>JAREYC010000019.1:4232500-4540000 GCA_030015325.1 Cryptoblepharus egeriae | reverse complement strand
GCTCTTTCCCCTCACACCACCCCAGAGCCAGGCTCAGTCCCTGCAATGGAGTGTCTGTGGAACTCCCTGCCACATGAGATGGAAAGACATAATGCAGGTGAAGAGAGAGAGAGAGCTCTTTCCCCTCACACCACCCCAGAGCCAGGCTCAGTCCCTGCAATGGAGTGTCTGTGGAACTCCCTGCCACATGAGATGGGAAGACATGGTGCAGGTGGAGAGAGAGAGAGAGAGAGAGAGAGAGTGCTTTTTCCCCTCACACCACCCCAGAGCCAGGCTCAGTCCCTGCAATGGAGTGTCTGTGGAACTCCCTGCCGCATGAGATGGGAAGACATGATGCAGGTGGAGAGAGAGAGCTGTTTCTCCTCACATCACCCCAGAGCCCTATTATGCTCCAGTGCCAAGTGGCTGGTGGTGCTCAGTAGTGCTCAGCACCTGCTGGCGCCTGTCAACTGGTGCCTGCCGTCCTGTGCCCATCATTGCTCACCAGTGCTCATCCTCAGCTGTGCCCAACGCCCACAAATATTCTTGAAATTTAACTCTCGCAACTGAGTTAGTTCTGCTAGTATTCAGTAAAAGATATCTGTGTTTTTTCTGGATGGTGTTCAGGGCTCTCCTTGGCTTTTGCTAAGTTCCAGGCAAAGACTGTGTAAAAGTTATCACGAGAACAACTCGCTAACATTCATGTGACTGGTTGCCCTTTTAGTTGAGAAACTGGTTGTCCCAATTGTTGCCCTTATATTGTCTGATTGTGTTGAACCCTATTTATATTTTCCTTCTTCGGAAATACGCACAGCTGTTGTTTTTCTTTCCAGGGTATGCACAGTGACTTTTCAAGAATTATTTTGAACTTTTCATGAAAATACACCTTTTGCTCGATCTCTATGGGGTCTCTCAATCTCCATTCAATTCATTTTGCCATATTCAAAGCTGAACTATTTAAAAGGGTGAATGTAAACTAAATTCCCATTCTAAGGTCTCATTCCTACAAAAAAAATGGCTGCAATCCTAAAGACACTTTCCTGGGAGTAGAAGTAAGACCCATTGAACACAATGGGGCTTACTTTTGAGTAGACATGGCTAAGATTGTGCTCCTACTTCTAAGCCAGCCGTCTTAGAATCAGGCCATTGCTTCTCCGTCACCTGTGTCTCATCATGGACTTGGTCAGGAGTAATTGCTGCTGGATTGGGTAAGGCAGGTATTGGTAAAAGGTCATCCACGCTTAACAGTCTATGGCTGCAATCCTAAAGACACTTTCCTGGGAGTAAGACTCATTGAACACAGTGGGTCTTACTTTTGAGTAGACATGGTTAGGCTTCTGCTCTTAGACATCATTTTTCTTAATTGCTAGCAACTTAAAATGTGTTTTAAATAGTTCCTTTGCAGAGATTAGAATGGTGTGTGGCACACTTTGATGCTGATTCCAAAGGTGGCAGTTCATGCAGTGTTGGGTTGGCTTTTCCTGCTAATGAATTCCATCACCACATTTTCCTGGAAATGTTGCCCTGTTATTGTCACGGTTTATGATGTAAGTGGGAACCCTAACCCCCAGGTGTGTGTGTGGAGCCAAAAGTCAATGATGTAAATAATCTTTAATCATGTGAGACTTTATTGAGGAAACTGTTAAGCTCTGCAGAAACCTATGTACAAGCAATTAATTCCCTGCATTAAAAAAATAAACAATGTAGGAATCATCCACCCATCATCCAATTTCAACCAGTAGTGCTGGTGGTACTTCAAATTATGGCAGATGTTGCTTGACTCTCCAGCTATGCTTCACTCCGACTGGCGTTAATTTGGGGTATTATGGAGAAGTCCTTCCTCTCATCTGCTATCTGATCAGCTTCTGGAAGGCTCTTTTGGCTCTATTTCTAAGGGAGGGCTCTCCAAACCCTGGCCTGCAGCCCAGATCTAAGATTCGGAAAAAGCCTTTCCCTTCCCATAACTGGCGCATACTGTTACGAATCTGTGTGTGAGGGACACTATGGCAGAACAGTAAGCTTCAGTTGGGATGGAGAGGGCATTTTGGTAAGATCTGTCTCAGTTTGCATTAGCTGTGCAGTGAAAACTTCATTGAGGTGAGAGTTGGGGTAAGCATAGGGGTTACCCTATGGGTTAGCCATAGGGGTAAACACATGTGTATACTATTTTTTCAGTTTAGCAAAAAAAAGTACATGAAATAGGGATCCATGGCAAACACATTTCTCAGAACATTTTCTTCACTTATTACAAGAGAGTAAGCATTTCATAGGTGTTCCTGCTTGAAAACAAGCCAATGGTTATGAAATGCTAGTCATAAAAATGTTGGATTTTGAAACCTGAAATAAAATATGCAAATAATAAAAGCACTATTCAGCAATTTTAAAAGCTGCAGAAGGAGGCTGGGTAATTTCTGTCTTAGAAGTTTCATAAGGTGTGATTGACACAGGACAAGCCAAGACCTCCTGCTGTCTGGAGTGGTAGGCCAAATGCTGTTCACCATCTCTTAAGGGGCATCTTTGCCTCCTGAACAAACTGTTGGCCTCGATGGATAAGACAACCCCCATAGGTAGCTGCAACTTAGAAAGCTGTAGGTTTGGGATATTCTGCTTTAGATGATGAGGGTGCAATCAGGTAGACCTGACCTCTGATTTCTGGAAACTACCTACATACTGTATATAGATGGGGCAATAACGATGTTGGCACTTTGGCTCTTTGCACATCACTAAAGACAATTATTTTAATTAAGGTACTTAAATGAAAATGCCAGTAGTTGACCTTATCCAGAATGACTTTTATGTGCCGTGATTGCACTTTGTGGAAATTATGTTGATTTTGAAGCAAATCAGGTATGAAATCAATATGGGTGTTGGTCGTGCCAACTGAATAGTAAAATATGAAGAGGATTACAAGAAGCTGAAAGGCACATGTTTTTGCAGTCACAAACTCAGATGGGGCCTTAGTCAGCAGATCCCAACCTTAGCTAACCTGTGCTGTAGCCAGCATAGGAGGAAGAAGGGAGTAGGAGGACATTTGTTCCCTTTATCCTGTGGGAATATTTACTCAGATATATGCCAGCCATTGACCTGATACCAGTTTGAAAAACCCCATGTAAAGCTTCCAAGCCCAAGGAGGATAGGATACAGGGAGGCATGTATATTTGAAAATAAAATATAGATGTGAAATATTCAAAAGTAGCAATTACTAGGGCACAATCCTGTCAATGTCTACTTGGAATTATGTCCTGTTGTATTAAATTGCATTTACTCCTACGAATACGTGCATAGCATTGCAGCTTTAAACTTTTGCTGGTCTACATAAAATCATTTGCTACAGTAGACCTCATATTATAGTGGTGCCTTGGTTTACGAGCATAGTATACCATACTATGTATGGCATAGTAAACACACCATAGTATAGTGGTGCCTTGGTTTACGAGCATAATTTGTTCTGAAAGCATGCTTGTAATCTGAAACGCATATATATCAAAGCAAATATTCCCATAAGGAATAATGGAAACTCAGGTGATTTGTTCCACAGTTCTGCAAGAGTGCCAAAAACTGGCTATATCCCAATCAGGACTAATTTTTTTTCACTTGTCTTGCAAGACATTGCTTGTATTGCAAGACAAAAATTATTTAAACTGTTTGCTTGTCTTGCAAAATGCTCTCGATCCAAAATGCTCTCAATCCAAGGTTTTACTGTACTAGTAACAGCCTCCTGCTTGTGGAGATACAATATAATATTTATCAGTAACAAATCAACCTCTTCCCAGCATCTCAACTGGCTTTTGCCACCTCTCTCCTCAGTGGCTCTCCTCTCTTGGTCCCCAAGCCTCTTCTTAGCTCTTCCTTCCTCATAGTTGAGATTCCACTATTTACACCATCAACTGGCTGAATGCGATATAGCATCGGACACACAAACACACACGTTAATGCTAATATGTAGAAAGATGAGCCATTAGGCCTTCAAAGAATGTTATCCTTTCATTTGTAGGTCTTGATTAATATCAGGTGCAATCCTGACTTAGGCCAGAGACAATGGCTCAGATAAGCTGGCCATACCCTACAATCCAGAGTAACTATGGGATCATGTAAGAGATATTTACGTCAACACAGTAACGGCACCACCTAGTGAAAACCTATGGAAAATTCATATTGCAGTCCAGAGTAAGTTGTTCTTATGTCAGACCAAGGACTCCCTCTGGTTATTCTGGATTGTGCCCTAAGTAGGCCGTATCATGAGCTGAGAGTTAGATCAAATCCACAGCGCTAGAAGCCCTCTAGTCTGGCCTAACTGCTGCAGCACAAGTGCAGCATGCTCACTGGGCTAGTGTAGTTGTGCCATATCCTGAGCTTGAAAGGCAGGAGTGGTAATTAGGCTAGCCTAAAACATAGAATTTTTCTTTTGATTCCATTTTTTTACTCTTGCTTATGATGGGCCCCTATGGGTATACTCAGATTTATTACTGCTCCTGAGGTGGTCTAACTCTGAGGAGCTGTGAGGGGGCATGTCTGCCCTGGAAACAGGTTCGGGATGTGGCCTAACTGCACTGTTCCAAGCCATGCCCCACATGTCCTCAACACACCCCTGCTGAACTGCCTAGGCTAGCCCTGGTAGGCTGGCCCAGATCCATATGTCTTCGGCCAGCCTAACACTAGCCCAAACCTTCTCTGGTATAGGTAGGCTGACCTATCTCAGAATTAGGCCAGCCCAGTGAAGATTGGCTAAACTAACAGCACTTCAGGATAGCAGCCATCTGCTGCAATCCTAAACACACTTTCCTGGGAGTAAGACCCATTGGGTAAAATGGGCCTTACTTCTGAGTAGACATGGTTAGGATTGCAGCCATCATCTCTGTATTTAAGTGATCTGTGGCTGCAGTGGAGAGGGAGGATTTGCTGCTTGGGGAACAGCCTATCCTCCATAACAATCTAATCCAGGCTTTCGTGTTTTGCATGCACCGTATGCAGCGCCGAGCACGATACCATAGTCTTTCAAGACTGATGGAGCCCTCCTATGCTATGGCTGCAATCCTATCCACAGTTACCTGGGAGTAAGTCCCACTGACTATAATGGGACTTACTTCTGAGTAGACATGCACAGGATTGGACTGTATGTCTTTATTATTTAGTAAATAGATTTCTATATAACTTTACATAAGAACATTTCCAGATTTATTAAATTAACACTAAAATTAAAGCTATAATAAAAGAACCAGCAATTATACAGCAGATAAAAAAAAAACAGACTAAACAATTCAGACACTGAAAGCTCTTCAACATAAAAATGCCTTCACTGGGCACAAAAAAGAAATCATTTAGGGGCACCAGAAAAGCTTCCATGCACTTAAAAAAATACTTACGCCTAAGAATGTAGCAATTTCAGTCTTTGAGACATGTCTTCTTAATGACTGCAGAAGCACAATTACATTTTGTTCTTAAAATGCAGCAAAGTTGAATTTCAATGCAAATAAAATATATTGACCCAGGGGATCAATCAACTTCTAAAATGCCAGATGACTTCATAGCGATGGCGTTTTGCCCAGATAAATGACTTTTGGAAAAACTCTTTGCCAAGAGCTGATCTGATCTGATCAGCATTCTTACTCTTGACTTTCAGATCAAATGGAATCTCAAGTGGATTTTCTCAGGAGGACAGCTTGTATTTCCTATTCTTTGACCAGAAGGGAAATTCTGCCAACCTGGTTAAGTATAATTTTCCAGTTATTTTTCTATAATGCTCAGTGAATGAACACACTATATGAATGTGAATTGATATTTTCCAAAGAGCTGTCTACTCTTTTATCTTTTGCAAAGGGTAAAGATTGGGCAGAGACTGCTATGATCACATGAAGTTAACAGCTATCCAGTACAGTTTTAGACACCAGCAAGAATCCAAAGGGCTAATTGGGATACATTCCCAACACCCTCTGCATGTCTTATACGGTCTTCTTGTCTTTTTTCTTCTGAACAAGAGATTGTAACTTATTATGGACTGCTTTTTCAAGTTGGGTGGGGGGAGTGATGGAAACAAAGTCCAAAGTCCCCTTAGGCGCGTGGACAAGTAGGCCGCTGCTTTGGACCCTGACCACTATTGCTTGGTATAAAGCATGGTACTGTGGCAAAGCAGTAGCAGAGCTGCTTGTTATATGGACAGTATATGCTGCTACACACTGTAAATGCTTCCTCACCTGGTTGTATGCCCACTTTAATATATTAGATAACCAGCTAGTAAATTGGTTCTTAGCTTTTTAAATCTAATTGTATTTTAATTATGTTTTAATCTCTATATATGATCATTTTAATTGTGTTTTAGTATGATCGTTGTTAGCCGCCTTGAGCTCCCTCTTGCAGGTGAGGAAAGGCGGGATATCTACATCTACAGTATTTATATACCGCTTTTCAACTGAAAAGTTCACAAAGTGGTTTACAAGAAAATGAAAAAATTAATAGCTAATTAATAGCTAATGGGTCCCTGTCCCAAAAGGGCTCACAATCTAAAGTGCAAAAAGAACACCTGCAGAAGCCACTAGAACAGACATTGCTGGGGTGTGGAGGGCCAGTTACTCTGCCCCTGCTAAAGAAAAGAGGATATATATAAATTATACAAACAAATAAATAAAGGATTTTTTCACCTGGGCTGAACAGACACTATGGCTGTAATCCTAAACACACTTTCCTGGGAATAAGACCCATTGAACACAATGGGGTTTATTTTTGAATAGACATGGTTAGGATTGTGCTCTAAATATATTGTTGGACTTTTTCTGAAATTAAATAATGCATTTTTCTGAAATAAATGGAGGGATGACAACTGTAGGATGTGGGAGAAAAATGTTTCATCTTGTGTTTGACAAAGATGCCTACATCTGCCAAAGCTGGGACATGCCTTGGAAAGGGCAATGCCAGAGACATCAATAAAGTGTCCACTTCTGGGACTTACGTAAGTATGGGGGTATTTTCATCATGATCGTGGAATCATGGAGATGAGTTAAAAGTCCTAACCCTGCACGTTGTGTTTCAGATTCTCCTTTTCTCAGTGGGTGTTTCAGAAGGAAGTGCAGGCCCAAATGACATGTTTAATATGATCTTTGATCTGACCATTTTTCATATGGATAGGACTGCACTTTTATAAACTTTTGACCCAGTTAGAGGCAGAAGGAGGTTGTGAAAGTTTGAGGTGGGAGATCAGTCTTTTGAGAGATGCCACATTTTTTTAACTATTTCATGTTCCAGATTTCTTGCAAGTCAATATCTAGCTCATCATGGAGAAAGTTCTATTCCAGACATCCTCTATTCTACTTGTAGGTACCTTAATATAGGGAAATCATTCTAAAATGGTGTTGCCTTCCTGCGGTCTGAAGTAGTACATTCCATTATTTCAGAATTTCTGCTTCCTCCTCTGATTCTTCTGCCTATGTCAGACTTTAGTTTCAAGCAAAGATGAGGAAGAGGATCATTGCTTGATGATAGCTTTGTGTATAGCTTAATTAAAAGAGATACAATTTGTTGTTACTACCATTGATTTCCTGTGCTGTGATTGCAACTGCATTGTGCTCACTGACCTGTTAAGTGAGTGGATGGTGGCGGTGAAGCTTTTATGAGCCATCTAATGCCAATGTATTGCTGCTAATGTGCAATTTAATTTCATCCAATATCAATCATGTGTGTTCTGTATTTGTCTAGGCTTTAAAGCCAATAAAGAAAAGAATTATAGATTTATGAGGCCCAAAGCAGGAGAGAGTTTATAATACTGTAGTATTGGGCTATTGAGTAACAAGCAAAGAATTCCCTTGCCGGATCAGGGCCAAATTGGACACTGTGTGGGTGTGCTGCAATTAGGTTTCCTCACATTTTTCCTTTCTTAAATGCATATGTGTGTGTGTGAGGGAGCTGCAATCCTAACCCCCAGTTATGTCAGCATAAATCCCAGCACAAGTCCTGTGCTGGCCTGGGGTATTGCAAAAGTGCCATAAGGCACTTCTGTGCCACTCCTGTGTGGTGGGGGTTAGGCCAATGCACAGACATGTGCTGGTTTCACCACACCACCATGGTCATGGGGAGATGGAGAGATGAGCTGGCCGAAATTGATTAGGATTGTGCCCCCAGTTGTATGTTGTATTGCTATATGTTTTCTCCTAAGCACCTACCAGCAGTGGGTTACCTGTGCCAATGCCCCAACCAAACCCGAATATGGCATCTCAAACAGTTAAAAAATGTGGCTTTTAAACAGCTAAAAAATTGCTTTTATGTGCTCTCCAGTCAGCATGTACATCGGTGCTCAGTGCAAGTGACGATTAATCCAGCATTGTGTTTCTGACAACAGTGAGTTAAATCCCTCTGTATACTCACAAATATACAAGATATACACAATACACACTAGTATATACAATGAGGGTCTGAGCAGGAGACCATGAACATACAAAGCCTATTCAGATGACACTAACACATCACTGATGTGCTCAGGATGATTATATTTCTGCTATAAAAGAGACCTGAGGACCAAAGTGCACATAACATGACCATCATTCAAGTGTACAGCTCGTTCTGCTCTTTATAGTCTAAATTTTCCTTTATAGAGGAAAATAGTCTAGAACGATAAGCTTGGAATATGAACTATGACATCAGCTACCAGGAGACTCTCCCATGTCTCTGTATTACTGTGGTATCTTGATGCACATCATATCTGTAAGCTACTTAGGAAGCCAAACTTGGCAGAAAAACAACATATATTTAAAAATAATTGCCTGCATTATGCTGGTTATAAGCTTTTCTGTTGATTTCTAATGCCATGCCAATGAGCAGTGAGACCAGTTCCATGATTCAGGGCTGGTCTTGAGAGCTGCAGACCTAACTGGAAACATTTTTTTGGGCTGGGCCCCAGGTTCACAACCAAGATCTGTAGAATCTTAAATTATCCATAAGATTTATTTTAGACCTTAAATCTCTATGGAGAAATGGAAAGCATCATTTATACATAATGTATAATTCTTTTTTTGCGTAAGCATTTATTCCAAATCTTGAATACAGACTCACCATCTAGATCTTTGTCAACTTGACATGAAGTGGCATCAATCCAGGCTTCATCAATACCTTTTCCTCCTCTATGTCTTTAGCTAGTTACAAAGCTTTGGCTGCAATCCTAAAGATCCTTCCTTGGGAGTAAGAGACCTATTGAACTCAATAGGGCTTTTGAGCTTTTGAGTAGACATGGTTAGGATTGTACTCTGAACAGAACTTTTTTTTGAGAAATGAATGTTCTATAACTATTATATCATCATTTAATTCCAGTACAGTAAAAAAAACTACAAATATAAGCAGTAGAAACAAACACTACTGATTATTTAAGAATTCAGATGAAAATTAAAATCATTGCTGTTTTCTATAAAACCTGCAGTGTGGTATTAGTTGTCCATTACAATGTACCATAGTAGATTATCCTGGCACGGGGCATCCTCAGGTGGTATCCCAATTGGGAGCACTTGGTCCAGTTGGCTTAAATCTGGCCCTGCTATTATTGATATTCAAGGTGCTTTGTTATTATGCTTAGATTCCAGTGGTGTAACTGGAGGTGCAAAACACCAGGTTTTGCAAGGAGTCTCACTGCCATGTGCAAGTGTCCCCTTCGCAGGGTAACCATATGTCCCTTTCCCCCCCAGGACATGTCCTGGATTTTAGTCCCGTGTCCCAGAAAAAGTTCAATGTCCCTACAAGTAGGGAGCATGTAGCCTTCTTGTAATTAATAAATTATATGTAATAAATTAAATGTAATAGTATTAAATCTAAAAATAACGAAAGCAATATATGGGAATGTTTTTAGCTTTCATTTTGTCATATCCTATATTTTATTGGGTGTCCTAGATTTTAGGGAGTCCTTGTCCTCTTTTTGGTTATGGCGTATGGTCACCCTGTCCCTGCACCTACCTCCTTTGGAGCCATTCTGGGCAAAAATTGAGGCATTTTGCACCCATCACCTGGAATGGCTCCAAAGGGGAAGGGGCTGCTAGCATGTTGTGCAGAAGCAATCTGCAAAACTAAGAACAGAATCCTAACTGTGTCTACTCAATAGTAAATCCCATTGTGTTCAATGGGTCTTACTCCCAGGAAAGTACCTTTAGGATTGCAGCCTTAGTGCTTTGCATCCCTTCTAGCTACACCATTCTTAGATACTGAACATGAATCATGAATAGAGAACCATAGTTGGAGCCTGGGAGTTCAGTTCAAAGGGACAGGAGGCTTGGGGGAGAATCAGCACCCCTGTTTTTCTCCCCTTTTATTGTTTAGGTCAGATGAAGAAACATCCCTCTGGTCTTTATGTGAACGAGGGAAGGCATATCGGTGAAACCAAACAGCTGTCAGTCAGTGTCATATCTTCCGTCATCCAGTATCACTGTCACATCACCCTGAATGGCACCATTCTCTCAGAGGTGGACTATTGGTGGAGTTTTAGGATTTGACGAATACGTTTTGCAGACTGTGCAAATGATTGAAACGTGTTCATTCATTTAAATTAATCCCATTTGACATAGCAGAGATAGCTTCGTTTCAGCATCACCGGCAGTCATGACAGTTTATTCAAGCTGGTTACAGTTCAATCCTACACACATCCACACTTTAAAAATAGGAACAGGATGCATGTGTTGTTGCAGATTAGAAGGAACACCTGTCCGTTGAAAAGGAAATAATATTTTGAGGGGCTTACTGTAGAGGAAGGTAGGGCCAGGCAGTTTATTTTTCCTTTTAAAGAGCAGATGAGCACTTACGTGGTTCTGCAAAACAAACCAAAACTCAGAATTTCAAAGACTTTTATGCTAAACTGAAATACTGTATTTACTCAAATCTAACGCTCACCTTTTTCAGCCGAATTCAGTCTCCAAAATCAGGATATGCATAGATAGATTCTATGGTTAATTAGATTTCTGTGAATACATTATTTTGATTGTAAGTATAGGGTGTGCATTAGATTATATGACACATTAGATTTGATTAAATTGCGTGGTGATGTGTGTGTGTCTGGGTAATTGTGTCTCTGTGGCCCCAATCCTTCACCCAGCCACTAATGTGCACAAAAAGGTGAACATGGCAGAGGGACTGAAAGGCAAACTGAACAGTGGCATAGCCAGAGGTGAGTGGAGTTGTTTTTTACCCTTGGCTGAAACAGCATCGGAGGTGCCCCTTGCATATTGTGGTGAGAGACTCCTTCCAAGATTGATTGTTCCGATCCCCTCTAACTATGCCACTGAAACTGAAGGTAAGTAAAAATAATTATTACCTACTTCCACATACGTCTTGGAGCAACGTATGGATCTCCTTCAACTTACACAATCTCTTCTGGTGGCATGTGTCAAAGAGAGCAAAGGCGCAGGGAGTTTAAAATGGAGAGGTAAGATCCAGCTTGGATCATCCACATCTTCCAGTCTCCTTCTGTCCCCAATTTCTTCCCTCTCCCCACCCAGATATGCCTCCAGTTCTCCCACTCCCTTCCACCCAAAGCCCACACACTGATTTAAATGCAGTGGGGACATCAGGCAGGCTGTGGCTGTGGCTGGCACTGCTTATTCTTTCCAGCAGTGGCCTACCCCACACACTATATGATGTTTTGTTTTATGAAACCATAGGTGGGGCTGCACTGCCAGAACACTGCTGGTCGTAGTATTGTGCTGTAGTTGAGTTACAAGTGATGAAATGGACACTGTTTAATGGACAATTACAAAAGCACTTTCACTCCAGCAATCTAATTTGCAATGAAGATCTTGTGTCAGGAATGGAGATGGGAGACATACATTTAACTAACATCAGTGAAATGTATTTTGGAGGGTGGGCATAGGTACTATAGGTGCAACCTGGGCATTTCATGTTTATTGGTTTGTTTATTAATTCATATCCCATCTTTCTTCCTTATAAAGGAAATCCAAAGCACAACAGCTTCAGATACAGTGATCTCTTGTCACAGAAAGTAACTTCTGTCCAACAAATCATCGATCAGCCAGAGTTAGAGAACCCACTTACTGGCGCATTTGTAGTATTGAAATAAATATTTGCATTGGTCTCTAAAACACATTCTAACCTCAGCTGATTGATTTGTGCCATTCTGAGTGTTATTCGTGCCCTGATGCTGACAGTTATTGCGGGTGGCAATAGATGGCAATTAATGAATTGGCGTGTTCTGAAGTTGAATTTAGGGCAAATGTTATGTAAGTGTATAAGCAATGCTAATCTTAATCCCTTCCTAGGCATCTCTCTTTCTCCATCTAGTCCTGCTGCGGCTCTTAAGCCAAAAAGCTCTCCCATTTGTGTATTGCCCTGGGCATTTTCATTTTCAGTGCTGGATTTGCAACTTGGGGGTGGGCAACACACACAAAGTAGAGGCTGGAGGCAGAGTATGTTCTCAAAGATGCCCGTTTCTTCCATTTACTGAATGCTAGAGAAATATCTGCCATTATGATATACTGTACTTTGGTATAACTAGAAGGGATGCAAAGCAACTCCTTAGTTCTTTGCACTAAGTTTTTCAGGAAGCCTGATTGCACTGTGCAAGCAGCTTCTCTCCTCCTTTGGAGCCATTCTGTGTAGGGGGAGCAAAATGGAGGCATCTGCTTTGCTCCAAAGGGGAGGGCTTGCTTGCACACTATGGTGATGCTCCCTGCAAAACTTAATAATTACTTAATGCCTCTAGCTGCCACTATTGATGCAGTCAGATAAAGAGAGGGGCTGCTTGTGGTAGGCACCTTTCGTACGGATGTAGTATGTCTCAGCAAATACACGAAGTTCTTGTTGAAACCAGACAAAGATGGGACTTGAGTCAAAAGACTTGAACTAAAGTCATGAAAATTCAATTTTTCAAGTCATTTAAAAACTAGGGTTGCAAAACGTTTGGAAACACTAAGGGCGCAATCCAGAGTAACTACGGGGAGTCCTTGCTCCGGTGTAAGAACAATTTACTCTGGATTGCGATAAGAATTTCCCATAGATTTTCACTAGGTGATGCCGTAACTGTGTCGACGTAAATGTCTCTTACATGCTCCCGTAGTTACTTTGGATTGTAGGGTTAAATACCAAAGTCAGAACCCCCAGTGTTCCACCAGTGACCTTTTTAGCAGCCCCACTGCTAATAATAACTCACCGCCGAATCTAGTTAGCCCCACCACCAACAGTAAGCCAGAGGAATGGGGCAAGGAATGGGGACTTATGGTGGGCATGGGGGAGCTGGGCAGAGGGGGTATCACTGAGGTTGACTCCACTGATATCCTCAATTCCATTTTGGCTCTGACCCATCCTTTTTCCATAACTTGGAAATCAGGGTGGTATGGCTGGTGCGGGCAGCATTGGGTGCCATGCTCCAGGGAGTGATGCGCCAGAGGGAGTTTGTCACTCCTTCAATGGCCATAGCACTTTCTGAGCCCAGCTCACATGCTCGGAAGTCCAGGCATGCATGTTCGGCTCAGTTTGCTCTGCTCCAAGACGAGGCACTGAGCACTCACGCGCAAACTTTTGTGCTTGTGCAGCCCTCCTCTGAAGTTGGCCGCCTTGAGTGACTCAGGGTGGCCAGCTTCAGCAGTGCACTGCACATGTGGTGAAGTTTGCGTATGCTCAGTGCAGGGGGTGTTATTCTGTGGTCCTGCATAAATGGGACATGTAGCTGGCAATGCCCCTATTGGAACTGTACCAGCTAAAGAGTTCTTGAAGCTCCATGGAGTCCCATGAAAGAGCAGAGTCACAGTCCAATCCTATGCACGTTTACTCAGAAGTAAGTCCCATTATGTTTATTGAAGGGTGTTCATTCCAAGGAGGTACATGTGTGCATCGGACTGTAACCTCAGATTGGTAAAGAAGTGTTTACTTACATCTCTGCCCGCACATGTACTGCATCTGTTAGTTAGGATTGGACCCCTGATCTGCTTGTACTGCTGGTACTTTCCTCCTGAGAAGTTCTTGACAAGCTTGCAAGACCCCTTGAACTCCCCAGAAGGGAGTGGAACCATCTCCATTGATTCAAGCAGAAGTCAAGCTTCATAATTGGCTCACATTATAACAAATAGTTCAAAGTTATTTGCTGTCAAAGGACAAAAAATGCATTTTAAAAGTGATGATTTCCTCGCATACAGGAATGTGTTTTGCTGAGATTGAGAAAGGTAAAAGTGCTGCTTATCCTTTAATTTGGCTCTCAGGTTTACAGCCTCTGCCTTGCTGCCAAAATATATTATATTTCAGAGTTCTAGTGTTGACTACCAACCTATTTAAATATTCACTGGGAGCCCATTGCCAAGCCAGATTAATTCACGGCGTCGTGTCCTAGGCAAGCTGTCAAATTGTCAGAATGATTTGAATTGTCAGTGCCCTTTGTGACAATGTCACACAGGAAGAAACAATATTCCCTTCCAGCCGTCCTTCTCTCCAGGAATGGTGTTTTGTTTTGTTTTGTTTTTGTTTTTTGTGAAAGTTGAAGGTGTTGGGTGAAGTTATGAAGTATGTGGGGTGTTCCTGGATAAACCTATCTGAAAATACCAGAATGCAATGAATACCTGAATGCAGTGATTCCAGGTGGTGGCACTGGTGGCATAGCTAGAGGGGACAAAGCTTTGCCCCTTCGGAACCATTTCGGGTGGGGGAATGGCTCAGTTTTGCTCCTGAACTGCCTGGAATGCCTCCGAAGGGGTGAGGCTCTCTCCACGACTGACCCCTCTAGCTATGCGACTTGATCTAGGGATTGGTAGGTGGGTGGGCAGAGAGGTGGGGAAGCAGAGCCACCCCACTCCACAAGCTATTCATGTACATTGTGAGTGCTTGCACATTTCCCGTGGTGGTGACACTTTTTGAAGGACTCTGGTGAGGAGGCTGTGCCTCACCTGCCTTCCCACTCACTGCATGTCCCTGAGTTATTCCAAACTGGTAAGTCAGAATGCCCAGTTGGAGAACAGAGAATCCAATGGCCTGGAAACTGTGGAATAGCTTCTGTGCTTGTATGTGACCAGTGGAGGCTCTCAACATAATTTGCGATAAGAGCTACATTTGTGAATAGACCAGTGGCATAGCAAGAAGGGGATAGGCCACCCCAGGTACCAAACCAGAAGGACACTGTTGTGCGGCTGAAATGCCACAGATTTCCTGGCTGCAATCCTAAAGACACTTTCCTGGGAGTAAGACCCATTGAACACAATGGGACTTACTTCTGAGTCTGATGGCACAGCATGTTCATGTACCTGCAAAACTCATTGCTTTGCACCTTCTCTAGCTACGCCACTGGTTACAGTCTCTCTCCCTATCTGTGACGTTCTTAAGAGTGGCATGTACAGCTCCTTTTTGTTTGTGTACAAACAAATTCCAAGCAGGTGAGTTGATGATTATAGAAACATTAGACGGCTTTTGAAGGACAAATTATATTTCAACACATGCTCACTCTTTTCAGTAAACAATTGCATTTTGCCTGTCGATCCTATCTTTCAAAAAATTTCCATGACCATGTCCTATCTGTATATTACCTTACATCACAACAGCAAGCAATAATGCACTTTGTTTGCATTATAAGAGTACCAAGATGAACCACCTGCACTGCATGACTCTGTGCGCTGCTGGAGCACACTTTATGGCTGATTTACAGCACTCACTACCAGTGCAACATGTGTTCTCCAGGCAGCTGAGACTGATAGGATTGGGTTGGAAGAAATGGAAGGTCCAAGGCTATCCTCAAGGCTTGGCAGTGTATCCTTGTTGTAGGTGTCTGCTCCTTTGGGGGGAATGCCTCTAACCATTGCTACTGCTGGCCAACTACTCATTAGAACCTTTTCTTCTTTCTCAGGACTGCACCATTGCTGCAAAGGGTTGGACCCAGTGGTGGGCTCCAGCAGGTTCGCACCTACTCTATAGAACCGGTTCTTAACAAGAGATAGGACATATAAAGTTTAAAAATAGCCATTTAAAAGTGGCTGCCAGATGGGCAGAGAACCGGTTCTTAAATTTTTTGAAGCCCATCACTGGTTGGACCTCGATAATACTCCAGTGTAACTGACAGCAAAGAAACCAGGCTCCTGTCTTGATCTTATTGTTTTCAAACTATTTTAATTATATTTTATTGTTTGGTTTTAAGAAACATTTTTATCTAACTTTTTATTGTTTTTATTCTGTTATATTAAAATTTGTTAGCCAGGAAGTACCGGTATCTTTTCTAGGAAGTAAGGCAGGATATAAAATGAATGAATGAATGGATCGATTGATCCATCAATCAATACATAACATGGCTCTCTGTTGGGTGGCATGCAAAGGCAGAACAGCCCTGCTGGGAGTAGATAGTTGGCAACCCTACTTGTATATTTGGCCAGTCGGTGATCCTGTTCGAAAGTTGGAAATCTTTGCGTTAGGATTTCAGCACAATCTTATGGCTCTAGTGGCATAGCTAGGGGGGCAAAGCAGTAAGTTTTGAAGGGAGCCTCATTTCAGTGTGCAAGAATCCCGTCCCGTTTGGAGTCATAGGAGCAAAATGGAGACAGTCACTGGAATGGTTCCAAAGGATAGGGGAAAATGCTGCTTACACACTGCGGTGAGGCTCCTTTCATAACTTAGTACTTTGCACCCCCTCTGGCTGTGCCACTACTGCGAATGTCTCAAGGCAAAATATTCTCCATCTCCTGGGATCATGAAATTCCACCTTGCATTTCTGTGGCTGATGCTGAATACAGTCTGCATCACTCACCCTCCTGGAGCCAGCATCTTCCTGCAATGTCCAAAATAGCCAGTTTGCCTTTGTCAGCAATGGCAGGCCGATAGGACACTTGGAGATCAGATCTGTTAGGTAGGGAAGAACTATTTTTGACCAGGCATCCTTTGCATCACCTACAGAAGCTTTTTCTCTCCTCATTTTCTCCAAAGCTCTGCAATGTGGTGGGAAGCTTCCCAAAGTGTCCCGAGATCATCCTCTACTCTAGGGAATATATTCTGAAATGCCTGAAAACTGTTTTTGAGCAAATTATGAAGCTCCTTTCCCAAGTGCTGAGCCATTTTTCTGCTTCTATACATGATGCTGTTTGTGGATTACACCATGTAATGGCGCCTCCGATTGAATTACTTTTTATCAGAACCAAACAACAGTGCGACTAGCTAGGTCAGGAGAGGCTAAAAATAGATTTGGGTAGAATGGAGTTAATTAAATCTGATGCGCCAGACAGAAAGGGGCTGATTCTACCATCTTTTGAATAGCATGAAGATTCAACTGGAAGCACCCTGAGATGATGGGAGCCTACCAAAGGCTGAATGATAGTTATGGTTATGCCCTAACCATAAAGGTGACAATGAGGATGGGAGGAGCGCAGACTGGGACTGGAAAAGGGCATAATTTCAGAAGCAGTGATGTTCACTGAATCCATATCCCATTTCCAGCCTCTATTCCAAGTACTTGCACCAGATATAGAACTGGAAGGGGTAACTAGATCTGGCAACCTGAAATGGCCTTATCCAAGGCAAGGGAACTGGAGAGGACCTCTTACCCTGAAGAGGTCTCTGTAGGCCAAAACTCAGGTATGCATGGTCCAAAGTTGGGTAAGGCATCCCCTTATTGGAAGAATTAGGAACCAGAGCACCGCCCAAAAGTGAAAACCATTTATAAGTGGAACCTAAACTTTTTTATTTTATAAATGTTTCTTCCATGGCTTTTCTTAGCTAGCAAATTGCAAATGCCCCCTTTATCTTGCAAATTTGTGCTGACTCCCAAAGATTTCTGCAGATGGATTCTAGGCAAAATCCAGAGCAGTTATGGGTCCACGCAGTTACGTCACCCTCTTGTGTTATCTTATGGAAAGTCACCTTAACTGCTCCGCAGCAAAGGGCTTAATTTGACTTTAGGATATGGGCCTAATTTATTCAGGAATGGGATTAGACCAGGAGCTACAACATGGGGTTTGGGCAATTTTGGCCTTTCGAACATCAGAGAGAGTTTGAAAGAGCAGAACATGCACTGAATGAAAGAATTCTGGGTATAATTGAAAGGTCTTGAAAGAGTGGATCATTAGAAAATGAACTGTCAGAAAGTGTCTGTACCACATTGGCACGGAATATCTGTACCACATTGGCACTGCTATATATCGCATTGTGCATGAAATTACACATTGAATGATATATAACTGATAGTATCATTTGAAAACACGAAGATTTAGACAAATTTGGCCAGTAGTGGTGTCACCTCTCTGCTCTGTGCACATCACCTGATGAGGCCCCCTTCACCACCATAGCATCGCCACTTCAGCAGAACAAGAAGGGAAAGGGAGGAAAGGCCCATTCAGGGTGTACTCAAATATATGGCACAGGGATGTCCAATATCTGATTTTTCATTTTAAAATATTTAAAAAATATTTAAATATTTAAAATATTTAAAATATTGAGAAAAGAAACACTGCCTGAGAACGTATGGCTATAGGGCAGAATGAACTATAGCTAGGGTTTCAAGAATTCATACACAAGTTCTGAGGAACCCACAGTTTGGGAACTGTTGCTAGACTAATGGTCCAATGTTGTATGCTCATATGGTGACCCTTTTTAAGTGGAAATTTTGAGGGTCTATAAGAACTAACTGAAGGAAATCTAGATATCCAACATATTCCATGACACCTATTGCTCACCTGTGCTAATAAATGTTAATCTGTACAATAAAACCTTGGACTGAGAGTAACTTGGATTGAGTGCTTTGCAAGACAAGCAAACAATTGTAATAAATTTTATCTTGCAACTCAAGCAACATCTTGTAAAACAAGCAAAAAAAAAAAAATCCTGGCTGGGATATGGCTCTGCCATATTTCAGCGCTCCACTCAGCCTCTCTTAGACCTATGCATGTCTACTCTGAAGTAAGACTATTACAGTCAGTCGGACTCACTCCTATATAAGGGGAGCAATGGAAAAATGTCTGAGAGATCTAGGCTACAATCCAGAGTAACTATGGGACCTTTTACACGATGTAGTTACGGTGCCACCTATGGGAAACCTATGGGAAATGCATAGAGCAATCCAGAGTAAGTGCCTCTTACGTCTTCCCGTAGTTACTCTGGATTATAGTGCTACAGCACAATCCTAACCATGTCTACTCAAAAGTAAGCCCTATTTTTCAATTAAAGTAAGCCTAATTGTAATCAGTGAGGGTCACGCCTGTGTAAGGGAGGTAGAATGCAGCTTGAGAAACCTGAGAGACTATGTGCAGGTTAATTTGTTTTAATAATCACGATAGTTTGTATTTTCTTTATTATTCTGTATTATATCACAGTAGTAGCAAAATCTACCTGCCATTACAGGTAACTAACCCCCATTCAAAAACCCCATACAAACGCACCCTTCCATGTAAAACTCCCCCTCCCGTGCAACCTCCCTCCCCTGCCAAATCTCCTCCTACCATGCAAACACCACCCCCATGTAAATAAAACCCATGTGCAAAAACTCCCTGTATAAACTCCCGTGCAAAAATCTCCTCTCTGTGCAAATCTCCTGTGCAAACCCCCCACGCAAATCACTCTCGTACAAACCCCCCTGCAAAACCCTCCGTGCAAACCCCCTGTTCAAAACCTCCATGCAAATGCCCAATCCTGGGCAAGCCCCCCCATGCAACCCTCCCTCTGTGCAAACCCCACATGCAAACCCCCCACGTCAAACCCATTATGTAAACCCCACTATGCAAAATTTCCCCTGTACAAAACCCCCTGTGTAAACCCAAGTGCAAAATCACCCTCGTATTAAAAAAATGTATATAAAAAACCTTGTATTAAAAAAACTTGGTTTTGGCTGGGTGTTGACTTTTCTGTTTTATATACATGTATATATTGAATTTTTCTGATGGGAAAAATTTGCTTTGATATACAAGTGTTTTGGATTACAAGAATGCTTCCAGAATGAATTATTTATTTATTTTATTTTATTGATTTATACTCCGCCTTTCCTCACCTGCAAGAGGGAGCTCAAGGCGGCTAACATCACATAAAAAAAAAACACCATTAAAATAGAATTATAAATATAGATTAAAACTTAATTAAAATACAATTAAAATACAATTAGATCAAAACTAAACAATTAAAACAGGCTAAAAACATTTAGTAAAAAATTATGTGCGATAGTCATGATAGTCATGATCAATTACCCCTACAATCCAGAGTAACTACGGGAGCACGTAAAAGACATTACGTGTACACGTAGTTACTTCACCACCTAGTGAAAACCTATGGGAAATTCATATTGCAATCCAGAGCAAATTGATCCTACACCGGAGCAAGGACTCCCTGTAGTTGCTCTGGATTGTGCCTTAAGTGCGATAGTCATGATAAATTACATAGCCAATTATGAGGCATAGTCGTAAACATGATCAAGGGCAAAAGGGATTCAGAGCCTGTTGTGTTGTGGGTTGTGGCACTTCTCCAGCTCAACAAGGAGAGTGTCAACCTTGCCATGTGTTTCCTATTTTTTGTCACTTTGGTTCATGACCTAAGTGTTATTTAAACTTGAGAAGATGAGCGATTACCTGATTGTGTAAGCCAAGGAGGCAGTGTGAATTACCCCTAATATTTAATGAGGTCTCAGCCTTATCATGTACCTTCTGTGACATTATTCTTTGCTTAGGGTGCAATCCAGAGTAACTACGGGGAGTCCTTGCTCCGGTATAAGAACAATTTGCTCTGGATTGCAATATGAATTTCCTATAGGTTTTCACTAAGTGGTGCAGTAACTACGGGTGCACGTAAAGTCTCTTACGTGCTCCCGTAATTACTCTGGATTGTAGGGTTAGTTTACTAAGCATGGGCTGCACATTAGCATCTCTGCAACATATCACAGTTTCCTATACCCCTCAATAAGTCACTGGCCATATTACTATTTTGGCCTTTCAACAAAGGAGGATCCGTTTTGCTCTAGCAGCCCCATATGGGCTTCCACACTGTGGTGAGGCTCCCAGCAAAAGAGGGGGTGCTTTATATACCCCCTCTTGCTATGCCACACATCCAGCCACACTGACATCATAAAATCATGTACTGTTCTCAGGATGTAAAACACAGATCTATATGTCAGAAAAAGGTTATCTAAAGTGGAATGGTGTGCACTTCCCTTTCAAGGTTGAAACAGTGATATGTATCATCTCTTCCTCCTTTCCGCTGAATGTGCTGAATCTTCAGGAACCTCATTCCAATACTGGTCAGGTCATGACACCGACTTGGCGTCAACCTCCAGATTGAACGTGTTTTCATTCAACCCCAGATTGCTTGCCTTTCTGGGCAATCAGAAGAGCAAAGTGGGCTTGTTCTTATTTGAAGCATTCCAAGGCGGCAGGCCTATACACACTTTCCTAGGAGTAAGTCCCGCAGAACACAATGAGACTTTCTTCTGAGTAGACATGCTTAGGATTGCATCTCAAGGGAAATTCATGGACAACATAAAATCAGGTAATTGGAGCAAAATTACATCAAGTTCCATCTAGTTTCCAGGAATCCTGGAATATCTTGCTGCTTGGCAAACATTTCTGTGAAACTTTTGGTGTGAATGAATAATACCCTATTCACTTGAATCTAATGTGCCATCAAATCTCTTAATGTGCCATATATTCTTACTCAAAATACTGTATTTACTTAAGGGTGCAATCCAGAGTAACTACAGTGTGTCCTTGCTCCGGTATAAGAACAATTTACTCTGGATTGCGGTATGAATTTCCCATAGGTTTTCACAAGGTGGTGCAGTAACTACGGGTGCATGTGATGTCTCTTACGTGCTCCCGTAGTTACTCTGGATTGTAGGGTATATCTAATTGACCAAGAAATCTAGTGCGCACCCTGATTTTGGAGACTGAATTTGGCTGGAAAAGGTGAGCGTTAAATTTGAGTAAATAAAGTAATTTGATTCACTGGGATGTAGGGATGAAATTTTTAGTCACAGCTTCTACTTTTCTACTGTTTCCATTTTTCTGTGAGTCTACCTATTTTAAAACCCTTAAAAAACCTAATATTTAAAAGCATTTTAAGAGTTTCATAGTTTTTATTTTATTTGGTGATGCTGTCTTCTTGTCTGACTTTTCTTAGCCATCTTGGCCCATTCTGATGATGAACTTTATATCCCACCTTATTCATAAAAGATTCAAGGTGGATAAAAGCAGGTCACCAATACTGAAAAGCAATGGTATAGCTAGAGAGGGTGCAAAGAACTAAGACTGCATTCCTAAACACACTTTCCTGGAAGTAGGCCCCATTGAATACAGTAGGACTTACTTTTGAGTAGACTGGCTCAAGATTGCACTGTAAGGCTGCAACCCTAAGAGCACTTTCTTGGGAGTAAGCCCCATTTAACTCAATGGAACTTACTTCTGAGAAGACATGAATAGGATTGCCTACATCTCTGTTTTTCTTCCACTGCCTGGGATAGCTCCAAAGGGGTTGTGGCTCTTTGCATGCCTGGCTGAGGCTCCCTGCAAAACATCCCTCAAATCCAGAGTAACTACAGGAACACATAAAAGACTTTATGTGCACCCGTAGTTACTGCACCACCTAGTGAAAACCCATGGGAAATTCATATTGGAATCCAAAGTTCTTACACCGGAGCAAGGACTCCCCATAGTTACTCTGGATTTTGCCCATAGTGTTTCTCATAGTGTTTCTCATTTTGCCCATAATGTTTTTGCCCTTAAGTTACTCCACTGCTGAAAAGAAGTATCCCTACAATCCAGAGGAACTACGGGAGCCTGTAAGAGACTTTATGTGTACCCATAGTTGCTGCACTACTTAGTGAAAACCTATGGGAAATTCATATTGCAATCCAGAGCAATTTGTTCTTACACCGGAGCAAGGACTCCACGTAGTTACTCTGGATTGCACCCTAAATTAATAAATCTCTGCAACAGGAACTATCATATGATAATTATTTAATAACACCATTAATTGCTACAACGCAATGAAGAAGAACTATATGAGGAGGAAGGAAGGGTATGAGAACAATCTTTTCTGAGCCACATTCACGCCAAAGACGGTTTTGAAAAACTCACCCCTCAAATGTGTCAGTATTTCCATGGGATTAATTGCTATAATCATGTCATTCACAGTCTGTAACAAAATGGAAAATGTTGTTTGCTGATGAATTGTTTAGAACTTTGCAATCAGGGAAATTTTGCAAAGAGAAAGGAAAAACAGCACCTGGTTCTGGCACACGTTGAAGGACTAAAGGGGAGCAACATTTATAGGCTCTCCAACACTCCTGTTTGTATGCATTTTTTGTGCATTACACATCTTATGTGAAGGGTACTACATATGTACAATGGTGCGTTTTAAGAAGAACATAATTTGTTCCAGAATCATGTTTGTCTTACAAAGCGTTCTTTATACAAAGAGGATTTTCCCATAAGAAATAATGGAAACTCAGACGATTGGTTCCACAACTCAAAAATATTCATATAAAAATACTAACGGTATGTAAAAATGATGATAAAACACTGTAATTGAATTCAAACACTGTAATATAATACAGAACACAATTACTGTAATATTAATAAAAACACTGTAAAATACAGAGGGATTCCTACTCCTTATTCTCCTTCTCCTCTGCAGATGAGATCAAATCCTGCTGCTGCTGAGCCATCAATTTGTTCGTTTTACGACAAATTCTCTTTGTAAAACTATTTGTCAAACTCTGCCAAAACTATTTGTCTTACAAGGCACTGTTTGTCTTACAAAGCAGAATTCCTTAGAAATTTTAGTTTGTCTTACAAAGCGTTTGTCTTCCAAGGTAGCACCGTACCTTCAGAAAATAGTCAACTGATACCCACCTCTTGGTGGTGATTTTGGGAGCTTGTAAAGTAAGACTGACTTTATAGCACCACCTGGTGGAAGCCACTGAATGTGCACTGAGACACAGAACTCTTAGTACAACCCTAATACTTTGTGTGTGTGCACAGTTTTTAAAGTAATACATGTTGCTCATTTGTTGTGGGGAATATCTAGGCCAGTAGTTTTCAACCTTTTTCATCTCAAGACTCACTGGCTTGCCATTGAAATTATCAACGCACACCATCAGTTTTTTTAAAACCATTAACAAGGCACACCATGCTGCAAGTTGGGGACTCAAATTCCCCAATTGCCCTACTAATAATGAAACTCTCCCAAATTCCTGCAGCACACTTGATGACCATCCGTGGCACATCAGTGTGCCGCAGCACACTGGTTAAAAATCACTGATCTAGGACGCAATCCAGAGTAACTACAGGGAGTCCTTGCTCCGGTGTAAGAACAATTTACTCTGGATTGCAATATGAATTTCCCATAGGTTTTCCCTAGGTGGTGCAGTAACTACGGGTGCACGTAATGTCTCTTATGTGCTCCCGTAGTTACTCTGGATTGTAGGGCTAGACCAATGTTTCTAAAACTTTTAGGAAGATTTGCAGTGCAGTCCTATTCATGTCCACTCAGAAGTAAGTTCCATTGAGTTCAGTGGGGATTACTCCCAAGAATGTACTTTTAGGATTCCAGCATTACTCACCAAGAGCACAATCCTAACCACGTCTACTCAAAAGTAAGCCCCTTTGTGTTCAATGGGTCTTACTCCCAGGAAAGTGATTTT
The DNA here is from genome assembly GCA_030015325.1 of Cryptoblepharus egeriae. Lineage (NCBI taxonomy): Eukaryota > Metazoa > Chordata > Lepidosauria > Squamata > Scincidae > Cryptoblepharus > Cryptoblepharus egeriae. The sequence continues at coordinate 4,515,471 of JAREYC010000019.1, read as the reverse complement.
AGGATTGCAGCCTTTTAAAATAGTTTTTATTATTTTTTAAAGATAAAAAAAAGAAGAAAAGAAAAATAGTAGAAAATAAATAATATTGAAATTTATATGGCAAGTGCAGAATTCTCTGAATTTATTTTTACTATGGCTGCAATCCTAAAGACACTTTCCTGGGACTAAGACCCACTGAACACAATGGGGCTTACTTCCGAGTGGACATAGTTAGGATTGTGACCTTAGTCCAATGATTTTCAGTGTTCCATGGCACACTAGTGTGCCACAGATAGTCCTCAGGTGTGCTGCAGGAATTTGGGGACTTGCATTCATTAATAGGAAAATTGAGGGATTTAAACAGTTTGATGTGCCTTGTCAATGGTAAACATAACTGATGGTGTGCCTTGACAATTTCAGTGCCTTGTTAAGTGTGCCATGAGATAAAAAAGGTTGAAAAACACTGCCTTAGGGCACAATCCAGAGTAACTATGGGGAGTCCTTGCCCTGGAGGAAGAACAATTTACTCTGGATTGCAATATGAATTTCCCATAGGTTTTCACCCATAGGTGCAGTAACTAGGGGTGCACGTAATGTCTCTTACGTGCTCACGTAGTTACTCTGGATTGTAGGGTTAGTCTAATATCAATTTCTACTACCAAAAAGTCTATCTTAAACTACAGTCTTATTTAACACTTTGAACAAACATAGAAAAAAGGAGATAAGAGTTATTTAACAATTGTCTACTCATCAAATTCATAATTCAATTGACTCATGATCCCTTTCTTGTGGAGACAGTCCATGAATTATTTCCAATTGTCCATAAAAGTTTTTGTTAACTTCTCCATAAGAAAAGTGATAAGATTGTCAATTTCTGCAAAGTTCAGTATCTTAATTCACCATTCTTCAACAGAAGGTGTCACAAAGACCTTCCATTCCAATATTTCACTCCCTAAGTACATCTTGCAAAGGAGGGGTGAGGGCAATGATGTGATCTCCACGATCACACTGCTAAGGGGACGATGAGAAGGGAGGGTGAGAAGCACAGGTGGGCCCAGGCCGGTTCGCACCGGTTCCACAGAACCGGTTGTTAATTTTGGCCCGCCGCTAGCGATCCGGTTGCTAGCGGCGGGTCAAAAACAGGGCGAACTGGTTCGCCCTTGGGGCCCACTGCTGCGCTTGCGTCAATCTTGAACAGGACACGTCTGCATGTGCACCAAGGTTGGCGCAGGAGCAGTACGCCAGGGTTGGGGCCGCCCCTCACCCCGTCCCTCGAACTTCCGGCGAACCGGTTGTTAGGTTGGGCCAGGCCCATCCCTGGTGGGAAGGAGGGGTGCCCTCATTTACTTTCACTCAGTGTTGGCAGAAGCAGTCTCCAGGAGGAGCGGGAAGTCCTGCATAGTCCTCTGATGTGCTCCCTGCACACCTCTTGGAGCCTGTGGCAGCCTGCAGTGACTGAAAGTAAGTGAAAGTGAAACCATTACCCTTAGCACAGCAATGTGATCCTGGCGATCATGTTGGATCATCACAACCCCTTGCCTACCTCTCAAAGGGACCAGGGTATGTTTATATGAACTGGAGGGGTTGTGTTTAGTCAACTGGGTCAGAGGCTCTTACAGGACCAGAGACAAGTTAAAGGCTTGCCAGTGGTCAAATTAGGCCCCTTGGCCTGGGTTTAAAGACTCATGCTCTAGGACAGTGATTTTCAACCTTTTTCATCTCACGGCACACTTAACAAGGCACTGAAATTGTGAAGGCACACCATCAGTTATGTTTACCATTGACAAGGCACACCAGACTGTTCAAATCCCCGTTTTCCTATTAATGAATGTCAGTCTCCAAATTCCCGCAGCATACCTGTGGACTATCTGTGGCATACCAGTGTGCCATGGCACACTGTGGAAAATCACTGCTCTAGGATATACCAGTACTAGCAAAAAGCATACCCACGTTGCGGGAGTAAAATTCCTCCGTACGCCTTCCCCCCATGGCACATCAATCTGGTGGTTTGATGGGGATGGCAATCCGGTGGGGGGTGGCTCACAACACACCAGTTTGGGAACCACAGTATTGGATCTCCAGAGTCTCAGCTACAATGCTTCCCAAACCCCACTACCTAAGGCCTTGGAAGTGGAGATGAATTCTCTGGTTTTACATTTCCTCTTCCAACATGATGACATGTGCTGGGAAAGCCATCACAGACCAATAGCATCCTTCCTATAGAACATGAAGCAGGCCCTGAGGAAGCTGCTGCCGTTCGCCTCTCTGATTTTAGTCTCTTGGTGCTGCTGAAGCAAAAAAAAAAAGAAAAAAGAAAAAAAAGAAACTCATAATCATGATTGAGGCTCTTCAAACTGCTTTCCCAGCACTTTTATTTGTTATGCTCTAATGTGGCTGGTGCAGGAGCTGAATATGTAGATTTGGAAATAAATTTTTCAAAGCGGCGGCAGTGCTCGGGAGGTATGCGTGCTAATCCCATTATCTGATAACAGGATTTGTGAGCACACCTCCCACATCCTGCATTAATCACGCACCCCTTCGTATTGCTATGAAAAATGCAATTTCAATGCTCGTGAAGAGTTGATAGAACATATGTTCCAACTGTGGAATTAAATAAAACAAGTTTATCAAAAAGTAGCAATATTGCTGAGATGGTATCTTTCCTCCCTTCTTGTCTGCTTCTCTCCCTCCATCTTTGAAAGTAGCTCCCCTCTCACGTCACATTGACTGCAGCAATGTATTTGCTTCTGACTATTGCCCGTGTTCTTGATAGCAGTGGAATAGAGAGGGGGTGCAAAGCACTAAATTTTTCAGGGAGCCTTACTGCAGTGTGCAAGTGCCCCCCCCCCCACTTAGAACCATTCCCTATAAAACTTAGGCTTCAATCCAGTGCAAGGGATCTAAGGGACCTTTTACACTGATGTAGTTACGGGGCTACCTATGGGAAACCTATGGTAAATGCATACAGCAATCCAGAGTAAGTGCCTCTTACATCTTCCCGTAGTTACTCTGGATTGTAGGGTTAGTGCTTTGTACACCTTCTAGCTCAGTGGTTCTTCAGAATGGAACCTCCTTTCTGAGAATGACAATCTGTCTGAGACCCCACCCAGAAGTGATGTCGTCAACCTGGAAATGATGTCATGCTTGGAAATGACTTCACTGTGATGTCACTCCTCATGTTTATTTGGAAGTAAGAACCATTGTGATCAATGAGCCCAACTCTCAGGACAGTTGACTCTCAGATTGCATCTCAAGTGTCCCATCACAATATTGTGGTGTACAGTGCCAGATTCCAAGATGGCAGTGCCCAGATTTTTGCGATAACCCCGTAATGAAATCGTGACCCCCCCAAAGGGGTCCTATCTCCACTTTGAGAACCCCTGCTCTTGTTCTTGGGAGAAAATGCTTGGGAGAAACAGTTTACAAGTTGATCTCAACAACTGCAAATGCTTGATTTGAGAGGAGAGTCAGTACTCATCCATGCATCAATGCATGCATGCATGGATCCATCCACCCACCATTATATTTAAGCCACTTTTCTCCCAAGGAGCTCAGAGGGTATACACAGCTGCACCCCTCCTTTTGTCCTCACAACCACCTTGCGAAGTAGATGAAACTGAGAGATAGTTACAGACCCAAAGCTCCCCAAGGAGCTGGGTCTGTGTTCTGTTGCTGGTGCTTGGCTGGGTAGTGGAGAAGATGTGGGGGCATGGGGAGAGGTAGAGGGAGGCATTCTAGCAGAAGGAGGTATGGCGGGAGTAGGGAGCAGGGAGGGAAGGAGTGTTCATCTTCACCAGATCCAGAACTCTATGTTGGGACTTGTGGCCTGACACAGGACTGCTTGAATTTGTGCCAAGTGAAGAGCTGCCACAGAATTGAGTAGCCCCATTGTAGGGCTACTTCCCTTCCCTTGTGGAAGGAGACTAAAGTCAGCTTCTTTTGAGGAACCAACATGTACATGACACTGTGGCAGCCATTTTTGGTGCCATGGTAGCCCTGTGCGATGGGCAACTCAGTCTTGGGCTGTTTGTCTCTCAACATTACACTCTTCAGAGCCATTCTAGGTGGGGAAGCAAAACAGAGCCTGTATAGCAGTGGTCCTCAAAGTTTCATGGACCACAGCCTCGTTCTATGGAAATTTTTTCCCCCCACAGACAGGTTGGGCTGTGCCTGCCCAGTTTGTTATGGGCCAGGAGTAAACTGGGCATGCGCAGCCCAACAACTAGGCAATAGTCGCTGGGCTACGCATGCCCTCTTCATTCCTGGCCCATAGCAAACTGGGCAAGCAAGTGGCAGCAGGACTCCAGCCTCTGGTCCTGGCCTGGCCTGGCCACCAAGGTTCCTGGACCAGCACTGGCTAATGGTTTCCTTTCTTATAGACCTTGCTTTTGTTGCTTTAACAATAGCCTGGCACCAAGAAATATAGCTTCTCAAGCCTTATCCACTTCTCCCTCTGTCTCAGAAGCATGATTATTAATTATTATTATTTATTAACTATTAATAAATGATGTTTGTTTAATAAATAAATACATTTTCAAACTCCCAGCACACACCTGTGGACCACCTGCAGCACACCAGTGTGCCATGGCACACTGGTTGAAAAATCACTGCTCTAGAGGAGACCAATACCAGATTAATAGCTGGTGTACTTCCAAGGAGAAACCTGGGAGATGAGTCAAGGTTGAGAAAGAGAATAAGATCTTGGTGTGCATAGTTGCCAACAATTTCCTCCTCTCCCACCCAACTGTTCAGTCTGGCCCCTTTCCTGTCCTGATCCTACCATAAAATAGTTCCCAGTGCTGACTTACTGGGGATAACAGGAGATAGAGGAGATTCACTGGGCTGCTCTCGCCCATATGCGGCTTTTAGATGCTTGCCCAGGTGGCTGCAACTCACCACTGTTTTGCTGCTGTCATTCTGTGGCTAATGACAATTGATGGAAAGATCCATCAGCATAAACTCCGGTCAGGATTCAGCAGCTCTTTTTCCAAAAGAAATTAGGATAGTAGAAGTCAAGATAGTTGAAGTCGGTCTATAACTTTTCAGTTTCATTTCCATAAGCTCAGTGTGTATTGTATGGCTGCATCCACTAAGAGGAGCTCCAGTCCTAGGAGTCCACTTTGGGGACGATGCAAATTAGCCCTACAATCCAGAATAACTACGGGAGCACATAAGAGACTTTACGTGCACCCATAGTTACTGCACCACCAAGTGAAAACCTATGGGAAATTCATATTGCAATCCAGAGTAAATTGTTCTTACATCGGAGCAAGGAATCCCTGTAGTTACTCTGGATTGTGCCCTAAATCTAGTGGGATGGAGAGAGCAAGGAAAGCTCTCTTTTATTTTCCAATTGCAGCATAAAGCAAATGAAAGAGATGTTTGTGCCAACAAGCCGTTTGGCATCCTGTTTTTGGACTGAGGCTGGCACTTTAATGCAGAAGAAAAGAAAAACAAATACACAGATTTACTGGTGAAATAGATGAAGTTAACCTCTAATTTCTTATGGTTTGTTTTCTGATGATTCACTCTTTCAACACCTTTCAAATATCCCAGAACTCATTCTTTCAATGCATATTCTGCTCTTTCAACCTCTCTCTGCTATTCTAAAGGCCAAAACTGCTCCTCCGCATGAGAATAAATTTGCAGAAATCTATGGAATTTGCCATATAAAAGAAGCATGTGCCATTTGCTAGCTAAAAAAGCATTGGAAGCAACTTTTATAAACTAAAAACATTGGATTCCATTTTTCAACAGTTTTCACTTTTGGATGGTGATCTGCTCCCTAAAACATCCAATTTGGCTGCAAACCTAAAGACACTTTCCTGGGAGTAAGACCCATTGAACAAAATGGCTCTAACTTTTGAGTAGACATGGATAGCATCGTACTCTAAGTGGGGGATGCCTGTATAAAGGCAAAACATGTCAACTTGGACTTTTACTATAGTCAGTCCTAAGCCAGTTTGTAGAAAGCTTCTTTGGCTAAAAATCACCCAAGGAAGATGTGAAATACTGGAACACAACGGGAAGATACTTGATGGTGCAGAAAGTTGTCGTCCGCAGCATTTCAGTGATACTCTTTGGTGACTCAATTCAGTTCTTTCAAGAAGAGACCAGAGCATGCAAAGCCTTGTACTTCCTCTAGTTACATCACTGGAACCGGAAAGCACTTGCATATATGCACCAACTAGTAAACAAGTTCTACTAATCCTGAACCAATTAGAGACTGGCCTATGGCCAAGCAAGTCGATTACCAGCCAGTGTGAGGTTATGCGTGTATTTCAAACAACATAAGTGTTACACTTCACACATGTGAAAGAAAGTCAATAGTGGTGAAGCAAGGAGAATGAGAAGGAAGAAGAAGAATGGAGAGGTCAGATGCAAAAATCTGGGGATTTAAGCATGAAGACTCGAACCTTGAAAATATATATATTTTTGTGATAAATTCCCATTAAATTTATGAGAGTGAGGCTGCAATCCTATAAAATATTTTTCCCCTGGGAATAAGTTTCCATGAACACAAAGGGATATACCTCTGAGTAGATATGCATGGAATGGTGCTATAAATGTACAGGTGTTTCCTTGTTCTGGAACTGCCCATGGTTAAAAAAAATAATCTACATTTAAAAATCAACAATGGAAAAATAGCTTTAAACACCCACTCCTCCATTACACCTAATAGAAAAAAACAGTGCCGCAATATGTGCAGGGATTTGATTCTGGAACTTAAGAATGGAATGATTGCTTGCATGCCTGTCTCTCTACAACAGTAGAAAAGCAGTTTTTTAAAATTGTGATTAGCAGTGGCCATTCGTGTTGAGTCAAATCTGTGTATAAGAAATCCTTGTGTAACAAGGTTGGACCTGCAATCTAGTATGTAGTATTGAAAAGAGAGTCTGAGTGGTCAGATTCTAATTCGTGGGTTAGGGTTGCAATATGCCCCAGAGAAATATGTCCCGATTTTTGGGGTTTGTTTTCACATACTGGCAAATGGGTTAGAGGGTCCTATATCTTTGTGGAAGACAATTATGGCAATTCTATTTTGGGTTAATTTGCTTTATCCATTGAATCCAAGAAATGCCACCGTTCCCATCTTTAAAATGAGAATGAAAATAACTTTTTATAATGCTTTAAAAATAATCACATATCTAAAGGCAGTATGACTACAATCCTTCCCATGTCTACTCAGAAGTAAGCCCCATTGTGTTCAATGGGTCTTACTCCCAGGAAAGTCTCTAGGATTGCAGACTATGGCTCTTAAAAATGGATCACCCTTCTTGAACGGTGCTGAGTTTCAAGAATTAGTTTGCAATTATTGTTAACTCCCCCAGTAGCATAAAGTGGCCACTAGATGGCAGGATTGCCTTCTAATTGGGAAAACAAGGCCACAGAAGGGAACACGAAAGAATGAAGTGTTAGTATCTTGGTGGATAAGAAAAAAAAATAAGAAAAGCTATAATAATTGATTTGCAACAGGTAGAATCTCTTGGAGGCAACTTTCTCTGTGATAAATAAAACCTGAGGATTTCAAGGTCCCCAAGGAGAAAGGAAGGAGTGCTTAATCCATCCTATTTCCAGGTCATATAATCCACCACTCTGTAGTAGGCTGTGGTTTAATTTGGGGCAAATGTGTAACTTGTTTGTAGAAAATCCAACTTTTAAAAATTCTAAATGATGCTTATTCATATCTGAGATGAAGGGAAATGGTCACTAATGGTGACCCTGTAGTGTCGCCAGAGGATGTGGCATGTAAGCGTTGCAGATGCCACAATACACCATATAACTCCCAAATCCAGAGTAACTACGGGATCATGTAAGAGACTTTACATGCACCTGTAGTTACTGCACCACCTAGTGAAAACCTATGGGAAATTCATATTGGAATCCAGAGTAAGTTGTTCTTACATCGGAGCAAGAACTCCCTGTAGTTACTCTGGATTTTGCCCTAAGTGTAAGGATGACCATTGTGCAGAGGATGACCGCTATAATTCAGTAGACCTGCTGAAGGTCTCCCTGGAGTAATGGGAAAAGTTTTCCCTTCCTTAGGATACAATCAGCCCCAAACTAGCAATGAATCCGTATTCAGTCTACCTATTTCAGCACAAGTTAGGATTGCACTGAGAGTGAGTTAGCATCTCTGTGAGTTTTGTTTTAATTATTTATTTGTTATTTATTTATTTATTGTTAATTAATTAAGTTGTTTTAATTGCTCTTAGCCACCTTGAGTTCCCTCTTGGGAAAAAGGATGGGATACAATTCAAATCAATCAATAAATTTAGCAGCATTGCAAGAAAACCAGGGCCTCAAACACTGTCCTCTACTTTCCTTGAGAAGAGGGGCAGCAAACCAGTATAACCCTACAATCCAGAGTAATTATGGGAAGATGTAAGATGGATCCACTTATTCTGGATTACTCTATGCATTTCCCATAGGTTTCCCATAGGTGGCACCGTAACTACATCGGTGTAAAAGATCCTGTAGTTACTTTGGTTTGTAGCCTTTAAGACTTCTTAAGAATCCGAAAACATAAAAACAAAACTATGCAGTCAGAAAACCCCAAGCAGGTTGGGAACTATCCTGTGTTTTGCACTTATGTGTACACTTATGTGTACCATGTATGACTATATGCCTATGGAGGATAACCCCTGCTGAAGGGGCTGTCTTGTGGAGCATTGCTGAGTTCCAGGGGCACCCAACCAGGACCATTCTGGAAGCCTTGCATTCCGCTGGACTGACCTTGCACATCAGCCAAGGCATGCTTGCTTTCTCATGAGTAAATATAGTTGGGCAGTTCCATTTCATTTTCCATAGGGGCTAATGCAATAATCAGAGAATTCCTTCTGGGGTAATCTGGGGGGACTGCGTTCATTGGATCAGGACCCTTCTAGAGTTCTTGGATTCCTCCCAACCTGTCCCTTCTGGCGGACTATGGCATGTTCACCTACTCACTAATAAAGCCATGATATGGGTCTCTTTCCATAGAATTCAATGCATATTTTTGATTTTTAGTTTTTTAACCATAATGTTTGATAGGAAGGAGCAATTTCAAAACCGATTTTTACACTGGATTCTGCGTTAAACTCCTCATCTATCGGTATGTAACATGATGGGGTTTTGGCACCTTTGCAAACTTAAATTTTGGGGTGACACAGCATGTCACCCAGTGCACATCACCCCTTGGGTGCATCACCTGGTGCAGGCTGCACCCTTAGCAATGGCCTTTGTAATCAAACCACTTTGAAGTATCTTTATTATATCAGACATCCCAGATGACCCACTAAAGTCCTCCTTGACCCATCTGGAATCAGAGTGGCAGCCACTTGTAGATTTAAAACTGCAGGTGCGCACAGCATGCTATTGTTATGGCTATTGACCAGCTATTCTTTGTTCAGCAGATTGTGGGCTAAGAGCCCAGATGGCTGGTGGGAGGAGTTATGAGGAGGATGTTGGAAAGGGAGAAGGAGGCATGTGAGGTTCTGGCTGTTCGGAATGGAAATAAATGGTATTTAACCAAAATAAATGGCATTTAATCATAACCATGACATATAAATAACTGCATTTAAGTGCAGCGGGCTCTGTGGTTTTTTCTGGTATGTCATTCATGTGAAAATGTTTACACTACTTATAAGTAGAGCTTTGCTGGGGCAAGCCAAAGATCCATCTAGTCCAACTTCTTTTATCTCATATTGGCCCATTAGATGCTTCTGGAAGCACGGAAGACAACAAGATACCTACGTTCTCTTGCCACTCCCTTGATCCTGGCATTTTGAGGCTGATTCTTGATCCTGGCATTCCTACTTCTAAAACTGGAAAGTTGCACTTATCCGTCATGGGTTGTAAATTCTGATGGATTTTTCCTCCATCAATCTGTCCACTCCCTTTAGGCATCGAGGCTAAATACCATCACCAAATCCTATGACAAGGTCTTCCACAAATTATAGGTCCAACCTTGTTATACATGGAATTTTTATACATGGATTTCACTCAACACGAATGGCCCTGGAAAAATCACAATTTTAAAAACAGCTTTTCTACTGTTGTAGACAGGCAGTCATGCAAGCAGTACTTCCATTCTTCAGCTGAGCCAGGCAATGGCAGGGAGTTCTTTGCACCTGTTCTTGCAAGTAGCATAACCAGATGGGAGAAGTATGCAAACGCTGCAACACACTATGTAAGTGACTCTCCAACTTGTGGTTGGAGCCATTGGGTAGCGACACCCAATACGTACCTAGCCACCCCCCTCTGGCTACACTACTAGCACCAAACTTTGGCTCCATACCAATTGTAGTTCCACTGCACCTCCATCCTCTTGTTCTGCAAATATATTTACTGCAGATCCAAATCTTCAACCTTTAGGGATGCACTAAAAAGCAGCTTCCTAATAGCTCGGCAAAGAGTGTCAGTGATGAGGTTAAATCGTCAGCCAAACCCCTGGGGTAGCAAGAGAGGCTTAAAAAGAGACATTTAACATCAGACGTCTTTTATATTCCAACCTTTCATAAATACTGTTGTTCACAACAGGCAAAAACAGAAAAAGAAACCGAGCAAAACCATTTTTCTTCTTGTCTCCCAGACATCCGTGTTGAGTGCCACATAATCTTTGGATTCATGTGTCGGACAATTACTGTCTAATTAATTAATCATCTGATAATTAAAATGACCTCTTTTTGGCTGATATCCGATCTGAAGGAGGTTCAAAGGAAACTTGACACATCGTGTTGTGTCCTGTTCCAGCATGACCTACAGGCATGTTATCATGTTATGTCAAATCTGGTTTTCCACAAGGAAAGTGAGCCAAGGTACAAATTAAAGGGGGAGGGAAGGGCACAGCTGCACCGGATTAGAAACTGTATAACTGGTCCTTCTACTTGACGGAACATAAACTTAAGGAAACTCCCCACTGCATCCATGCCCCAGCCCAGAATGGTAACAGCTGAAGGTGTCGGTTGTGCTATGGGAATTGTCCTATTGTAAGAAAAGTAGATTTGCCATGCCAATTAAATCAGTGAAACCTCCATCAGTGGAGTTTCACGAAAACAGGTGGAGGGAGCTGGCCACAGATCAAGGATGTGCCTTGCATTGCTTCGCACAACGGCCTTCAGGCTTTCCTGACTCGCTTTGTCTTTGGACATGCTTTTAGTAGTGCAGCTATGGGGGGCAATGCAGTAAGTCCTGCAGGTCCCACAGTGTGCCATGTAAGTGGCCCTTCATTCATTCTGGCCAGTGATGGCAACACAATTGCCATAGATGACTGGAATGGCCCCCTGGCAACTTGTGGCTCCAAACCCGAACTCTTTCAAGCACCATGTAAGATATTATGGTATTTGCTTCGCACAGATCTTTTAAGACCAGAGCAACAAGTCTCTCTTCTGATCTGTTTTGGTGCTTTAAAAATGATTCTGGTGCTTTAAAAGCTGGTTCTGGTGCTTTAAAAATGTACAATTACTGTATTTTAAACCATGATTAGATTCGAGTCTGATGGTACCCACTGGTCTTCATCCTCAAATATACCTGCAGGCTCCTGCTTATGGCAAAATTGCACTGAACCTGGAATTTCTGTGTACAAACCAGATGTTCTGCCACTGAGCTACAGTCCTTTTATATACCGTCTTTATCTCAGATCACAATCCTCAATCCAGAATGACTGACGCTAAATCCTATCCTCACTTTCCTATAAGCCCCTTAGACTATAATGGGAATTACTTCTGAGGAGATTTGAATAGGATTGGGCTTGGAGTGTCACCGACCCTGAATGACACTTAACAAATTTGTAGTAAGGCACATTTACAATGATTTGAGAGTAAGATGTGCCAATGGGGAAGCCACCTCCCCACTAACATCTCCAGCATCTAACGTAGTGGTCTCTTAGTAAAAGATGTGTTGGGTGAGGGCAAGGGGAGAACATTGAAAAATCATATTCAGTAACTGCTAATTACCTTGCAAAGAGCTCAGCTCCTGCAGTTTGCAAGTACACGTAAATATAGGGAGATTTTTCTGGTTATCATTACTTATAAATAAGTATTATATTTTTCTTTGGGCAAAATCCAGAGTAACTATGGGGAGTCCTTGCTCTGGTGTAAGAACAACTTACTCTGGATTCCAATATGAGTTTCCCATAGGTTTCCACTAGGTGGTGCAGTAACTACATAAAGTCTCTTACGTGCTCCCGTAGTCACTCTGGATTTGGGGGTAAATCTCCCTTTTAAAAGTCTGTTAAACCTAGGTGGTTCCCAACAGTGTAAAACAGCGGGTCCTGGGAACCACTATTTTAAGATAAGGGTTGTCCACATTGTAAATACATGGGGAAGGTTGGGGCCAATCAAAACCTAAGGAAATTGTGCCACATTTTATTTGGCAGCTACTAATACAGCAACATAGCAGTAGATATCTTTGTATTAGTATTGGCATCCATCAGTCTCAAAAGACTATGGTATTGTGCTCGACGCTGTATGCGAAGCACAAAGGCCTGGGTAGATTGATATGGAGGATAGGCTGTTACCCAAGCAGCAAATCCCCCCTCTCCATGCCACGGAAATAGTGCAATGGAAAGGCAGAGCCAATATGATGGGTTCCAGCTGCATCACCATATCTTTGTATCTTAGGATATCATGTAGAAAACTGTGGATCTGTGGATCCTGAAAGCATTCATTGATGGGATTTATACCTTGCCTTTCCCATGCCAAAGCAAATGCCCAAGAGGGTTTTTTAAAAAGCTTTTTTATTGTTTTGTCCTCACAACAACCCCAAGAGGTAGGTGAGGCTATAAGAGTAAATGACTGACCCAAGGTCACCCAGGAAGAATCATGGCTAAGGGGAGATTTGAACCTGGATCTTCCAGTTCTCAGTCCAACTCCCTAACCATGACAGCAACCTGGCTCCCATGTCAAATATTCTGCCACAAGCTTCACTTTATAGCCTCTGGTATACAGCGACAATAATACTGTCCTACTTTATAAGGTTAGGCTGCAATCCTAAGTATACTTACCTAGAAGTAAGACCCATTGAACACAATGGGGCTTACTTCTGAGTAGACATGGATAGTATTGTGCCCAACATCTAAGAATGATAGAATAAATGTATATGAAATGGTTTGTGTACTCTAGGAATCAGGGACATGAACTAAGGTTCAAGTCACCCAGCACAGGAGGCCAGCGCATCACCCCCATGCAGTGGGTGGAGCAACAACCTCAATGGTGGACGTGGTTATGTGCCATTGCCCTGCCTCCACTGTTTTTTTAAACAACATTTTAATAGAATAAAGATATTTCAAAGTAGTTTGTTTCACTGCATTCTGGTGCAAATTACGCACACAACGGTATATAACATGATGGGATTATTTCTACAAACCATGATTTTAGCCATTTTGGTCAGTGGAGAGTCACTCCCCCCAAAGGTGCCCCTTTTCTAACATCCTAGAGACATTCCTGATGAGGACCATTTGGAAAGCCATGCACCCCCCTGGACTGACCTTCCCCACCAGCCAAAGCATGCTTGCTTACTTGTTAGTAAACATGGCTGCACAGTTCACTTTCGTTTTCAATGACTTTCAATGCAATCATCAGGGACCTCCTTCTGGGGTGATTTGTGGGGATTGGATTAGGATTAGGACAGTTCATTGGATTAGGACAGTTTTGGAGTCCTTGGATTCCTCTCAGCCTGCCCTTTCCAATGAACTATGGCACATTTACTGACTCACAAGTAAAGTGGCAATATGGGTCACTTTCACTTTCCATATGGTACAAAGCATATTTTGTTTTTTTGGCCATAACCTTTGTTAGGAAGGTGCTATTTCAAAATGGATTTTTGCATTGGATTCTTCTCTTCAATACGAATCCAGTGATATACGACATGATGGGGGTTTGATGCACCATTGCAAAGTTGCATTTGGGGGGTCCCCCAGTGCACATCACCTGGTGCAGACTGCACCCCCTAACAACGCCTCTGCTAGGAATTACAGGACCTGAATGCTCAGTATTTTTTAAACATACATTTTCAATTTTAAAAAGGTAAATATACTAGAAATACATCACCATTCTCTAGTACTCTCAAATTCCCCAAGAACTGCCTTAAGGTCATAGACATTTATGTTTGAGTAGACATCTGGATAATATTCTTACACAATTTAATATATTAGCCAGATGTCTACTCAAATATGAGTGGTTGTGACATCAAATCAATTCTAATAGTAAAAGAGTTGGTATATGTTTTTAAACACCTTATATCATTAGCTCTATCATAAGCATTTTCCTGCAGTTTGTTCCTATCTGAAATTCTAAGGCAACTGAGATGGTCTCATTGCTACTACAGTGATGATGATGATGATGATGATGAAGTTCTGGTTTTAGTCAATTAGTTGGAACAAAATGTAATTGGCAGTGCAGCAGTGGTATAGCTAGAGGGGGAATAAACCAATAAGTTTTGCAGGGAGCCTTCTCACGACATGGAAATGGCCCATTCTCCTGCACACCATTTTGCTTCCACCACCCAGAATGGCTCCAAAGAGGAGGGGAGCCACTTGCACTCCTTGATGAAGCTCCCTGGAAAACCTGATGCTTTGCACCCATCTAGCTACACAATGGGTCAGGGCAGTGAGTTTATTTTATTATGTATTTATTGTATGTAGATACAATATTGTATGTAGATCAAGCAAGTGGCTAAGACACTGTGCCTGTTAACCAGCAGGCCAGGGTTTGAGACCTGGGTCGGCCCCAGAAGACAGGGTGAGCTCCTGTCCTTAGCCCAGCTCTGCGACACCAGCTGGATCTAATCGTATTGGCTCTGCCTTTCCATTGGACTATTTCAGTGGTGTGGAGAGGGGGGATTTGCTGCTTGGGTAACAGCCTATCCTCCATAACAGTCCAACCCAGGCTTTCGTGCTTCGCATGCAGCGTATGCAGCGCCAAGCACGATACCATAGTCTTCCAAGACTGACGGAGGCCTGCTTTTATTGTATTTACACCAAGGAGGGAATCAAAACAGCTGACAACAAAAAAACACAAATATATTAAAAATTTAAAAACAAACAACAATTAATAGTTAAGAGTCCATACATCTTTTGAGGCTTAAAAAAATCAGTGTATTTCGGAAATAAGAGAACAAAATGGAAAAAGTTGGCTTCTTACTATGATGATGATGAGGTTGTCACCTACAATTAAACTGGAAGTTATCTTAAGTGTTTTTCCAAACCTACAGAAGGCATTTACGGGTATATAATTTGAGTTTTTGTTTTTGGTAATAACTGATTTACTGATATTGTCCTTTTCTATTTCTCTTTCTGTGTATGTTTCCTCTTTTAATCTGAACAGTATCCACGTTTTGGTGGCTGCATTGAGTTCTTCTCATGAACGTTGATAATCTGACCTTCTCGACAACATGGATTCCCAGGAAACTGAGCTGTTCAAGTTTAGCATTAGCTGGTTTGCCCAACTTCATCAGATATGCTGACTCTTTTGTAAGTTGTAGGTGATGCTGCTCTCTTCTCCAGGGGATATTGGTTTTCTGTATATAATTAATAACAAGAAAACTGTATCCTGACTTGAGGGCCTGCATGAGCATCCTGGAACAAAAAGGGCCATAAATTAACATCAATTATGTATTAAAGTCCCAATTAACCTGGCTGATACTGATATACTTTAACAAGGTACACTTAGATAAAAGAAGCCAACTCTCTAATTACTTAGAATGGGACCTTCTGACCCACTCCACTCTTTTATCCCATCACCACCCTAATGAGGAAGGAAGTGAGAGGTAGGGGACCCGTATAGAAGGTGAGATTCTGAGCATCACAAGATGCCCCCCGGGACATGCCTCCACCTTCTCAAAACTATCAATGATGAATTTTTCATTGGATTTTTTCAAACCTCTCTTTGAGGTGGTAAAAGGACATGTGCTCAAATGGGCTCATATCCTTCCAGCACTGAGTACTGACCTCTCTTTCTGCTTTACATATTCATTTTCATATTCACCTTTCATGTATCTCTCTATTGTATAATATGGATTTCTGAATAGGTATATGTCTCTTGGAATTGTAATTACTGCTTTGTTCTACTTAAATATATTTGCGATATATCTACCTAGTGGCATAATCTATCCCCCATGCTATTTAATATCTATAAGAGGCCGCTGGGAGAGGTCATCTGGAGGTTTGGAGTGGGTTGCCATCAGTACACTGATGACACCCAGCTCTATCCCTCCTTTCCTCCTGTGTCGGAGGTGGCAGTTGAGGTCCTGAATCGCTGTCTGGAGTTGGTTGGGAGCCGGATGAGGGCAAACAAGCTGAGGTTAAATCCTGATAAGACAGAGGTTCTCCTGGTCCGGAAGCTGTCGACTCACGTATTGGAATATCATCCTACTCTGGATGGGGTTGCACTCCCTCTGACACTGAGACTGGATTATTGTAATACGCTCTGAAGACGGCCCGGAAACTCTAACTCTGGGGTCAGGGAACTTTTTTACCTTTTACTCCAAAATATATACATCGATGTTAACCGATGTTAACAAAATATATACATCGATGTTAGATACATCGATGTTAACCTCTTGATTTGAAAGGAAGGAAATGGTCACCAAAAAGTTTTTTTTAATGTATTTTTAAAAAAAGTCCTACACTTTTAAAATCAGGAGTAAACTTGCAGTGCAATCCTAAGCATGTCTACTCAGAAGTAAGTCCTATTGTATTCAATGGAGTCTACTCCCAAGAAAGTTTGTTTAGGATTGCAGCCATAAAGTAAGTGGTTTACTTCTGAGTAAACATAAAGTAACTGGTTTATCTTGGCTGGGGAGGGTGTTTGGGGACACTGGGGGGCAGTTCCAGGCTGCTATGGCTTGGTGTGGCTAAGTCCGGCCAGCCGCAGCAAACATTTTAAAAAACATTACTGTGCACATGTGTGCAAAACTCTTCCCCTTCTGAAAGCTCCGACAGAGAGTACTAGCGCTTCACTGTGGAGGAAGCGGTAGCGTTCTCCGTTGGAGCTTTTGGAAGCGGAAGAGTGTGCGCACCAGTGCGACCATCTATTACCCCCAGGAATTACATTTTTACCCCATTTGGGGTGATTTACCCCTGTTCCCAAACCACTGCTCTAACTGGTATAGAATGCGGTGGCTTGTGTGGTTGCTGGGTCTCGTTGGTTCGACTCAGTAGGACCACTGCTTCATCGGCTACACTGGCTGCCTCTAAAGCTCTAATGCCCTAAATGGCTTGATTCCAGGATATATGAGGAACTGCCTCTGTCCATACAATCCGACCCGTCAGCTAAGATCATCTTGAAGGGGGGGTCGGGTCTGCTAACTGTGCCACCACTGAAAGAGGTGAGAGGTGTGGCAGATAGGAACAGGGCCTTCTCGGTGGTTGCACCCCAGCTCTGGAACTCCCCTCCCTTTGATTTAGGAACTGCTCCCTCCTTATTCAGTTTTTATCGGGGCCTAAAAACATTCTTGTGGGCAAAAGCTTTTTAGTTATAAAGAGGTTGGGGTTGTTGTGTTTTTTAAGCAGTTTTTAGCCATGAATTTATCCAATGTTTCTATGATAATTTTAGGGTGATGGGTCGTTTTAAATTTTAAAAGGTTTTTAAATGTTTTTATGTACATCGTTGTTGATGTTTGTTAGCTGTTGTTGAGTCAGCTTTGCCAAGAAAGGCAGGATACAAATCCAGTCAGTCAGTCAGTCAGTCAGTCAGTCAGTCAATAAGGTGTTAATATGAATCAATTCTCATTTCCATATACAGTACGTATATCATACTATAGACACCCATGCTAACCGGGTGTTGCTTCTCTTATATTTAGCAGGGAAAGAATAACCATTGCTCTTTGCTCCAGCAGTTTTCCTAACCAATAAGGGGCACAATTTTCATTTTTTTACTTAATTAAATTAGATTATGTTGTGGTGGCGGCGGCACCACAAAGCGGGGAGGAACAAAATCTTTGACTCAAGATAGCAAACAGGTGTTTTAGCTATGCCACTAGCAAAACAAATGGGTGGTGAACTGCTGAGGAGGAGAAGGCAGGTTTTCCTCCATTTTCTTTTTAAAAATACATGGGAATTACATCACCTCTGGTTGTGATTTCACTTCTAGGGCAACATTTTGAGGTTTGCACCAGGCTACACAATCATTAGCTATGGGCGCAATCCAGAGTAACTACGGGGAGTCCTTGCTCCAGAGTAAGAACAAGTTACTCTGGATTGCAATATGAATTTCCCATAGGTTTTCACTAGGTGGTGCAGTAACTATGGGTGCACAAATTGTCTCTTATGTGCTCCCATAGTTACTCTGGATTGTAACCTAAACCACTGAATGAAGTTGAATGAAGTTGAGGACAGCATTTTCTAACTTGGCCACAAATAGTCTGTGGTTGGGATAAAAAGTAAGGTGGCCAGTTTTGTAGAAGACACCAGACTACTGAGAGTGGGTGCAAACCAAGCCCGATTTTGAAGAGCGTCAAAAGGTTTACTCCAGACTGGCTGAGTGGATTTAGGAATCGAAAACATAAAGGAAATGTGGTTTAGGATCAAAAACATAAAGTGATCACACAGAAACTGTGTGAGATACCACACAAAAAAATCCCAATTCCTTGTTTGTACTGATCGACTCCGAGATGTTGGTGACAATCAAGAAAAGAGATCTTGGGTTTTGGTGGAGAGCTCAGTGAAAATGTCAACCCAGTGGGTGGCAACCTCGATGAAAACAAATTGCCAGACACTGTGGCAGATGAGGAGGAAGAACAGGAGAACATGAATATAAGCACCTCCATTGACACATGGCTTCCTGTTATCTGGCAGGGAGAGGTTTCCTAGATCAATGTTATATCATCCACATAGCTCTCCTTTTTGCCAGGAATACATTTATAAATAATCTTGCCCACTCAGGAAGCCCCTTTCTCTTTAGAAATACCAGGGATTTGGCCAGAAAGAGGATTATTGATAACATGGAATATCTTCATAGTAGCGGTGACCGCTAGCATGCTTGGACTTAGAGGTCTGTCAGCATTTTGATTTTAAATGTGTGTCATCAGAGGTTTGTGCACTTGTGCTGGGGGGAAAAAATTAAACATTCTCAACTTTAAAACTTGGCATGCAAAGGATTTAGCTGCCAGAAAGTTGGGTTTTATCAGTGTTATTTTTATTTTCAATTAAAAGCAAATGGGGCTTGGCTTGACTTCTTGTAGATTAAAAAAAATAAGTTATGCGTTTTGAGTGGCATAGCTTAACCCCTGCTCCTTCAGAGGATAGAAAACGCTTTCAGTTTATCCAGGCTGTGTTGAGTCCTCCCAATAGCTCTGTAAGACAGACTGTAGAGCAGCGTTTCTCAAAGTTGGGGTTGGGACCCCTTTCGGGGTTGCCTAGAGGTTTCCTGGGGGTCGCCTAAAGACCCCTGGTGCAGGGGGCTAGGTCAGGCTTGCCAGACCTCTGGCTGTAGCTGCACACGCACTGGGGCTGACTGACAGCCTCAGGGCCCAATCCTATGCATGTCTATTCTGAAATAAATCCCATTATAGTTGGGGGGGGGCCTTTACTCCCATGTAAATGTGGATAGGATTGCAGCCTCATGGCCCAATCCTATGCCCAATCCTCTGAAACACAATCCATTGTGTTCAATGTGTGTATAGAACACACATTTCATTTGTAACAATGAAAATACAGCCTGCATTGGATATTTACATTACGATTCATAACAGTAGCAAAATTACAGTTATAAAGTAGCAACAAAAATAATTTTATGGTTGGGGTCCCCACAACATGAGGAACTTATAAAGGGGTCATGGTGTTAGGAAGATTGAGAACCACTGCTATAGAGCCTTATGGGTGTTCATCTAGGCCGGGGCAACATGAACATGAATGGAGAGGAGACATATTACAGTGATGGGCACATGCTTTCTGCATGTGATTGTGATGTTTAGGGCCGCACTATAGATTTTTTATGTGAGGACACAGGTTGTGGCAATAGTTGGAGCATCTCTCTGGCATTACAGCAATTGAGCCTTGGAATTTAGACATGCAAAGCACGTGGTGTGCAGATGAGCTCTGGTGCTTCCCCATATCTCACTTCTTTGTTGCTACACACCCTTGTCTCCCAATGAATAGCCATATAAGATTCTTGTGATTTCAGGTCATCCTTGATATTTCAGATCACCTGAGATGAATCAATTGTACCTAGTCGTTCGGCCAAATCATTTCCAAATCAAAGTATTTTTTTGTCCACACCAGCTTCACATGATAAGAGACATACACATTCATGTCTTCCCCACATCCTGACGTGTGTGAAATGTGTGGCTGAGAAATATTGTTGTCAGGAAGGCTTGCTAGTGAAAGGCCATGGCAAAAAGTGACATTTTGTTTTGCTGGATGCTGGAGGTACTGAAGAAAAGCAAAAAACATATATGCAATCCTGCTCCAAAGGAATTTTTCTGGGGTGCCATGTTGTCCGTGCACCACAATGCAGCGATTACATGCACACGCTTTGACAGGGCAGCAGAGCCATAAAAAATAAAAATAAAAACCTCTGCTTTCCTCTTGAAAGCTCGAGTCAAAAACCCTTATCATGGTCACCAAACATAGAGATTTTTTTATGTGCTTTAAGCACAGTTAAGTTATTTAAAGCTCTTTCTTCACACTGTACAATTTATTCTTTCCTTCATGTCTCTCAGCATTTCCTATTTGTGGTCAGCGGAATTGTATCTTTCCTGTACCGAATTGTACACAAAGGATAATACTGTTCTGTTTTGTCTGTTGACAAGATCTTCAAATCCTACTGCCCCACGGACACATAATCGAAATTTAAAGGGGAATGTTTCCGTGTGTGTGTGTGTGTGTGTGTGTGTGCGTGTGTGTGCGTGTGTGTATATATATATATATAGGGATTTAGCTAAGACTTTGACACCATGGAAACTCGGCCCCAGGCGATGATCCTGTTCCATCGAAATATTATCCCCTCACTTTCAATTTTGCTTGACTATTTTCCCCCCTCCTTTATTCACAGTAAGTTACTTTGGCCATTCAAATAAACTCTTTGGCCTTCCTGACTTCAGATTTGGCAATGGTAGGGATGGGGCCTCCAATGTAATATTGATGAGAAAGTTTGTTATTTAATATTCAAGCAAAATGCCTGTCATTTGGACATGTATAGAGGAAAAGTTGCAGTGTAAGGGCCTTGATGTGTGTGTCTCTAAATGCATACACAGATTCACAGTAGCACGGGTGCATGTCAGTGCATACACATGCACACCCACACATACAGAGTGGGTCCTGTTAGGTGACGCTGGGCCACCTCATGCCAGAGGTGGAAACTGTGCTTGCGTGACACTATTGAAATTTCTGCACACTGTGCAGATTATTCCCCAAATCCAGAGTAATTACAGGAGCACATAAGAGACTTTACATACACCTGTAGTTACTGCACTACCTAGTGAAAACCTATGGGAAATTCATATTGGAATCCAGAGTAAGTTGTTCTTACACCGGAGCAAGAACTCCCCCGTAGTTACTCTGGATTTTGCCCTATGTGTGTACTGGGTGCTACCAGTGTCATTAGTACAGAGATTGAAGAGTTAACCCAACCAAATGAGCTCTCTGACCAGATGACTCTCTGAGAAAGCCTGGCCTACCTCTGATGCTACTCCTGTGTGAAGGGCAACAACTACCAAAGGGTGACATCTTGTTCCATATGGTGTCAAGATCTGCTTTTTCTGAATTGGAGTCATCCAAACCATGGTTGATGTGACATTGTGGGAACCTGGCCAGCCTATTTTATTTTTTAAGCTCAAATATGAACATTCTTCCCATGAAGGTGAAATGGCAGGATTAGGGATGGGCAGTTATGAGAGGCATCAGTTCCAATTTATGGTCTCCGCCAACCAACCACTCAAGACAGCAGATTCACCTGAGGATTACAAGGACCCACAGACCAGATTGAGGGCTCTTGCCGTGGAGCACATTGAGGTTCACTGTGGGCCACATCTGGTCCCCGGGCTGGGGTTTGGACACCCTTGAGCTACACAGACTCCTTGGCTACAAATAGGAATAAGATGTTTCTCCTGACTCTTAAGAGATGATATCTGAACAAGAGGTGGTAAATGTGCTTCCAACTTTTAAATGAGTTTGAAATTAAAAATTGTATTTTGCCCACGAAACTGTACACCAGCTTTTAAATTTGAATGCTTCTTATAGAATCATAGAATCATGGAGTTGGAAGGGACCCAATAGGTCATCTACTCCAACCCCCTGCCTGTAGCAGGAAATCCTCCTAGAGCATCCCCAACAGGTGCTCATTGAGCCTCTGCTTGAAGATCCCCAGTGAGGGAGAGTCCACCACCTCCCTTGGCAATCTGTTCCACTGCCGGACTGCCCTCACTGTCAGGAATTTTTTCCGGATTTCCAGCCGGAATCTCCTTTCTTGCAGTTTGTCCCCATTGGTTCTAGTTCTGCTTTCAGAAGCAGCTATGAACAAATTGGCCCCTTCCTCCATATGACAGCCCATCAGGTATCCGAAGAGGACAATCATGTCTCCCCTCAGCCTCCTCTTCTCCAGGCTGAACATCCCAAGTTCCCCCAACCTTTCCTCATAGGGCTTCCCTTCCATCCCACTGATCATTCTTGCCGCTCTCCTCTGGACTAGCTCCAGTTTGGCTGCATCTTTCTTCAAGTGAGGTGCCCAGAACTGAACACAGGACTCAAGGTGAGGTCTCACCAATGCTGAATAAAGAGGAACTAAAACTTCTTGTGACTTGGAAGCTACAGTCCTCTTAATGCAGCCTAAAATGGCATTTGCCTTCTTTGCAGACACATCACACTGCTGGCTCATGTTCAGCTTGTGATCCATGGCGATTCCAAGATCCCGCTCACATGTGGTGCTGCCAAGCCAAGTATCCCCCATTTTATACCTGTGTCTGGTTTTTATTTCCTAAGTGCAGAACCTTGCACTTCTCCCTGTTGAGATTCATTCTATTTGTTACAGCCCAGGATTCTAGTTTATCCAGATCAGTGATGAGATTCAAAGAAATTAACAACCAGTACTCTGCCCATCTGGCAGCCATTTTTAAATGGCTATTTTAAAACTTTATATGTCCTATCTCTCGTTAACAATTGGTTCTTTAGAGTAGGTGCGAACCTACGGGAACCCACCACTGATCCAGATTCTTCTGAAGGTTTTTCCTGTCTTGTGTTTGCATCTCCTCCCAGCTTGGTATTGTCCTCAAATGTGATGAGGCTTTCCCTTATCCCTTCATCCAAGTCATAGATGAAGATATTAAAGAGAACCAGGCACAAGACAGAGCACTGGGCCACCCCACTTGAAACCGACCTCCAGATTGACACAGAATTTCTTGACATTTTTTTATTTGGTTTGATAGACCCAGATATATCAAACCCCATAAGTGTTCAAGTTTTGAATACTTATACCTTTGCATGCCAGGCAACAAGTACAGTGCTGAACTATATAAATGTTAGCTGGTAAATGCAGCCAGATTTGAACAGTATTGTGCATTGATGATAAAAACACTCAAGTGCAAATGTCACTTCCATGTCAACCGTCAAAATCAAGAGTATGAAGTGGAAGAGATGCTATTATTATTTTATGGAATATATTTAATACACCACCCAATGGTTTAAAACACAATACAGGGTAGCTTACAGTTTGTAGTTTGAATACAGTTTCTCTCCAAGTAATTAGAGAGGAAATTTCTGCTATGTCTATATAGCAGAAAACCATAACAAGATATTGTTAGGCGTCCTCAGATTTAAAAGACTATCAGTAATTCCTGACTGGATAAAAAGGTAAGAATGTAGAAACCTAAGAAGAGCCCTGCTCAATCAGACCAAACACTGGTCTAGTCCAGCTTTTTGTATCACACAGTGGCCCATCTGATGCATCAGGGAGCACACAAGACAAGAGTACAGTATTCTGGTGCCTTCTCCTGCATTTGGCATTCATGATGCTCTTTGTCTCTGTAATATAACATCAGAACCACAGGGCTTCCACTAAAATTGAATGTTGGGAGAGTCAGGACAAAATAAAATATTTCTTTATCCAGTGTGTAATTAGTCTGTGGAACCCCCTGCCACTGGATGTGGTGATGGATTCTAGCCTCAATGCCTTTAAGAAGGGATTGGACCAATTCCTAGAGAAAAAGGACCATCACAAGTTACAAGCCATGTGGGTTGTGCGTAGAGGTGGACAACCTTCAAATGCCAAGTGCAGGTGGACATCTGGGTGCATGTGTCATGTGTGCTCCCTGAAGCATCTATCTGGTGGACTGCTGTGCAGTGGAGTAGCTAATGGTGCAGCCTGGTGCAAAGCTCAAAATGTTGCCCCAGAAGTGATGTCACAACTGGAAGTGACATCAACCCCAGGTATTTTAAAAAAGAAAATTGGGGAAAAACCTGCCCCATCCTGCTCAGCAGTTTACCACCATTTGCTCTTCTAGTGGCAGAGCTCTAGCATCTATTTGCTATCTGTAGTTAAAGAAGTTTTGGTTGCCCCTCCCTGTAAAAACAATATCAAATTTAATTAAGTTTAAAAAATGAAAATTATGTCCCATATTGATTAAGGAAACTGGGCTAATATGGTAATACCTTTACTTCTTCCAAGCATCCCTTACTGTTAGATGTGCATTTGTGCACACCTACCCACCGCGCCACACAACACAGCCTCCTCTTCCTCTCCATGGGTCACCTGGCTATTTTTAACCAGTTTGTTTTTATTTTTCACAACAGAACTTAAAAGTTTAATGGCTGGGAGAGAAGGCGTAGAGGAGGGTCTGGAGTTAATGTCCTCTACTCTCTGAACCTGCCTGTTTTGCCAGTGACCCATAGAGAGAGTAGCTATGTCAGCTTATCAGTTAACCAGCCATCGCTGACAGACAAATAACTTAGTCTGAGGTTGGGCAAAACTGCTACTAAACCATTTCAGAACCTGAAAAGACCCTAATTTGTAGATGCTTTGAGTCTATGAGTAGAAATGAACCACAATTGCAATGTATTTTCCGGAATGCAAACCGAAGGGATACGTGTGTATGTCAGTGAAACTTCAGGTTTCAGGCTCTGAAATTATTTTAATTTTTTATTTTGTTTTTAGTACTGAAAATGTTGAAATTACAAAGAGAGCAATCCAGAGTAACTACAGGGAGTAGTAAGAACAATTCTCTCTGACGTAAGAACAATTCACTCTGGATTGCAATATGAATTTCCCATAGGTTTTCACTGTAACTGTGTCGACGTAAATGTCTCTTACGTGCTCCTGTTGTTACTCTGGATTGTAGGAAAGAAAGATAAGATGGCATGTCTTTTTGTATGTTTTATTTAGGATTTGCAAGTTTTATTTGTATGTTTTATTTAGGATTTGCATGTTTTATTTAGGATTTTAAGTGCACAGACATGCGCTGGTCTCCTCTCCCCACACCACCACAGAAATGGGGAAATGTTGCTTTATGTAGTAATATGTTGGTTAATGGGAGAAGCTGGAGGAACATTCACCTCCAGCGCTGGCAATGTGCTTCAGCTACACAGTGTGCATTTCCTTCCAGAACTTGAATGCAGCATCAGACTCCCATCATACAACAACAGGAATTACGCATTTTTGTTCATAGGTGTCTCTTTATCATAATTTTTAACGATGAACCTTCGTTACTGATGTTTGCTGCAATTAAAACATTGGTTTTGTGAAATAGTCCCTGTCCTGCTTCACCCCATGGATAAAAAAATATCAGTTATGGTTTTGAAAGGAAATGTGAGGACACTGCAATAAACAATGCTGCAAAGTTGACGTGCGCTCAGAGAAAGCTGATCTCATAGTTGGAAATGCCAGCAGGCCCTCCTCGTCCTGAAACCCAAATGCTTGTTGATTTTGGCTGAATGCATCTGTTGAGTACCGAGTGACATTTGCCTGTGCAGGCAGCATCTTGGATTTCAACACAAACTAATCTAGCCATCCCTTTGGCATCCTTCATTTCCACTGACCCCAAGCTAAAGAACAGCGTGCAACACCTTGTACGCTCTTGCATTCGTACCAGCCAGCCATTATGGGCAGTAATTTGTCCAGGCGCATTTTGAAGGAAGGGGCAACCTGTGGTTTACACATATCATCAAACAAAGAGAGTCTCGGATCATGACAAGAATGCCTTCACGAGCTCCCACCCAGCCAGTTATCAAGTCCAATCTTGACAAGGAGGGCAGAAAGCCCAGCGTCTCCTCTCATCCCCATCCATCTCTCCATTTCAGCATTACTTAAGAAAACACATTTGGTATGGGGTTGAGCATCTTCTGGTGTCATGCAAGTAGCCAGATGATGGCAGTAGGCATGAAGGCCTAATGACAGGAGACCTACAGAGAGGACACAAAGGGGGGGGTCACTTTGTGTTTGGGCATCCTTGGAACGTATTCCACTTATTCTGCTTTCTGAGTATATCTTGATGCAGCAAGAATGCAGGCAGAAGATACCATTGTTTTTTTTAAAAAACTCAGTGAATTTTAGGAATGACCCAGAAATTTCCATCAGGATGGCATAATATTGCTAACTTTCAGTCTGGAGGAACAACAGAGGCAGCATCAGAAAACAGAAAATACAAAAGTTTTATTTTGGTACTGGAAGTTTTATACCTCCCTTCACATCTAGTAAGGGCGCAATCCTGAGTAACTACGGGGAGTCCTTGCTCCGGTGTAAGAACAATTTGCTCTGGATTGCAAAATGAATTTCCCATAGGTTTTCACTAGGTGGTGCAGTAACTACGGGTACACGTAAAGTCTCTTACGTGCTCCCGTAGTTACCCTGGATTGTAGGGCTTGTCATTAAAAAACCCAGTGCATTTGGAATATTTCCTATGGGGCAAAAGAATAAAATGTTCTCTTTTATAGGGATATATTGTTTGGAAACATTTCTTCTTGAAAGTTTTTCTAATAACTGAAAAGGGTCAATATTATTTTTCGTTAATTTTCTATCCTACCCTACCCCGTGATATACTCTTCCCTCCCATTTTATCTTTATAAGCCCCCTGTGAAGTAGGTTAGGCTGGTCTAGTGAGTTTCATGGCTGAGTGGGGATATAAATTACCATAAGTATTCCTTGCTCCAAGTTTACCTCTGTAACCACTATTATATGACATCATATATCCATATATATCACATATACGGGCTTCTTATATCAGAAATATAATTATATTCTATATTCTTAAATTATAAGAATATATTCTTATATTCTTATATTCTTATATATTCTTATATATAATATTCTTATATATAATATTCATATATTCTTATATATTCTTCTTATATTATATATTCAGAAAGATCCTTCTAGATCAGTGATATATATTCTAGATCCTTCTAGATCAGTGATATATATTCAGAAGATATTCAGTGATATATATTCAGAAAGATCCTTCTAGAGCAGTGATTTTCAATCTTTTTCATCTCGTGGCACACTGACAAGGCACTAAAATTGTCAAGGCACACCTTCAGTTTTTTGAACACACCATGCTACTGGTAGGGGACACAAATCCCCTAAGTGTCCTACTAATAAATGGACCTCCACAAATTTCCATGGCAAACTTGCAGTCCTTCTGTGACACACCACATTTGCTGCAACAAAATGGCCATAATTCTGGAAACATTGTTTTTTTTTAAAATTGTACAGGTCCAACTTTGTTATACATGGATTTTTATACACGGATTTGACTTAACACAAACGTCCACTGCAGATCACAGTTTAAAAAAACTGCTTTTCTACTGTTGTGGGTAGTCATGTGACCATTCATTCCATTTTTCAGTCCCAGAATCAAACCCCTGAAAATACTTTATTCAGTTAGATGCAATAGAGAAGCAAGAAACCAATGGGTCTTTAAACCTATTTTTTCCATTGTTTATACATGGATTTTTTTAATCCACAAGAGGTTCCGAAATGGAATAACAAGGGACACCTGTATAGCTTGATGTGCAAGGAAACTCTGCAAAATTGGTTTGCTTAGAGACCAGGATGAGACACATACCCTACAATCCAGAGTAACTACGGGAGCACATAAGAGACCTTACGTGTACCCGTAGTTACTGCATGACCTAGTGAAAACCTATGGGAAATTCATATTGCAATCCAGAGCAAATTGTTCTTACACCGGAGCAAGGACTCCCCATAGTTACTCTGGATTGCACCCACAAAAAAGGTTTACCTAGGGACCAGAGACCAAGATAGGATACATAAAAAATGAATCTGTGCAAGATGGCAAAAGATGCTATCTTCACAACTTTGCAATGTTATGCCTCAAATAGCCTCAAGGTTTTTTAAAAAAATATTTTCTACTTTCAACAGACTATTTTCTCATGAACTTAGGCTGCATTCCTAAGAGCACTTTCCTGGGAGTA
Source organism: Cryptoblepharus egeriae (assembly GCA_030015325.1). Taxonomy (NCBI): domain Eukaryota; kingdom Metazoa; phylum Chordata; class Lepidosauria; order Squamata; family Scincidae; genus Cryptoblepharus; species Cryptoblepharus egeriae. The sequence goes on along the minus strand of JAREYC010000019.1, from coordinate 4,487,153 downwards.
AGCCCAATTGAACTCAGTGGAACTTACTTCTGAGTAGACACGAATAGGATTGCACTGTTAGAACCATAAGAAGAGCTCTGCTGGATCAAACCAAAGGACCATCTCCTATATCTTCCTGTATCTCACAGTGGCCCATCAGACTTATTCACCATGAAGCATCTTTGTATTGCAGAGGATTCTGAGATGTATTTAAGATTAGGGTTGGCATCTCTGACTGAAGCTAGTCCTGGAAATTTGTCTTGTCATTCAGATAAAGAGCTCAAAATTGAGATCTCAACAATTAATTTATGTTGTCACCTCGGTATAGATGCTGATCCTGGAAACTCCTGGCCAGTCCTGGAGGATCTGCCACCCTACTTGTGTTGTACATTGAGTTTCAATGTGTACAACCTGTTCACAAAATGGTCTCATATGAACTGAGGATGTAATTCAAAATATAACCTACACCCCATATGGCTCTTCATTATGAGGAATGACACGTAGTGGTGGTGGAGGTGGTAAGGAGAGCAGCGAGGGAAGGTACCCAGTAGTGGATAAGGAACTTATCTTTAAGGAACTATGTTCTTCATTACTGGTCTTAAACCCCCAGTATGAAAAGCTATCAACAAAAGATGACAGGGAGGAAAGATGGAAAACATTCTATGGATGGTTTAATCAGAGAATCGATTCTGGGATATAATGTATAAAAATTGATTGTTGAGATAATAGAAAGATGGTTAAAATGTAAGAAATGTGGAATATATATACGTAATAGAGAATGATGTACCCAGTTAAAATTAAAATAAATAAAATAAAATAAAATAAAAAAACAAAAGATGACAAGAAGGGAATAAATAGTTTCAAACTCCCGGCTGAAAGCAAGAGATAATGGAGTTAAGGTATAAGCCAAGGGTCTTCGGCCATTTCAGCCCAGGCCCCCCTCCAAACTTTGGAATCTGTCCAGGACCCCCTGCCAAACTTGCTCCCCACAATCCAGATATAATGCTAAAAAAGAGGACATGTCTAAAAAATAGGATCTATGGTCAACCCTACCCCCAACTCCCAGATCCTCTTTTACCCTCCCACTGCTTCCAATTCCCCATACTCTCTCCCACCCCCAACTTCCCCAAACCCTCACATGCACTCCCACATACACATCACGCAAACCTTTCACTACATGCATTCTCACATATACATGCACGGCAACCATTGTGGTTGCGGGTGGGTGGACGGGATGGATGGACAGACACAAATATGGTGCTCCCTCACAATTCCTGACTCCCCTGGAAGGAGGTCATGACCCGCCCAAGGTGGTTCCAACCCCCAGTTTGAAGACCACTGATATAAACACATGGTTGTCAAGAAACAAATATAAAAATACGATGTCCTCGTGTAAACGAAGGTCTGTCTGAAAAACATACATTTGTTTTTTCTTTCTCTCTCCTTCCCCGTCTCTCTCTCTCTCACACACCGCAAACCACTTCTATAAATAAAAACGTCCCACCCACCCTTCACAGAAATCTCTGGGGAATTTAGTGAGTGTGTGTTTTTATAAGATATTTCTGTTCAATTAGGCTGCACTGTACAGTGTCTTTATATGAAAGGCGGCCTAGAGACAGAGTGAGCGAGCGAACGAGCGAGCACAGGAGAGCTCTGTGGCAGTGAGAGTAGGTTGTGATGATAACAACCGTGCTCCGGTTGTAAGTGTCATCACCTCTTATTCTTAATCAAAAGGCTTCCAATCCCTTCTCAAGGCACGTCCTCTGGAAATGAAGGGACTGCCAGGGAAATCATTTGAATGTGGCAGGCCTTGATAATGATGAAATGAATAAAAGGATCACTTTTTTTGTTGTTTGGGTGAGGAGGAATTCAGCACATTGCTCATGAAAAGGCTCGGCTTAATAGCGCCGAAGGCAGCCACAAGGGCTTCTAGTTATCCGCCGTGTGGCTTCCTTTGCGGAGATAATGGCTGCTATGAGGTCTTCGTATCCACCTGTTCTTGGGGTTTGGCAGTGCGAAGGGAGCTGCCTGAAAATCCAAAGCAGAGTGGAGAAACCAAGGCTGTTCACCATCATCGCTGAACATCACTGAAACATGGCCCATGTTCTGAAGAGGAGGCACACCACTCGACCCCCATGTGCCAATGTGTTCTCTTTTATTTTTTCCATGACATTTATTATTATGTTCTTCTATGAAACAGTAGACAAGAAGAGTAAAATGCTATAAGCCACAATCATAAGAACACCTCATTGACACTTGGAATAATCAGTCTTATTGGTTGGTTAGTTCTGGAATAAGAACATTTTTTAATAAGGAAGTAAAACCACATTTTATTACATGAGGCAATTGAGTTTTCCTTTTCTGGTTATTTGCCTATAACATTTGATAAAACACCAATATTTCAACATTTCCCTTCCAATGCTTTCTGCATTAAATTACACACTGAATATAAAATATTGATATTATTCAAAAATACCATGATTTTGACAATTTTGGGCAATAATGGTATAACACCCCGAATTTATTTATTAGCATATGGTAAAAAACATGGACTTATGGTAAAACAGATGTCAGTGTCCAATCCACCCAGACATTCAAGGACACATAAGAACATAAGTAGAGCCTCCACTGGGTCAAGCCAAAGGTCCATCTAGTCCAACTTCCTGTATCACACTTTAGGAGGATGCTCTAGGCGGATTTCCTGCTACGGGCAGGGGGTTGGACTAAATGACCTACTAGGTCCCTTCCATTTCTAGGATTCTATGATTCTACAGCGGCCCACCAGATGCATCCACGTGTCCTCCCCTGCATCTAGCATTTGGAGGTTGTTCACATCTACGCACACCCCCCATGGATTGTTAAATACACACGCAGTGGTTTACATTTAAAAAATCAGACACTGGGCCGGAGTGAGCTCTTGATGGACACTTGGACCCAATGTGATGAATATTTTGTTGAAGAGCACCGCAGTCACATTGAGGGGTAGATGCAAGACACCAGTTAAACAGTGAGTCCTGGCAGACAATATGTTGGGTATGGATCCTGGGTACAGACCCCTGGATGCATCACTTGGCGACACCCCTAGTGACACCACCACACACCCCCTGGTGACGCCACTGGTTGGTACTCCAGAAAGAGCCTAGAAAATGATTCTGAAAGAGGTAGAGACTGGTTAAGCTTGGCACACCACTGCCCTCCTAGATCAGAGGACTTGCAGGGGTTTCTATAGTTTGAAATGTGATGGCTTTTGTGGTACAGGCAGGGCCTGAGAGTAGTACTCCTCTCCCACCGTTGCTCTCTAGCACATGGTATTCTGCTCTGGAAAATGGACTCGTCATAGAGCTGTCCTAGCTGATAGCCATTAACAGACGTCCCCTCCATGTATTTGATCCCCTTTCAAGCTACCTGAACAAGTGGAGAAGTGCTTCCTTTTGTCTGTCCTGAATGTGCTGCCAATGCAAGCCCCTGACATAGCCCAGCTGCTCCATCCCATTTGCCTGGGTCTTCTTGGCTCATGTAGGGAAGTCACTCCTGAGGTGCATAATGAAGGGAGGGCTCCGACAAAGGCTGGGCTGTTGCATTAGAGGGAGAAGGGGGTTAAAGAGCCCTTTGTTCCCACCTTGGCTCGTGCAGGAGTGCGTCAGGCACAGACAATGTCGCCAGGCCTTCAACGCTTGCTCCATTCGCATTATTTATGTATTTAAATATTTATATATTGCTAAAGAGTCCGCAATAAATTCATAAAATTCAAAATCCTAAAAAACCTATTAATAAAGTCATAAAAGCAACAAAAGAGGAACCGGAGCACTAAAACAATACAGCAGCTGATATCATTTAGAAAATGTACAGTTGCAGCCGATCGGAATTATCCATTAAAATCATTAAAAGCCTTGATGAAAATAATGGTTTTAACCTACTACCCCAGTTGAAAATTAGTTGCTGAAGAGAGCTACAGAGGGCTTGAATATACTTAAGAAAACTTTCTAAGTGAAAACAGAATGCTAAACTACAGTGATGAGAGCACACCTGTCAATGGGGGCATAGCTAGAGCGGGGTGCAATACATTAATTTTTGCATGGATCCTCACCAGTGCTAGAGATGGTGCAGAATACAGTGGTGGGCTCCAGCAGGTTCGCACCTACTCTACAGAACCGGTTGTTAACGAGAGATAGGACATATAAAATTTAAAAATAACCATTTAAAAGTGGCTGCCAGATGGGCAGAGAACCAGTTGTTAATTTCTTTGAATCCCATCACTGGTGCAGAACCAAGGTGTTGTAAGATTCCAGAGATTGCTCTGCACCACTCAAGGAAGCGGATTGGGATCTGGCATATCAATGGGTCCCAGTTTCAACATCCACTCCATCTTTCCCTAGAAATGCCCTCCCTTGCCCTACTCTAAATCCCTGTCCTGGAGAGCTTGGCATCTTACCATTTTCCCCATTCTTAGATGCCAATATATATCTGTGTGTTGCCTTAATTGTCTGCACAACGTTATTTGGTGCTATTAATTTGCCGCCATGCTCCAGATATGTCAGGATTGAGTTGCTTGTTGACCTGAGTGATGGGCTGGCCCTTCCTACAAAGCTTCATAACAAACAATATACTATTGTTCTTCTATGCTTAATGAGTGTGCACTCCAACAACACTTCCTGCTTCAGCATTTGCCATTGTGGCCAATGGGTGAAATGTATTCTGGCCATTTAACTCCACCTTCCTTCAATGATGGCTGCAATCGTAACCACATTTTCCTGGGAGTAAGTAAAAAAATGCAGGCCTCCGTCAGTCTTGAAAGACTATGGTATCGTGCTCGGCACTGCATACGCTGCATGCGAAGCACGAAAGCCTGGGTTGGATTGTTATGGAGGATAGGCTGTTACCCAAGCAGCAAATCCCCCCTCTCCATGCCACTGAATTAGTCCAATGGAAAGGCATGATGGGCAACCAACATAGTAATAGGAAAACAGGAAAATCCCTAACTTTTATGATTGTAGCTCCGTCTCACCACTTGGGGTACTGATGCAGCCATTCCTATAGGGAAGAACATCAACCACATCCTTCGAAAACTTGTAAACAAATAATCATGGACAACTCATGCTTTCTCACAAAGCTTTCAAAATGCTGCTGTTCAAGTCGAGATTGTGACGAAGGGATAAATTTAGCCGAGGAAATAGTTTTTGTCATGCTCACGCATAATGCAATTAGCTTAATAGGGGAAGCTATTTTTAAAAGATAGCTGCGGAAAAATGGTTGTGGTGTCTTTCTACACACTTCGGTTCACGCGAACTCGATTCCAAAGGGTACCAGCCCAGAAGATCTGGTTAGGCTTGTGGTTCCAGCTTGGGAGGTAGAACGGGACCCATCAGAGCCGTCATTCATTTTGATGACTTGATTTGTCACACCGCATTCAGTGCCATGGCAACCAGAAAATCCCAAACTGAGCAATGGTTTACCGAACGCCATCGAGAAGGAAAGGGGTCTCTTTCCACCCCATAAACCAAATCTTGCAGTTGCTAACATGTATTCAAATTGTAAGCTTGGGGTGTCTGTGTCACATTCTGCTCTTTGGCATTTAAGAAATAGGAACCACAATAAACAAGCCCTGTAGAATATGCCGCAAGTGTAGCACTCAGCATACTTTTCAATTTTGCAATTCTGTTTTGTAAGGAGAAATAAGGGCACAATCCAGAGTAACTACAGGAGCACACAAGAGACATTACGTGCACCCGTAGTTACTGCACCACCTAGTGAAAACCTATGGGAAATTCATATTGCAATCCAGAGTAACTTTTTCTTACTCCGGAGCAAGGACTCCCCATTGTTACTCTGGATTTCACCTTAAGTTTAGAAACAGTCAAAGCTGGCATTTGGCCCTCAAGCTCCAAATTCAATGGAAATAAAAGTAATCAGTTTTCCCGTTTGTCAAGTTCCATAGCACCTTGGAGAGAAGGACACTCAATCCTAACCTGCACTGGCCCAGACAGGCCTGTTCAATCCAATGCAGGGTTGGAGGTGGACCTGGTGCAACTGATGTAAGAGGACTTCTGCCCCCTTACCCCAAATAATGCACCAGCCACCTCAACAGTGCTGTAAAGAACATTTGCACCACCATGGGATTCAGGGAGACTGACACAAGGACACATACTGGACTTCCTGTGCCAGATCCAGACCTGGAAAAATATTTGGTGCAGATCTGAGATGCCCCGTTGTGGAGCCTAGGCTTTAGTTGGGGTGGGGGAGAGGATGTATGGGTGACCCTTTCTCCAGTGAGATCTCTAGCAGCTTTTCCATGCCAAATTAGGGCATCATCCTTGACCCGACTGCATCTTCAGTATGTTACTGATTTATAGTTCCATCATATACATAGCTTACTTTGTTGGGATGGGTGTTGCAACCCAGGCATATACTTCCACATGTGGTGGTGCTGTGATGTTGTGGCAGGTTTTTGGTCACACTTCTTCAAGAAATTTTTAGAATTTCTTATCAGACTATTAGCCAAGAGCCTGAATCTGAATTCCTTTCATTTGGGGGCGAAGCATATCAGGGAGGCCTCCCCAAAAATGTGTTGCTGATCTTTTGGTTGCTGCACCTATGAAGTTTGCTCAGCATGGGAAAGTAACAGGGCTATGTCAGTGACAAAACTTGCACACACGCATCTACATGATACTGAGTTCTCTTTGAAACACTGAACATGAGTCTTTGGAAAAAGAGACTTTTCAGCTATTTAACACTCATACCATACTAGTGGATTAAAACACCTTATAGCCGCAAAATAGAAACCTTAAAACAGCACAAAACACTATGTAAAAAATGGGTTCACTAAAAACGGACAACTAAGGTTCATCTATCATCATGACTAACAAAATTGATGCATTTTAACCTCCTTTAATATTATTATAATATAATGTGATATAATTATATTGTTATATTATTATTATATTATAACAACATATTATTATAACAACAATAACAGCAACAAAAGCATAACAAGGTAGCAGGAACATTTGGAACATCTGTAAAAAAAACACGCTTTCTGCAGCATGAAACTGGTGGGACTGCAAGATTGAAAAAGTCATTAAAAATGATGCCAAAATATTATGGGATTTCAGGTCTCAGATTCTATTTTGCTGGGCTGACATGTCTCCTAAGCCCTTCTGCTTTTCCTACTCCTATGACTCACGAGGACATCTCAGTCAATCGCTGCCAGAATCATCACCAGAACCATCACCAGTACCATCTGAAGAAATTCCCTTAGCATATGAGAATGTAGATACTAGATAATTCCCACAAACACTTTGGTCCTGATCCAACTATTGACAGTAAGCTGCACTAAAGAGAAGGCCAGTTTTATTTGTGCCAGATCCAGATCTGTGGCTGTCAGAGCAATGGGGCTCTCTTGCTGAAATCTGCAAATACTGTATGCAGCCCATCATTAAAATTAAAATTAGTCTGAAGTTTACCTATTAAATTTCCTAATAAACAAAAATGAATAGCATAAAGGTTGATGTGCAATCTTATATTGCTTCTAATCTGATATATTCCTCTATGCCTTACTAGTTCTGCCTGAGAGGGTATTAGGAGTCTCATGCATGTTTATTCCGGCCACAGACCTTGATAGCATCACATGCGGGGTGGGGAGAGGAACGGCACTCACAAATACATTCGAGGCTGCAGTATGTTCTCTTGTGTGCCTTTGGTGGCATTAGCAACCACAAGGGGTGTGTGAAAAAATAAGCGCCTCTGTGAAACGAAATCCTCCCCGCGGGATTTGTTTAGTGCGAGAGAATGATTAGCAATTGCTAGTGATTAGTAATTTTCTCCCACAGATGGCTTTTCTGCATTCCTGTAGAGCTTCACGTACACAGCGGCTCTGCCAATGTGTTGCAGAGGCAGAAAACACCATGTGGCAGCAAGGAGGAAATATCTGGCAAGCTCCCCCACTCTCCTTTAGTCTGATTGTTATAAACAAGCAGCCTAATCGCACTGGCGAATAAACAACGGGGAAGAAATGTGCGGGGTTCGGAATTATTTGGTACGTGTGTGCTGAGAATCATTCCATCTCAGCCAAATTCTGTGCAGGGAACCAGAGCTACAAGAACGGACATGCGGCAGGGCCTGCATTGCAACCCATGCTGCTCGACACTGGAGAGTGTGCTTCGGGGTGTGTGGGGTGGGGTGGGGAGTAGGAATTTGTTATACTCTGTATTGTTATTTGGTGCCTTCAAAAGTTAACGGTTATCTTGTTACATCCCGACAATGCTGGAATGCAGGTAGATATCATCACCGCTCCCAATATAACAGACTGCGGGCTGAGATTGAGCCGTTTGTATAAGGCCACCCAATATGTTTATGGCAGAGGTTAGGCTTGAGACCATGACTTCTTGATTTGCATTATTAGGCTCTCTAGACTGAGGTTCTCCAAACCCTGGCACCGGAGCCAGATGTGGCCTACAGTGACCTTCTAACCAGCCAACAACCATACTCAGGTCCTCCAAGATTCTCTGACCCAATTGACCAAACACAACTGAACTGTGATGGTGGGGTGAGAGAATGGGGGTCCATTTAAGTGTGTTCTTAATTTTGAGCTGCTGGAAATGTGAATCCATATGTTCTATCTCTAATGTACAGTAATACTTTGTTCATGAATGCTTCTGTTCATGAACATTTTGATAAAATTTTGCTTCCGTTCGCCAACTCCACATCAGATGATAAATGTGAACAGTGACCATCTTCCCTGCTCTGACACATGGTCATGGCTTCCTGTAGTTGAGACTGCGGTCACACGTATGGTGAAGCTTTTTAGCATATACAGTACTGTACAGTATTATTCAATCAATAATATTCATATTAATAATATTCATTAATAATTATTATTAATAATTTATTTATTAATTAACAATTAATTAATTAAAATGAATAATTTTCATTCATTACTCATTCATTCATTAGCACATAGAGTACTGTACAGTATTACTCAATCGTTAACAATATTCATTAATATGAATATTATTTAATGAATTACATGAATTAATATGAATATTCATTAATATGAAATTTTAAAATAAAATTGTTTTAATTATTTTAATTAATCATGAAGTCGCTCAAGCAAGGTTAGTGTTCACTTTCTTCATATTGTTCTGTACTGTACTTTCAGTGCAATCTAAGCATGTGTACTCAGAAGTAAGTCCTGTTGTATTCAATGGGGCCTGCCCCCAGGAAAGTGTGTTTAGGATTGCAGCCTTTGTGAGATATTTTTGTGGTTAAAAAAATTAAATATGGGTCAGAATGGATTAACCTTATTTACACTGAATCTCATGGGGAGATCTGATTCGGTTTGCAACCAGAATCGTGAAACGAATTAAGTTCGTGAACTGAGTACCACTGTTATTTACATTTTTTTCCCCTTAACACTGTGCCACATAGTTGATGTGGCTTGCTGGCTGAAAAGTTTGGAAAGCCCTGTTATATATCAAGCAATGTGTCATTTTATGCACAATGCAATGAAACAAACTGTGGTGAAATCTTTATAGTCTATCAAAAATTGTCACCAAAAAACCAGTGGGGTAAGGGCAATGGTACATCAGTATGCCCACCACCTGGGGTGCTGCCCCACCCACTGTATAGGGTTAGATTCATCACAAGAGTGATGTGCCAGCCTCTTGCACCGGTTGATGCAAACCTCAGTGGTGTCACTGGTTGTGTTAGTCTTCAGGTGTAGGCCTCCTTCCAATGCTTCCGAGATGCCCAGTGGTGGCCTTGTTGCTTACATGCTTTCTGTTCATAGCAGGGACTTTCAGATTTCTGGGTTAAGCTTGTGCAGTTTCTCCCTCCTCCCCTTGTGACTTGACATGTGGTGGAAATTGTACTGTAGCTTTTCTAATGTGGAAATTGTTCTACTGTGCAAATGAACAAAAAAAAAAACAACATTTTATTTACTGATGGTATTTCCCTATTTCCCTGAATCTTTTGCCAAGGGATGGGAGTAAGTTTCTTTTTTTAAAAGAGTGAATAAAACTGTGATCATGTTCATTGATGGTTTTCATCCCATTCAGACGGAGGAGATTCAGTAAGGATTTATCTTACTTGGAAATTGGTGTTTTTCCGGTACTGTGAATCTCTTTTTAAAAAGTCATTATACCCATTTAGAGTAGAGAACCGTCAACCTGTGTGTGGCCTTGGCATTCACTTCTCTGAATCATCCAGTGCCTCCCACAAAGAAATATAAGATCATCAGAGCATGACTGTTTGGCTCAATGGCAATCAAGTAATTTGCCTGTACTGGGGGGTCGATGACTATGATTTCTATGCTGGCCCCGAAATAGTTGGCTTCACAAAAATCAGAAAAATATGTACAAGAAAAATAATGAGTTTGATGGTAGCTCCAAGACTGACAGCTGGAAGTCCATTTTCATACAACGCATGATTGAACTTGTGACGTTGCCTTATCCTGAGTCAGACTATTTGTCCTCCTAGCTTTATTTTGTTTGCACTGACAAACTCTGTGGGGTTTCAGCTGTGGGTCTTTCCAAGATCCTGGTGTGATATGCCAGGGATTATGTGCGGGCCTGTCTGCAAGCAAATCTGATGCTTTACCACTGAGCCCCAGTTTAATATAGGCCTGGTTTAAAGTTAAAGGAAAATTCAGTGCTTCTGGGGTCCATGCTTTTGGTATCATATTTTAACATTGTTGGTTATGACATGTGGAGGCGTCATATTGAATTAGGCATTAGGTCATTTAAACATGGATTATAATCATGCAGGATAATTGGAGACTGGCTATTAGTGATGACTTGAGAGCACTACATTTAGTGGCAATGTATCTCTGAATTCCCGGAGCTGGGGAACAAAGCAGGGTCGTGGCCTCCATGCTCTGCTTCCAGAGCCATCTGTCTAGGTGCTATTAAAATGTTGAGGTAGATGGCTCTTTGATGGAGTGAGGCCATTATGTAATATTGCATAAAGAGGATCCCAGTTCCTATCCCTGATCCTTCTGGTAGGACTGGAAAGAATCCCTGCCTGAAATCCTGCTTAGCTGAGCTCCATCAATGTAGATACTATTGGTACGAATGGTGGTCTCCCGCAGGTTCACACCTACACTATAGAACTGGTTATTAATGAGAGATAGGACATATAAAGTTTAAAAATAGCCATTTAAATGCGGCTGCCAGATGGTTGTTAATTTCTTTGAATCCTATCACTGATTGGTACCAATATAGATACCAGTTCTTAGGTTCATCAGCCACAGAGAGAAAAACTCAAACCTTATAATTTGGGAATTGGCATAAAGAATTGTGGATGTACATTCAGGTGTGCAAAGGGATTGGGAGGGAAAGTCATGCATTTTATATTTTGGAATCTTTCGGTGTAACAAATCCTCCCACCATGAAACACAAATAAGCCAGGTGTAAAGGATAAATCGGTTTGCACAAATGGCGGAATCAAATGTTCTAGCCTTATCTGGATTGTTCTACATGGGAATGGAGAGAGGGAATTGTAATTTTGATTTTTTGCTTCATTAAAAGAGGCAAAAACATACTAGGGAGACTGGATCAGACTAGTTTTCTCTTGGACAACTTCTTTTCGGGCATGCTAAGATACCGGCTTATTGAAGGCTTTGATAAGCCAGCATTCACTTGAACACCATCTGAAGTGGCGGTCCAGTAAAGCATCAGCCTGTGATTCTTTAATAATCTTGTTATTCTTTAATAATTATTGTAATTCTTTAATAATGTTGTATTGAGATCTGGTCCGGAGTAGCCACTCCCAAACCTCAAATGTGAACCCAGATGGTTGCCTGAACTCTCCTTGCCTTGTGCTTACCCCATCCCTTGGCACACTTTGGCCTCTCTCTGGCCTGGATTGCTTGGATGACAAGAGGCTCTCCAGCATCAGGTTTCTTGAACTGGAAAACACATTTCTTAACATTACCTGCCTGTTCTCTCCTGTCGGGCATTCCTGGGTTGAGGGCCTAACTGTTCACGTCAGCCGAGCCGCATCTGGCCCAGAGACTTAAGCGACAGACCAGCTGTGTTTGTTCTCTTTCATCTTCCATTCAACTAGAATCAGGCGCCAGGTGACTTGCATCTCTCCATCTCCCTCGGTCTCTGCTTTTTGCCAGCATTTATTTCCGTATGCATTTTGATATTTACCTCATGCAAAAAAACAAAAAATGCTGCATAGTCAAGTGAAGAGATCAGAAAACAGGAAATCCCAGTTTATGGGGCTTTGGCAATGGCCTGAAACTAGGTACTTGGGGCAAAATATACAGCTGGATGTAATGCACAGCTCCGTTTAATGGAATGAAAAGCAGTCTTGGGAATCCTGTGTTTTTTGAACTGGGATGTGATGGGGGAGATGCTCAACCTCCCCCTGGGATGTTTCCCCACATAAAACAGTCCCCCATTTTGCTTTACTCCTGGGGGAAAAGAAATTGGTGCCATAGCCCCACTTCATCACTATTCATTAAAAAATAATGAAGATTTCATTGCATGCCTCTAAGCATAACATGTCATTTGGTTCTCCAAAATATGACAATCTTTGGTTTTAGAAAGGGGGTCCCTATCAGACGAGGGCCCAGAACTGTTTTTGCTATTAAGCTGCAGTGGGTAGAGGCGTGTGCACACAGGATTTATGCAGAGGTCCTTTAAATTTAAAACTTGGCATCCAACAGTCTTGAAAGACTATGGTATTGTGCTTGATGCTGCATGCAAAGCACGAAGGCCTGGGTATACTGATATGGAGGTTAGGCTGTTATCCAAGCAGCAAATCTCCCCTCTCTACGCCACTGAAATAGTCCAAGGGAATGGCAGAGTCAATACGATGGGTTCCAGCTGCGTCGCAGAGTTGAGCTAAGGAAAGGAACTCACCCTGTCTTGTGAGGACCTGGGTCTCGAACCCTGGCCTTCTGGTTAACAGGCACAGTGTCTTAACCACTTGCGCCACCCTCCAGCCCACTCCATGTAAATAGAAAGTGCGGAACTGAGAGGGGGCAAATTTCAACTTCTTAATAATCTCTTTCTTTTTAAGGTTCAGTGATTCTGGAGATATTCTGTAAAGAACTGGTGAAACCTCAGGATTCAGAGATGATGCTGAAAATGATTTCATGAGATTGCCTTCCATATCTCTTGGCCCCTTTCCCAGGCCAGAATGAACAGTCCAAAATAGAGAGATAAATGGCACCAATCAAGAGGAATCATGAATATTTGTGCCAGAACAAACGTGGGTCATAAACCTCAGCTTTACTTACAGCAGAATTTGTCCACGTCAGTGTTCCCCAAACTATGGATCACAACCTGCTATTTGGTGGGTGCCAAAATGCTGAGCAGAGCCTCCAATGAAAACATACGTCATGCAAGTTTGAGGAACTAATTGGCTCTGACTTTAGGGGTATTCAAATATCAGATAGCTGCTGCCCACCCTGCAAACAGCTCAGCTTCTAGACTTTGCAAGGTAGAAGTTGGCAAAACATCAATTTGCAAGGATGTATAACTATAGATACAAATTTATCTTGGTTGATGCTCCTAATAATTTTTGAAGCCTTGTAAACCTAGGTGGAATAACCATCTAAAATTAGCCTAATTTGCATAAATTATAATTGCCAGTCAATAAATCCAGTTGGTCATCTAAGGGGTATTACTAGATTTGTTTTAAAAAGTGGATCCTGTTGCTTTAAAGTTTGGGAACCACGGATCTAAATATTGGTATTTTTTCCCCAAGTATACATACCAACTTCCCAAGTGTACACTTTCCCAAGTGTACATACCAAGGGTACATACCACTTCACCTTCCCCAGACTGAGTAGAAGCCTGAATGTCTCTACTCAGACTCAGAATTATTTCAGAGTTAGGCACCTTTCTTTTTGAACCCTTCCATGTTGTAGCCCTTCCGTATCAAGTAGGCAGCGATGCCATTCACAGGCCAAATGCTTCATCATTAGGACGGCTGTTGCAAAATTCCTTAGTATACCATTCTACCTCTGCATACTCAGAAGTGAATCTCATTGTGTTCAGTGGGTGTTACTCTCAGATAAGGGTGCTTACAATTTCAGCTACTGTAATATATTATAATCTATGGCGCAAGCGGTTAAGACACTGTGCCTGTTAACAAGCAGGGCAGGGTTCGAAACCCGGGTCGGCCCCACAAGACAGGGTGAGCTCCTGTCCTTAGCCCAGCTCTGCGACGCCAGCTGGATCCAATCGTATCGGCTCTGCCTTTCCATTGGACTAATTCAGTGGCATGGAGAGGGGTGATTTGCTGCTTGGGTAACATCCTATCCTCCATAACTATCCAACCCAGGCTTTTGTGCTTCGCATGCAGCGTATGCAGCGCCAAGCACGATACCATAGTCTTCCAAGACTGACAGAGGCCTGCTTTTATTGTGCATTATATTGTGCAAGCTAAGACAGGGTTGTAATGAGTAATTGCAATGGTTACCTGCTACTAACAGCACAATCCAGAGCAACTAATCTGTCCACATAAGAGCCCTTGGGTTGCCCTATCTATCACTAGGCTGGAGCAACTGCAAGATGCTCCACCCCAGTTACTCTGGAAGAGGCTTAGGGCAGAGCAAGGCAAGATAGGGTGCCCTAAGAGAGGTGGATCTGCTCTGCCCTAACTGCTCTGCCCTAAGCAGCTCAGGAGAGGCAAGTTGAGGGCAAGTTTAGCATTGCCTAGGGCAGAGCAGTTACTCTGTATCCAGAGCCTGTTTCCAAGGCAGAAACGCCCTCTTCCAGCCCTCAGAATTATACCACCTCAGGAGCAGGTATAGTAATGAGTAGACCCATAGGGGTCCATGATAAGGCCTGAGTAAGAATGGCAGTGTTGACCAAAAATCTGAGTTCTTGGCCAGTCTAGCTGCAATCCCTGCCTCTCAACCTCAGGATATGGAACAACTACGGCAGCCCACTAACCCGGGGATACAGCAGGCCACTCCAAACATCCACCCTCCACTAGAGTAACTGCAGCTGTAACTGCTTGTCAGGAACTTCTGGGCTTTCTTATAAGGCAGACACCACAGCTGTTCCTTGTTCAGTGTGATCTGAGGGGTGTCTCCTCAGGAGCAAGTCCTCCCCATGTGTCAATTACTTAGCATGCTCTGGAGCAGTTAGGGCAGCCCAGGCTTCCTGACTCTCTGGATGCAGCATAACTTTATGTTCTGGATACAGAATAGTTAGGAGAGAGCAGTTAGGGCAGAGCAGGCTGAACTTGCTCTGGATTGCACCCTAAGATGCTAAAAGATTATAAAATAAATGGGTGGACTGTCCATAATTTACCAGACAGAATTATATCAGAATTCTACCCACTGCCCATTTTACTACCCCTTGAAGATTGGCTACCCATTGCATTTCAGAGAGCATTTTCTGTTCTTCAGGCCTGCTGTCATTCATCAGAGAAGCAGTTTAAATTGAATCCATGCTTTTCCCCTGTTTGAACTTTATTTTCTTTGGCACAGGATTAAATACAAGATGTGGACAAGGCCATTTCCTCCCTGTAAAATGGGATTAAATGCTGTCCACCTGGTGTCGCTGTTTACTTGCATATCAGCCGGATTTGGGAGTTTTCTTAAAATGTTGAATTTTAAGACAAAATGTTTTACTCTTACAAAAGAGGCCGAGACCAAAAGGTTATTGTGGAGCATGAACTGAACGGCCATTGGAAAACCTTTGAGGTTCAGTTAAGTACGAATTTGTCACCTAAGGGCCATACTTAGCATGCACCTTTTCCTGAGATAGCAGGAACTGTTGTGAAAGCACAACTGTCGTGAAGCACAACTGTCGTGAAAACAACACATTTTTGGAATACTCACACCATAATATTTAGTTGCTGGGAACATGGGATTCTCTCCCCACGTCAGTGATTCTCAACCTTTTTCATCTCACGACACACTTAAGGCACTGAAATGGTCAAGGCACACCATCAATTGTTTTTACCATTGACAAGGCACACCAGGCTGTTCAAATCCCCCAATTTTCCTATTAATGAATGTCAACCCCCAAATTCCTGCGACACACCTGAGGACTATCAGCGGCACACCAGTTTGCCACGGCACACCTTTTGAAAATCACTGCCCCATGTCAACACATTCACTGATCTTTTGAGTGGAGCATATAACACAACTGGCACAGATGATGTTCAAGAAATGGATGTGTGCTGTATTTTGCCACAGTGAATTAAGTGTGCACTGTCTCCTTAAGCATATATCTAATCCAGGGTCCCACCTCCCTCTTCTTCTTTCAATCCATGATCTGCAGACCTGTGTTGAGATCTACTATAGATTAATTAAACCATGTGGAATCTGAATGCAGTAGGATATAAAATTTATTTTACTCACTCAGAAGTAAGTCTTTTGAATTCAGTGTAGGCCTTACTCTTTCATTATTTAATTGGTTAACTGGTAGGTTAATCAGGTGAAAGTTTACTTCAGGCTTCTTTATTTATTTGCATTCTGCCCTTTACATATCTGCTTAAAGCAGTGGTTCTCAATCTTTCTAACGCTGTGACCCCTTTTAAGTTCCTCATGTTCTGGGGACCCCAACCATAAAATTATTTTCATTGCTATTTTATAGCTGTATTTTGCTACTGTTATGAATCGTAATGTAAATATCCGATATGCAGAATGTATTTTCATTGTTACAAATGAAATGTGTGTTCTATGCACACATTGAACACAATGGGATTTATTTCAGAGTAGGCATGCATAGGATTGGGCCCTGAGGCTGCAATCCTATCCACATTTACATGGGAGTAAAGGCTCCCCTGACTATAAGGGGATTTATTTCAGAATAGGCATGCATAGGATTGGGCCCTGAGGCTACAATCCTATCCACATTTACATGGGAGTAAAGGCCCCCCTGACTATAAGGGGATTTATTTCAGAATAGGCATGCATAGGATTGGGCCCTGAGGCTGTTAGTCAGCCCCAGTGCACTCGCAGCTACAGCCAGAGCTCTGGCAAGCCTGACCTGGCCCCCTGCACCAGGGGTCTTTAGGTGATCACCAGGAAAGCTCTAGGTGACCCCCAAAGGAGTCCTGACCCCCACTTTGAGAAACACTGGCTTAAAGTAATGCACAGTAGTACTTAAACTAATATACAGTATATTGTTATTAAATAATAAAATGAACAAAAACAATAATTGATTTTCATATCAAATAATTTCATATCAAATAATTTGCACATAACAGGTTATAATGGCAATATGTAACCTCTGGTTTGAGAGGGTGCTGATCTCTGAATGCCAGATGCGTGGGACTGGCAATGGGATACAGATATGGTGTCTTGAGTGACTCCTGAGGCATCTGGTGGACCGCTATGAGATACAGAAAGCTGGACTATATGGTCCCTTGGCCTGACCCAATTGGGCTCTTTTTAGGTACCATAAGAACACTTAAAACCTCACAATCCTGGTCAGAACAGATCTATTTATTATTATGTTTATTTACAAGATGTATTTATATCAATTCCACATAAAGATGCTCAAGAGCAGTGGTCCTCAATCTTCTTGGCCCCAGGGACTGGTTCTGGGGAAAAGAAATTTTCCAGGGACCGGCCCTGGGGTGGGGGGAGAGTTCTGCCTCTGGAGACTCCTGGCTTCCCCACCTAGAGCACAGCACAGCTGCCTCCAGCTGTAAATCCCATTGTAATAAATAGAGCGATTGCAAGGTTACTGTGGATAGGATTGCAGGTGAGAGCCAGTCTCAAGGCATCTCTACTCAGAACAGGGGTTTTCAACCTTTTTCAGTGTAGGATGCGCTGAAAATGCACAAAGCCATTCTAGTCTCTCTTATTGGAGAGTAAGCCTCATTGACTATAATGGGACTTATTTCTGAGTAACAGGTATTGGATTGTACTCTGAGGCTGAAATCTTATCCGCGCTTTCCTGGGAGTAAACTCCACTGACTACAATGGGACTTATTTCTGAGTAGACAGGTATAGGAGTAAATTCTGAGGCTTCAATCCTCTGGTAGAGAGGGGAAGCATGTTAAGGAGTCCTCTCGCAGACGAGTCAGGGAGCTGCCAAGGACCACCAGTAGTCCCCAGACCGGTGGTTGAGAAACTCTGCTCAAGAGAGCTAACAACAAGAAATGAAATAAAATACTTTCAACATCTAATTAGGCTTAATGACAGTACAGTGTCTTCATTGCCTGTATGATGGACAAAGGCTGCAATTCTAACCTGCAGTTAGACCGGCCTAAGCCCCAACACAATTCTTGTGCTGACCTGGAGGTATCACAAATGTGCCATAAGGGAAATCTGCCCCAATCCCTGGGAGGGATAGACCACTGCCTAGCATATGCCAACCTCCCCACACAACCATGCTGAGTTAAGCTAGGTGAGTTAGGCCAGACTAAATTGTTTAGGATTGTGGCCAACGTCTTATATTGCCCCTCCTTACAAGCTTACTTATGACTATACCAACATGATTTGTTTCATTGCATTCTTTATGAAATTATGCATCATTTAACAAGATGATATTATTCATAGTTTCTCTGTATATTTAGTGTCACTGAGGCATGAACCTGACTTTGGACGAACTTTGGAAGCTAGTAGAGGATAGGGTGGCCTGGTGTGCTGCAGTCCATGGGGTCATGAAGAGTTGGACACAGGGTGACCATATACTAACGGAGGACAGAATGCCTGTACCTTTAACCATTGCATGGAAAAGGGAATTTAGGCAGCTTTAGCTCAACATGGAAGGGTTTAAATAGCAGCACCTGCCAAAATTCCCTCTTCTACACAATGCTTAAATGTAAAGGTACTCTGTCCTCCATTATATATGTTTATCCTGGTTGGACACGACTGAACGACTAAACAACAACAACATTATTCAAAATGCTAAGATTGTAAACATTTTAGCCAGTAGTGGTGTCATTCGTTGGCATCACCATATATATGGTGCACCACTATAATGATGCCACTGCATGTACAGGCTGACATGTACAAGTGTGTGTTAATTCTCTCCCCCCCCCACTCTCTCTCTCTCTCTCTCTCTCTCTCTCTCTCTCTCTCTCTCTCTCTCTCTCTCTCTCTGGGTAGTCCTCTTTCACAAAGGCACATTTTAGAGTAATCAGTGAAATCCCTTCTAAAAGAAAATTGGAGACTAGGCAGTTTCTCTTCTGGCAAAACACCTGAGATATTGGGAGGGAAACAGGGAAGCCCTAAACATGGTGACCATATGTCAGAACCACAAAATAGGACACGCTACCCAAAATGTTGGAAACTGCAAAATAAAAGCTAAAAACTCTCATATATATTGTTTCATGTCGTTTAAACACTATATTACTTATTATTAAATTTTAAAGTTACATAATAATACCTGGTAACATATATTACATACTAGCGAAAAGTG
This sequence comes from Cryptoblepharus egeriae, assembly GCA_030015325.1. Taxonomy (NCBI): domain Eukaryota; kingdom Metazoa; phylum Chordata; class Lepidosauria; order Squamata; family Scincidae; genus Cryptoblepharus; species Cryptoblepharus egeriae. The sequence goes on along the minus strand of JAREYC010000019.1, from coordinate 4,467,828 downwards.
TACCCACGTTGCAGGAGTAAAATTCCCCCATATGCCATCCCCCCATGTGCATCAATCCCCATGCACAGTAATCCCCAGGCGCAACAACCCCCAGACGCAACAACTCCGATGCTCAACATCTCCCCATGAGCATAATCTCTCCATGCGCATCAAACCCCATGCGCATCAACCCCCATGTGCATCATCTCTCCTGTGAGCATCAACCCCGCAGTGTGCATCAACCCCCATGCACATCATCTCCCCATGTGCAACACCCCCCATGTGCAACCCCCTATGCACAACCCCCAATGCACAGCATCCTCCCCAGTGCAAACCCTCCCTCTGAACAACATCCCCCCCCCTGCAGCAGGCACCGAGCAACAAATTGGCTGGAGGTTGGTCAGTCTTCCATGTTAAGTATAGGACAAAAACACATTGCACCCCTTTTCATCCCCTGAAGGGTTAAATTTCTCCACATGGGTTCTTGGTGGGTGTTCAGGTGACAGAAGGATCCCTCCCAGAATTCCATGCTTCTAGGTCCGGGGGTTGGAGCAGAATGTTGATGAGTCATCAATTCTTCAATGCAAAGTATAGGAGGAAAACACGTTGCACCCCTTTTCACCCCCTTCCGGTAGGAATTTCCAAAAACCGGTTCTTAGTGCACCCCTCTGTGGAGTGGTGAACACCCACTCCAAATTTCACGCTTGCAGGTCCAGTGGTTTTGGCAGGGCGTTGATGAGTGAGTCAGTCAGTGAGTCAGTCAGTGTCTATTCTCTTTTATATATATAGAAGATGGGTGCAATCCTAACCAATTTAGCCTAACTCAGTCAGCATATCTTTCCATTGTGGTGTGGGGAGGTTGGCATTTGCCTGTGCACAGACCTAACCTCTCCCCACCTCTGGATTGGGAAATAAGTGCCTTATGGCACTTTTGTTAAACCCACAGGTCAGCAAAGGACGTATGCCGGGGCTTATGTCAGCCTAACTTGGAGGTTAGAATTACAGCAAGATTCTTATAAGGATTCTTAATTATAAGAAGACTACATGCTATCTGCTCACAAGGAAAATGAAGACATTTGAGTTTTTTTTCCATAACACAAGTCTAAAAAAGAGGACATGTCCAGAAAAAGAGGGCATATATTCACTATGACCATAACAAAATTTCATAAGAGTTGGGGCTTTTCAGTTGAAATCCCTGCTAATGGGCTAAGAGGGCATGTTTTAAGGTGCAGATTTTCTTATAGGATCATACTTTGAATAATATGGCTTTTTTTATTGCTGATTCATTACAGCTGTCTTTATCTGAGTCTGACTCACAACCACTTTATCCAGTGGGAGAGCATCATTCTGGGCCAGCATCCTTCTTATTAGGTTAACAATGTCATAACAGGACTTTTTCATGTACAGCTCAGTTTTGGGGAGACATATTCCCATATATTCTCACGCCATCCAAGATTCTTTAAAAAGAGACTTAGCAGAGGGGGAGCTTCACCCCATCATAACCCCTTCACCCCATCATTTTCCTGTGACTGTTTCTTGGTGACTTTTAATGATTGTGAGCCCCTCTGAGAAAGGGAATTTTTCCCATTTATTTTGCTGTCAATTTGTTCAAATGGTGACATATACATATTGCAAAACCATTAAGCAGGCCTCCGTCAGTCTTGAAAGACTATGGTATTGTGCTTGGCACTGCATATGCTGCAGGCGAAGCACGAAAGCCTGGGTTGGATTGTTATGGAGGAGAGGCTGTTACCCAAGCAGCAAATCCCCCTCTCCACACCACTGAATTAGTCCAATGGAAAGGCAGAGCCGATACAATTGGATCCAGCTGGCGTTGTAGAGCTGGGCTAAGGACAGGAGCTCACCCTGTCTTGTGGGGCCGACCTGGGTCTTGAACCCTGGCCTGCTGGTTAACAGGCACAGCGTCTTAACTGCTTGCGCCACTCACAGCCCTAATACCATTACAATATGGATAATAAATCCTAGTTTTAATCAATGGATTGCTAGACACATTTTTTTTCATATTTTGGTTCCGATAAAGCACAAACCCATCCTAACCATGTCTACTCAAAAGTAAGCCCCATTGTGTTCAATGGGTCTTACTCCCCAGGAAAGTATCGTTAGAATTACAGCCAAAGAATATGTTTGTTTGTTTATTTATTTATTAGATTTGTATTCTGCCTTTCTCCTCAAAGGGCAGCCAAGTTGGTTTATTAAATTAGACATTGTTTATTAAATTATACATTAACTTTTATTTCTAGGGAAAAAAGCACTGGAACTCTATGGGTGGAGCTGGAAATTATTTCTGCTGTTGCAAAATGTTTGCCAATGGTACATGTTGGCATTGAAATGGTGAACTTTCCAGTTGAAAAGCGGTATATAAATACTGTAGATAGATGTAGATAGATGTTGTTTTCTATTGGCAGCCGTTCTGCCCAGTGATGCTATACGTGATGCCTGCACGGCATGTCCATATGTCTTAACCGCAGAAGAGGACAGAGCACAATCCTAGGATGTCTACTCAAAAGTTAGCCCCATTGCGTTCAGTGGATCTTACTCCCTGGAAAATGTGTTTAGGATTGCAGCCTAAGTGAACATTCCCTTGATAAGAGGAGGCATCCCACCTTTTGTGAATCATTCTCAGAACACCACTGGATGATCTCATTATTAGGAGAAGCACAAAGTACTCCTCCATCCTCCACCTCCATCATCCATCTCTGTGATGCTCCCACCATATTTTCCTTAATGCCCAGTTTTGTTTAAGTAATAGAGGAATGAATGACTACCAACAGACGCATGATTCAATATTGAGCATTCTTCCTTGAGATGTGGCCTCTGGGTTTCACATTCTGCAGAATTTTTCATTTTTTTAAAAATCCACACGGCATAATTGATAATTGCATGAAAAGCTTTGGGAGGTTGGACAAGATAATAGTAGTTTTACAAGAACCTAAGAGACACCGCAAACTTTTGCAGGATTTTCTTTTTAAATGTATAATTATTATTTTCCCCCCAATGTTTCATACTTAACAGTTGTTCCTGGCATAGTTTCAAATGGTTGGGTGGACAGTCTGGTTAATACAGCTCTTTTACTAGATGGATTTGCGTTCTGTCTCTAATGTGGAGTATACAATGGACTTGCCCTGCAATAAGTAAGTAATCCTAACCAATTTAGCCTGGAATATCTTACCTGCCTCTCCATTTCTATGGGAGTGTGGGGGGCCAGTGCATGAGTGTGCTCTACCCTAGCCCCCCAGGAGTGGCACAGATCCATTAGCTATTAATTAGGTATTAATTTTTTTCATTTTCTTTGTAACCCGCTTTGTGAACTTTTTAGTTGGGAAGCTGTATATAAATTCTGTAGAAAGAAAGAAAGAAAGAAAGAAAGAAAGAAAGAAAGAAAGAAACTAAGTAAGTAAGTAAGTAAGTAAGTAAGTAAGTAAGTAAGTAAGTAAGTAAGTAAGTAAGTTTTATGGCACTTTTGTATCATATGCTGGTACTTATTCTTGCCTAACTGTGGGTTAGGATCGTAGCCTAAGGCTACAATCCAGAGTAACTACAGGAGCACGTAAGAGACATTACGTGCACTTGTAGTTACTGAACTACCTAGTGAAAACCTATGGGAAATTCATATTGCAATCCAGAGTAACTTGTTCTTACTCCAGAGCAAGGACTCCCCATAGTTACTCTGGATTGCGCCCTAAGTAAGAAAGTTGGGCTACAATCCTAATCTCCATTTAGGCCAGCCTAAGCCTCAGCATAAATCCTGTGCTGACCCGGAGATGTCACAAAAGTGGTGGAGACACTTCTGTGCCATTCCTGGAGGTCAATTAGGACAGCCTACAAGAATACGCCGACTGTCTCACAGAGACACAGGAAGATAGGCCAGGTGAGTTATGCCAGCTTAAATTGGTTAGGATTGGGGCCTAATTGCCCAATTCAATCTCAAACGAATCTGGCAAAGTATAATATTTTTGGGAAGGGGAAATCTGGGGGAGGCAATTCAATACATCATACTATGATCATGGACCACATGGCTCTTTTTGGCTGTGTTGGTACTATCTTGGGGGGGTGGGGAGGAATCAAGCTCCACTGAATGACCAGCTGTAGTGGGATGACTGAGTAGAGCTGCAAGACTTGGGTCATCCTAATAAACCTCCAGCTTCTGGTCCCTCTAGATCAGTGGTTCTCAACTTCCTAATGCCGTGACCCTTTAATACAGTTCCTCATGTTGAGGGGACCCCCAGCCATAAAATTATTTTCGTTGCTAATTCATAACTGTAATTTTGCTACTGTTATGAATCGTAATGTAAATATCTGATATGCAGGATGTATTTTCATTGCTACAAATTGAACATAATTAAAGCATTGTGTTTAATCGCAAAACAATATTTAATTATATATTGTGAAATATTTATTTCTAATAACAAATAAAAAAGATGCAAAATACCTTGTAAGGCCCCCTATACCAGGGGTCTTTAGATGACCCCCATGAAAGGGTCAGGCAACCCCCAAAGGGGTCCTGACCCCTAGGTTGAGAAACACTGCTCTGGTGGCTTCTATTCCCACTTGATTGCATCCATACCATCCCTCTGCCCCATTTACAGATGGCTGGGAGCAGTGGGGAATGTTCAAGCAGAATTTGACACAAAGCCCTACAGCAGTTCTGTTTTTCTATGGAGGACTTTTTAAAAGGGGGGGGGGTACTAAAGGTGACTTTAGTACAGGTCCAACCTTGTAATACATAGATTTTTTATACATGGATTTGACTCATCACAAATGGCCACTGCAAATCATAGTTTTTAAAAAAACTGCTTTTCTACTGTTGTAGAGGTAGTCATGCAAGCAATCATTCCATTTTTTTGTCCCAGAATCACACCCTTGCAGATACTGAGGCACTACCTTATTTCACTAGGTGCAATAGAGGACTAGGAGACCTAAAATGGGTCTTTATGCTTATTTTTCCATAGTTTTCATTATTCACAGATTTTTTTTTTTAATCCACAGAAGGGTCTGGAACAGAACTCTAATGGATAATAAGAGCACCTGTACTATCAAATCATGAAGGGGTGACACAATGGCTCAAAAATTACTCTTTATGGGCTAAATCCATAGCAGTTACGGGTCCACGCAGTTACATCACCCTCTAGTGTTATCTTATGGAAAGTCATCTTAACTGCTCCGGAGCAAGGGGCTTGGTTTCACTTTAGGATATAGGCCTTCAACTCATTTTTGAGTCGAGTTGTAGGGGTACCTAGACTCAACTTGAATCAAGCCTCCCCTTGACTTTTCCCAACATTAACTTTTTCTGTGCTCGCCCAGGACTTACAGCAATCGATCATGAAATCCGCGCTGCTTGTCCTCAATAGTATTAGTTCAGAAGTCATTCTGTTTTGCTGCATGACAACAGTCCTGCTTTATTTTGGGAAATCAACAAATCATTTATGAAATGTTTTGCCTGTCAACCTTCAAACAGGGTAAAGGAAGAAAAAAAAATTATGGTGTCTGAAACCTTATCCATTTTCTACCTCCCCCCCCATCAATCCTTTCTAGATTCTTTAAAAGGAAAAAAATGTCCAGACATATTATTAGCAATAAAATGGTTTGTTGGTGCAATTCTTGAAAAAAAGCTAACAATGTTCTTCAGGGAAATAGTATTTCTCATTACATTAATCTGCAGCATCTCAGGCTGGCTCTTGCTGCAGCAGCCTATTATTCCCTGCTGTGACAGCGCCATAGGTGTTTCGTTTTTTCTCCCCAAAAGACAAAGATTTGAGAGCCTTTTTTCCTTCCACTCTCCTTTTTTGAAAGGAAGTGCTAGCATACTGAGCACAGAAAATGTTGCATTGTTTTATGGTCCTTGGGGCAGGGAACTGCGGATCCCACTCTTCGAGCCCAGCAATGGTAGCTTCGGTATAGCTAATAATCTTCCTAAAACCAACCACAATAAAAAGCAATCTCAAATCATGTGAACAATTCAACTGTACGGATAGCAAGAAAGAAGAACCCGACAGCAGAAACAAATTATTGAAGCTAAGGCCATCCCTGAGCCAAATTCCAGAGGAAGGGCTGGATGAGGTTGTAGGAAGAGCTACAAGGAGTCTGGTAGCATTATAAGAAAATGAAGGATGACACAGGGTGACCAGATGCCAAACCCCAAATTCCTGAACCCCAAGGCCAAAATTCCTACCCGCTTAAAAAATTGCCAAATAATGTATTTTTTTTATATTTTTTGTTTTTCAGTTTCTTGGCCATAACCTTTGATAGGAAGGACATATTTTAAACCTGAGTTCTGCATTGGATTCTGCTCTTCAATATGAATCCAATGACATATGACATGATGGTGTACTGCTCACCTTTGCGAAGTTAAAAAATGAAGCCAAAATGTAGGACAATGAAGACAAAATGTAGGACACCTGGACAGAAGGCTAAAAATCTGGACAAATCCGGGTTTTTACGGTCATATAATCACCCTGGGCTGACATTCCTGTGCTGCATCCTTCATTTCATTTGTGCTGCTGCTGTGCTAACATGGGTCAAGAGGAAACTTTTCTTCTTCCCCTGGGTAGGGCTGTTGTAACCCCGTGGGACTTGAGGACTTAACGCCAGCAGGGGACTTGTGCCAACCCAGTGCAATCTTTGCCTACTGCTGTGAGTCTTTTCGATAAAACAAATTGAGTCGTGGAAGTGGCTAAAGAAAAAAAAGCAAGCAAGCACACACAAAAACAAGTCATGACTATTTGAGTCTTGAGTGCCCCCTCCCCCAAAATGCAAGCAAGCACACACAAAAATGAGTCGTGACTAAATGAGTCTTTTCAAGTCTTTTATTTTTAGGGTGAAATCCCCAAGTCCTGTCATTGCCCATGTTTACATGCATGTTTACATGCAGATATGTTAGATCCCAACCCCTTTCCCCATGTACTGCACCATAATGCACAGTCATGCATGACTCACGTCCATATGAGTTGTGAGAAATGTATATTTTTGTAACTTGATTCCAAGTCAAGGCCCATCACTGGCATATAATATTTACCATACCTTCCTACTCAGGATGAAACATCATCATTTTCTTAGTGTTTTTCCTGCTCCTGGCAGGGTTGCTTTAGGTCAGTGGTTCTCAATCTTCCTAACGCCATGACCCCTTTATAAGTTCCTCATGTTGTGGGGACCCCAACCATAAAATTATTTTTGTTGCTACTTTATAACTGTAATTTTGCTACTGTTATGAATCGTAATGTAAATATCCGATATGCAGGATGTATTTTCATGGTTACAAATAAAATGTGTGTTCTATACACACATTGAACACAATGGATTGTGTTTCAGAGGATTGGGCATAGGATTGGGCCCTGAGGCTACAATCCTATCCACATTTACATGGGAGTAAAGGCCCCCTTGACTACAATGGGATTTATTTCAGAGTAGGCATGCATAGGATTGGGCCCTGAGGCTGTCAGTCAGCCTCAGTGCGTGCGCAGCTACAGCTGGAGGTCTGGCAAGCCTGACCTGGCCCCCTGCACCAGAGGTCTTTAGGCGACCCCCAGGAAAGCTCTGGGCGACCCCACAAGGGGTCCCGACCCCCACTTTGAGAAACGCTGCTTTAGATGATGGATGTGACATGAGGAAATCTGGCCGAACTGTTGGAGGGGCTTGTCACCAGGATGTTGCTTCATGCAGCACCTGGGTCTCAGTCCACTGACCCACCAATCTTCAAATCAACAGGCCCAGCGCTTTTAACCACAGAGCCAAAAGGGGTCCCCTAAATGATGTCACATCATTTATTTGATGAAATAGGCAGTTGTGCATAAATGCTTAGATAAATACTCCAGGCTGCAATCCTATCCATGTTTTTCTAGGAGTATAGGTAAGTGGCACTGAATTAAATTTGTGCGTAGACCAAAACACACAGCAGGATGAGTATCTTAACAAATGGAAAATGGAGAAAACACACAGCATGGACTCTTTTTGAGGGATGGAGAAGTGAAAAATTCTGTTTCCAGAGAAGAGGCAATTATAGAATGTTGCACAAAAGGAATAAAAGCATTTCTGGATGGACAAAGGAGTTTGAAACTTCTCTTTGGATGTGCAGAATAATTTTCTGGCCTGGATTGGGGTTTAGCGTTTCTTTCCAAGAGCAGAAAAAGGTTTGATTACACCCCACTCAGAGAAGTTCCTGAAAGACAAAAGGTATTGCAGGATGTGTCTCGCACTCTGGCCTCAGTAGTTGTTGGGAGAGGCTCACCCCTCCAGGTGACCCAGCCACGGATTGATTTGAAACTTATGCAGCAGGACTTGTACTTGCAGCAATTCAAAACTGAGTACGCAGATTTGTAAAACCTTAGAATGGGTTTATATGTACAGAGGGATAAAGTTAGCATTTCATATCTCCTGCTAATTGTCTGTAAGCACAATCCTAAACCATTTATACCGGAGTAACTCATCCTGTCTCCCCATTCCCCTGGTGGTGTGGAAAGGCTGGCACATGTTTCTGCACTAGCTTGCACAGGAGTAGTGCAGAAGTGGCTTGCAGCACTTTTGTGACTTTCCCAAATCATCATGGGACTTGTGCCAGGAGTTATGCCAGCCTAACTGGGGTTTAGGATTGCAGCCTGAAATGACATCATTACGCAGGCAGTGATATTATTAATCAGGTGCAGGTCAGAAATAAGTACTTTGCTTGCACAGAAATTCATTAGCTGTAAAGGACAGAAGAGAAAATGTGCATGTCCTGTTTGATCTCTCTAAGAGTTCAACCTGAGCTCAAGACATGCAGAGCAAAGTCCTGCTTGGCTCTCAGGCATGCCAGGCAGAAGCCAGAATGGAGTTAGACTGCGCATGTGCTGGGAGAAAAAGAGGACATTAATGACACATGTAAGAACCATCTTATTTCATAGTTGTGTTTCTCTCATTTAAACAGAGATTTTTTTTCTCTCCTTTTGTTTCCCTGCAACAGAGTTAATAGATTTATTCATCAAGTTCTCAAAATTTAGACATCAAACTGATGTCTTTCTCCCACTGTTACTTTTATTCTTAGCAGCTCCTGACAAAACCACATCATAGAAGAGTTTTGAGAAGCTGTAGCCTGGAGTACTTGGGAAATGTGGCAAGGGAACCATTCATTGGGAACCTCTCCTAAACATACCCACACACTGAGCATGGATGCCCCATTCCAATAATATCCCCAAGTTCCAAGCCTATGGCTTGCAGTCCTAACCTCCATTTAAGCCAGCCTAAGCCCCAGCATAAGTCCTACGCTGACCTGGGGGTGTCAGAAAAGTGCTGTACGACACTTCTGTGCCACTCTTAGGGGAGGCATGTGCTTGCTTCTCTCCATCACTATGGGAATGGGAAGACCAATGAGTTGTGCTGGCTTAGCTTAGGATTTAACCCTATACTAGTAATTGAGCCTAGGTGTATTAACAGTGAGATTCGGTGGTGTAGCTGGATCCCAACTCCTTTCCCTGTGCACTGTAGGTCCACTGCAATGTCCAAGTGTCACCTTTTCCTCCCCTTTGGAGCCATTCCAGACAGTGGGAGTAAAACAAAAGTGTGTTTAGCCTTACATGCTGTGGTAAGGCTCTCTTCAAAACATAGTGCTTTGCACCCCCTAGCTATGCCACTGGCAGAATTGACAAACCTTTTCCCTACACATTCCTGTCTCTACCCTCTCCTCCTCCCACTCTAGTCTTCTCTATGTCATTTTCTAGAATGTAAGCATGTTGGGGCAGGTACCTGTCCTCTCATTTTTTTTCCTTTTGTAAATCATTTCTATAGTGCCATCTGAGCACTTGACACTTTACAGGTATAGGTCCCTGATGGAGTCAACAATTCACACAATGAAGATAAGAGAAGTAGGGGAAGGGAACGAAAGCAGAGATCATCATTGGCATCCTTCAGTCTTGAAAGACTCTGGTATTGTGCTCTGATTGGAGGTCCTGAAACAACATCTAGTGTGGCTAAAGAGGCCAATTTGAGAGTGTCCATCCCTTCTACACTGAGGACAAATAAATTCCGCTCCTGCCCAGGCCCAGGTTTCGCTGCTTTCGGGTCTGTCTCTTTGCTTCAGCCTGCTGAACAAGTGTCTCTTCCAGTTGGAGAAGGCCATGCTGGGTCTTTTGCCGCCACGCTGAACGGTCAGAGGTCAAGGTTTCCCAGCTGTTGATGTCCATTCCCAAGGCCTTTAGATCCCTCCTGCAGATGTCCTTGTATTGCAGCTGTGGTCTCCCTCTAGGGCGCTTTCCCTGCACTAATTTTCCATATAGGAGATCTTTTGGAATCCGACCGTCAGCCATTCTCACAACATGCCCAAGCCAGCGTAGACGCCGCTGTTTCAGAAGTGTGAACATGCCAGAGATTCGTGCACGTTCCAAGATTGCGTCATTTGAGACTTTGTCACGCCAGGTGATGCCAAGAATACGTCAGAGACAGTGCATATGGAAGGTGTTCAGCTTTCTCTCCTGCCATGCATAAAGGGTCCAAGACTCGCTGCAGTACAAGAGTGCTCAGGACGCAAGCCTGGATCTGGATCTTTGTATGTTCTGTCAACTTCTTATTAAGCCATACTCTCTTTGTAAGCCTGGAGAATGTAGTAGCCGCTTTACCAATGCGTTTATTCAGCTCAGAGTCTAAGGAGAGAGTGTCAGAGATAGTTGAGCCAAGGTACACAAAGTCATGGACAACCTACATCTACATCTACAGTATTTATATACTGCTTTTCAACTGAAAAGTTCACAAACCGGTTTACAAGAAAATGAAAAAATTAATAGCTAATTAATTGCTAATGTGTCCCTGTCCCAAAAGGGCTCACAATCTAAAGTGCAAAAAGAACACCAGCAGAAGCCACTAGAACAGACATTGCTGGGGTGTGAAGGGCCAGTTACTCTCCCCCAGCTAAAGAAAAGAGGAACACCCACTTGAAAGAGTGTCTCTTGACCCGTAAGCAGGGGTCAACCTCCAGTTCACGTTCAGAGATTGTGATACAGGAAGGTGGATCCACACCCTGACCCATGACTTGTGTTTCCTTCAAGCTGATTGTTAGTCCAAAGTCTAGGCAGGCTTTGCTAAAACGGTCCATGAGTTGTTGAAGGTCTTCAGCAGAGTGAGCAGTAACAGCAGCGTCATCAGCGAAGAGGAACTCCCGCAAGCATTTCAGCTGGACTTTGGACTTTGCTCTTAGTCTGGAAGGATTGTAGGGAAAGCAGAGATAAACTAGGGAAAAATATGTTATGTTTTCATGTACATTTACCTATGCTTATGGGTGAGTGCTTTTGGAAGAGAACTTCCCGGGGCATGATGTCCAGCAGGGGTGGGGTGACCTGGGAAGACACCCACCTCGGTAGCACACTCTCTTCCTGTTCTTCTTGCCTATATATAAGGAGCAATTCATTCCCAGTAAACACACACACACTTCTAGATGTGTGAAACTACACAAGGAACACAGGCTGTTTCCCTCCCAAGTGGATATGAATTGGAAACAATGTAAAACACGTCTCCAGTGAGGCAGAGGAAGGTGGATGCAGAGCCAGGGTAAAGAATCTCTTGAATCTGCTGTTGTTAGGTTGCCTTATGGGTTGGCCCAGAAATAGTTCCCAATAAGAAAATAGGATGGTAGCCTTCATTGCGGACAAGCCTTGCTTCCTGGAATGTGACATCTCCCACTTCTCTGTTGCCAGTAGGAGCATACCTGCACCCAGAAAAAAATTATGAAACTGATTTCCCAGAACCAATGTCCTTTATGTTTCTTGGTCCATCTTTCTTTGTATTTTTAAATTAATAAAAAAATTTGATTTAGGAATTTAGGAATATGATTTAGGATTTATATGCCTAATTCAGCAGGCATATCTTCTCGTGGTGATGTGGAGAGGTTGGTGTATGCCTGTGCACTGACCTCACCACCCAGGAGTGGGACAGAAGTGCCTTTTATGACATCCTCAGGTCAGTAAAGGACTTATGCCGGGGCTTATGCCGGAAGTTACGATTGCAGCCTAAATTAATAAAAAATATGTATGTGCTTCACCAACAAGACTAAAATTCTTTGTTCTTTTTGTGAATTGGCAACAGCTTTCCAACAAAATCTAGAGTGATCTGGGTCCTAGTAGCCACGACAATACTCCATTATGTTGTGGCTGAAATGTCCATCCATTCTATGCTGCTTCTTTCTAGACCCCAACCTATTAATTTCCCACATCCAACACTTTTCCCACATCCAACATCCAGTTCTGCAGAATGGTCCTGCATGGATATTTGACTTAACAACAACAAAAATGGCATTAATATCAAGGATTAGGGTTATAGGAAGTGATTGACAAATTTGCAAGGTGGCATCTATACCAATCCCTGAGTCCATATGCAGCATATTACCCCCCCCCCCCACTCCAGAAACAGCCTGGAACCTTTATTTATTACAGTTGTAAACCACGTTGGGAGCCAATCTTGGCTAAAAAGCAGGGTATAAATAGAATACATTACTAAAATAACTATTAATAATTATCTCAGGAAAGTAAAGGGGGATAGATGATAGGTACTTTTACGCCTGCTACATCTATGTATGGCATCAGACTTGAGAAATTGGGAGTGCGATCCTAACTAATTTAGGCCAGCACAACTTATCCACTCCCACAGTAGCACATGTTTGTGCAGTGGCATACGCCACCAGGAGTGGTGCGGAATTGATTTATGGCACTTTTGTGACATCCCCAGGCCAGTACAGGACTTCTGCTGGTCTAACCAAGGGTTAGGATTGTGCTGTGACACTATGTTGTTTATTATCAGTTGTTTATTATCTATTATTATCTAATAATATCTATTATTATCTATTATCTATTATTATTATTAACAATTGTTTATTATCAATTATTCCAGCTTTTAACCTGGGATTTGCAAGCCGATGAAGTTGGGTTAAAGTTTCCAGCGCCGTTTACTAAAGATTCTTTAATCCAGTAGAGTATCACCAATAAAAACTGTAAGGTAGTAAAGTTTACCGTCATGGAAGAGGCTTCAGGCTTTTCCATAGATTACCACGAAGCATTCTAAAGAATGATTTCTGTGTTCATACAGAATGCGTACAACTTATTTTTAAAGCGATGCTTGAAGAAGTTCTCCTCCAATTCACAGAAATATATTAAACCTTACAAAATGGATGATGTTAGAAACAATGAGAATTATGGGTCTTGCAAACAATATGTGATGCTCATCATTTTGGCTGATTTCTCTCCCCCCGCCCCCCCTGTTTGCTTTTGTTCCTGCTCACTTTGAATATTTAACAAGGAGATCAACATATTAATGATAAGAATAATCAATCACACTGGAGAAAATGATGTGCATGAGAAGCAGACGAGGCGCTGATTGGCGTATTTATTTGGACGTGGAGAAGCCTTTAACAAAAGCCCTAAAATTTGAAGACAGGCACCCCAGCCTTTCTCCCCCCCCCACGCATTCCTTATTTACAGGTGCTCACTTAGTTCTAGATGAGCGCAGCCCACTCTGTGTCGTACATGTGCGGTCTTAGTCACTCACTCACACACCCATCGCTCTCCCCCTCCCAATGTCTTGTAGCTTTATATGCGGCTAATGGAGCAAGGCAATGCTCAAACGTCAAATTAAACTGCACAGCTCTGTAATCACTCAGACTGACATGCCATAAAAGGATAATTAGTAGTTCATTACATGGGACATTGTTTGTTCAGCTAAATTGATTTCTCTCAGCTGCCTATGTTTGCTGTTTATTTAGTGAGCGCTCTGCTGCACAGTTTTTTATTTGTGAACTAGGAAATCCCTATCCCTGAAAGTTTTTTTTTTTAAACCAACATTTTCCCCCTTTTGGACCGGCATTAAAAACAACAACACACACACACATCGGTTGCTCAACATCGCCACAACGAAAGCAGGTGTACTGGGAACAACCTCCAGTGAGGAGTGATGCTTGTAAGGAACTGAAGTGTGGTTACGGAGACTCGTTTGAAAGGCCCAAGCACACCCAGCTGGTTTTGTGTGTGGAAATTCCTCGGTTCGCTTTCTTCTTTTTAGAACGAGGGAACTTCCCTTTCTTGTTTGGTTTCATGAAGGGGCAGAACAACAAAAGCAAAACCCAGATAATCCCTCTGCACTCAGGGGCGGAAATTTGACAACAAAGTCTCTGACAAGCCTCTCTTTTGCACGCTGAGGAAGGCAGGTAGGTTGTTGTTTTAAGCGCTCTTTTCGCTCCAGGTTTTGACGCAAACACCTGACTTCAAAGCTTTCCGAGTTTGCTACTTCGTGAGATTTCAAAATGGTGTATCTTGGAGAACTGTGGGGGGCTGTATGAGTGAGAGAGACAGTAAGGAATGGCTTGGAAATGCTCCAAAACATGCATAGAGGCAGCTCAAGCAAACATGACATTCCCGCAATCCCACGATGGTGCCATGCAACAAAAGTTGAGAGGAAGATTTATTCCTCTCCTGAATGTCCAGATTTAATGTCAACGCATGAGGAGCACAACTAGGGCTAGTGGTTAAAGATGCTGCACATGTCAACCTGAATGCTGGCAGGACCGTGTGCGTTGCTGTCACTCCTCCCAGCTCCTGCCAATCTAGCAGTTTGAAAGTATGGAAAAGCAAGTAGATAAGTAAGCACTGCTCTGGTGGGGAAGGCTTGCCAGTTTCATCAACATCATGTTAAAATATGGATTGGACAACTCTGACTCCTGACACTGGCTACAATCCAGAGTAACTATGGAACCTTTTACACCGACGTAGTTACGGTGCCACGTATGGGAAACTGCGGTGCCTACGGTGCCACCTATGGGAAACCTATGGGAAATGGGAAAGAGTAAGTACATCTTATGTCTTCCCGTAGTTACTCTGGATTGAAGGGCTTGTCACCCTTTGGGACAAATTCTGAAGACGTTGCCCTGGCCCTTTGTACAAGGAACGCAATAAGCATCTTTTTGCTTTTGCTCAGAAAAGCGAGAAACAGATCCTTGAGGGCTTGAGTCCAAATCCACCACTCCCTTGAATCCCTTTCAGTGTTGCTGGACTCTTGGATGGACTGACCCTACATACATACACACACGGACATGCACACACACACACACACACATACACATGCACATGCACACACACATGCTTTAGTGTTCTGCAAAGGAAAAATGATGGTAATAAACGGTCATCACATTCCCTGTGATTCATGTAATTGATGATCACTCGCATATACAAATTGTTAAGTATTACATCAAAAAGAGGCTTCACGGGGATAAGGAAAAGCTCACAATGTCAGTTTAACCACATGAGCCGATTCTTAAAAAACTGCTGAACATCACACCTTGTTAGCAAGTTATGCTTCCTATCAATGGCAGAGGAGAGGGGAGGGGGAAAAAGCAACATATGCAAGCTCCTTTGTGGGTTTTTAAAGTTCTCTTTTGCTGCAAATGTTGTCAACCCTTTTTCCCGACTTCTCTTTTTCATGCTGAGACCCTTCCCCGAAAACTAAGATATGGCTAATGCCCTCATGGATACAAAATGTAACTCTGGGGCACTGATTACATCCCACCCCTGAGCAGGACTAAATTTGGAAGCGACCCAAGAATTAACTCATTGTGTTCCCATCTGATTTCACAGTGCATCACCCTTGCAACTGCTCCTCATCAATCACTGACATAATAACAGGCCTCAGACGGGGCCTGAGGGTCTTTTCCCAAGATTTCCCGCTGCTTGACAGGTGAAGAAGTCACAGCCAAGGGCTTCTGAAACAACAGCTTCAGGTGCAAGATTCACTGAAGGACAAGTAGCCATTCCCAAGAGCTTTCTCTGCTGGCCCATCTGTCAAGGTTTGGTGTTGACACTTGTCCTGGCCTAGTTGACCAAGCATTTTGGAGATGTTGGGAGCAGGGCTGAGAAAATCTTTGCCCGACACATTCTAGGGGAATCTCTAAAGTTAAGAATTGTTACCCAGCCAATGTTTTACTCATATATAATGTGTACGGGCATATTTGCAGATCCTGGCATATTCGCAGGACATATTTGGAGGGCATTTTCACAAATCCTGTATCTGTGGTTTGCATCTGGGCTTCTCCTAATATAGTAAGTGTATCCCCTGTGGCCACCTCTGAAGACAAACAGAGCAGAGTAGAATCCTCCCAGGACTGCAGGGATGGACTTTTAATAGTTTAATAGTTTCTAGTAGTTTAATAGTATTTTAATTGTATTTATTGTTATCTAGTTTTATTAGTGTTTTATTGTTGTTTTAAATGTTAGCCACCTTGGGTTTTCTTTTGTTCAGGAAGAAAAGTGGGATACAAATCTAATAAACACACACATACACACAAACTTGATTACACTGATCTCTGCACGCTCCAAATTCAAATTAATTTTACTGGCTCCAAATCCTAATGGAATAACAAAACCATAACATTTGACTTAAGATGTCCCGAGTTAGGGGACCAAATTTAGGGAAAATAAAATTTAATAAAATGAAGGACTGCTTCTTCACTAATCCCATGAATAAAACCCATGAACACTAAGAGCCTCACAACCTCATGAATAAAATTAAATCAAGAGACAATTATTACCAGCCACAGATCCCCCAAACTAGCCACTACAGAGGCTCCCCAACTGTGAGCCATCACTTCTTAGGGAGCCATGGAAATCTGCCAGGAGAGCCAAGCGGTCTTCACAAAAATCCTGCTGCTCTATATGACTGCAATGCTAATGTGGAAGTAGTGTTGGATGGGAACTTACTCAGCAGAGTAATGACTCTGTCATTTCTGTGACTGTCCCCCAATCCAGAGTAACTGCGGGAGCACTTAAGAGACATTACGTGCACCCGTAGTTACTGCACTTCCTAGTGAAAACCTATGGGAAATTCATATTGGAATCCAAAGTAAATTGTTCTTACACCGGAGCAAGGACTCCCCATAGTTACTCTGGATTTTGCCCTAAGGAGCCTTTCCTTTAACACACCTGGCTGTTAGCTAAAGTTCAAGCACACTAAAAAATTAGGCTAAGACAAGAGTCAAATGTCAGGAAGTTTTTCTCAAAATTCATGTTGGTTCACAGTGTTTTCACAAAAATAAGACCTACCCCCAAAATAAAGACCTAGTACTATTTTTTAAAGATTCATACAATATATAAGACCTATCCTGAAAATAAGACCTACCACTATTTTTAGGATTCATTCAATATATGACCTGCCCTCAAAATGAGACTTAGGGCGCAATCCCGAATAACTACGAGGAGTCCTTGCTCCGGTGTAAGAACAATTTGCTCTGGATTGCAATATGAATTTCCCATACGTTTTCACTAGGTGGTGCAGTAACTATGGGTGCACATAAAGTCTCTTACGTGCTCCCGTAGTTACTCTGGATTGTAGGGAACCCTTTCCTCCTACAAAGCAGGAGTCTTTCTTTGCCCCCAGCACAGGCTGGTCTCTGCTGCTTAGTCTGGGAAGTTATGCAGGCGCCTTAAGAATTTAATCCAGGTAATGGGAGAGAAACAGAGGTTGCCACCATTCTGCTCCCCCTGCCCAGAATAGCTTTGAAGGGAATGGGAGGAACTGTATGCACGCCAGTGGTGTACCATTTATATGGCTCAAGGTGTCTCGTGCCATGGACGCATACGCCCAGTTTGATATTATTGACTTATAACCACTAAAAGGTGGTTTTTCAGATGTTTTGATAGGGGCAAAATTTCAGTCCTTGATATGGGTGCCACTTTGCCTAGGTACGCCTGTGATGCACGCCATGTTAAGGTGACTGATAAATTCACTGCTTTGCACCTCTTATAGCTATACCATTACACTGCAACTTCTTCTTGGTATGGAATGACATTACAGATTGTAGTGTGGGCCTCCACTACCTAAATAACAATTCTTTTTCCAGCACAAGTCATGCAAGGCTATCCTTTGTCAAGGACAGTCTTGACGGGATTGTATATAATCTGCCGTTGTAGTGAAGGGGAAATTGTCCTCCTAAGATCCTCTTGCGTGGATGGGGGTTGGGAATATGAGACTCCGTTTGTTTGAAGTGAGTTCTTTGTTAAGTTCAGAGTTTAGGGTTTTCAAGTAAGCATTGCGGAGCTTTGTAGTTATCCTTAAAAAAGGTGACATGCTTGAAATACTACAATACATTGCAGTAATTAGTTTTAGAATCATGAAGAAGTCAAGCAGATTTTCCACAATTATGCTAAGAAATTTATTTATTTTTTAAAAAGAGGTTAAGAGTATACATTTTGTTTCTCTCACAGGCAGCTTTATACAACTGACGTGTAAAATGAAGAAATTCAACCCATAACATAATGGTAGGTATGAAATGAATAAATACTTGAAAAGGTTGAAAAACTTGGTATTCCTCTCTGTTTCCTTCATCGCTCTTAAACCATGGCAAGTAAAACAGCTAACAATTCCCCCCTCCACCCCAGAGACCCTGCAAACTCTGAGCATGAAGCACTTCTGAACATTGACCCTTTCTTCAAACTTGTCAACATTTGAGAATCCTGGCAGTGGGCACAAGCACCTCCACTCAACTCAAAGATCTCACCTCCTTAATGATGGGCAAAATCCAGAGTAGTTATGGATCCACACAGTTCCATCACCCTCCAGTGTTATTTTATGGAAAGGTACCTTAACTGCTCCATCACAAAGGGCTTAATTTGACTTTAGGATGTGGGCCTATGTTGAAACTCAAAGTGATAGAAGGGGGCTAGCCCTTTTGTGTCCCCCCCCCCGGCGAGATGGTATAGCCAGGGGAGATGCTTGCAGCCTATTGGCTGCTTAGGGCTCTGGCCATGGGGGGTAATGGGGCTAGCCACATAATGGGCTGGCCCTTTTGCCCCCCCCCCCCGGCGGGATGGTATGGCCAGGGGAGATGCTTGCAGCCTATTGGCTGCTTAGGGCTCTGGAGGCAGCGACTGAGGGATGCTGCGGGCGTGCTGCGCGCTCATCCCTCAGTCAGTGTTGGAGAGTCGTCCCCACCCTCCCTCCTTTGTGCAGTTTAAGCTTTGCTGGTCGCACTTTGGGCCGGGTAGGAATTTTTGGGGTCCCTGCTGATTGGCTCTTGCCAGGACTCTTTTTTGCCTACCCTAAACTGTAATAGTGGTGAGGGAGTTTAAATAGGTCACTTTATGGCAGGTGTTGTGCTGGAGTAGGCAAGATAGGCCTTCGGTGACTGCCTGAGGCAGCAAGGGTCAGTGCTACGCATCCCAGGCCTATTGATACCGGACCGGACGTAGGCTGGGATGGCTAGTCCTGCACCTGGGATTTAGGCAAAGTCAACTGGGTAACTGGTTGACCGAGCGCCCAGCTGTCTCGACCTTCGGGTTGGTGATGAAGGGTACCCTCAGTGCGAGGTGTGAAACCGGAGCCAGGCTTTCGCTGTCCCTTATTTTTTAGCTGCCAGCACGACTCGTTAGCAGTCCCTTGTTGGGTTTAAATATGTTTGTAGTTTAATAAAGTGGCCCTTAAATCCAGCATCTGTCTCTGGCTCTTTATTCTCGCTGTGGGGGGTAATAAGCCAGTGATTTTCAACTAGTGTGCCGTGGCACACTGGTGTGCCGCAGATTGTCCTCAGATGTGCTGTGGGATTTTGGGAAAGGTCGTTTATTAATAGGAAAATTGGGGAATTTGAACATCCTGGTGTGCCTTGACAGTGGTACAAACAACTGATGGTGTGCCTTGACAATTTCAGTGCCTTGTTAGTGTGCCGTGAGACGAAAAAGGTTGAAAATCACCGGAAGAGGCTCATCTTCTGCTCATGCTTGAGTCACCTAATCTTTTTGTCTTCAAGGTATGTTAACTGGGGGAGGAGATGATAAGAGTTGAAACTAGTGCTATGCTGAATTTTCATGATGATTGATTTTTCTGCATGAAAATCTCTGTCTGGAGCTTCACATTTCCTGGGTGGTTCCATGATCTGGTGTACCATGCTGGCAAAGGGGTTCTGCAGGGCCAGAGGAACATTGAGGCCACAGGATCTGGCTTCTCAATTCCTTCTGAACAGGAAGAGGGATTTCAAAAATCTTTCACCTGCCAGGGAGGAAAGTGTTAGGAGGATGAAAGTGAAAGGCAGGAGCCAAATTCCCCCTTTGTATCTAGGCAGGATCCAGTTGGACTGGATGAAAACATGGGAAGGAGGAGGAGATGTAGGTTGCAAAGGGGCTTCCGTTCCTCAGAATGAGAGGAGATTCTGGTTGGGAATCCAGAAACATTTATAAGTAAAAGTAGGGTTGCCATATGTCCCAAAAAACCAGAGACAGTCCTGATTTCTGGAGATTGTGTTCACATACTGGCAAGTGTGACAGAAGGTCCTGTCCCAGTTTTGTGGAAGAGAATTATGGTGACCCTATCTAAAGGGCAGTTTGACAGTGGAACTAAGGGAGGTGGTGGATTCTCCCTCACTGGTGATCTTCCAGAAGAGGTGCAAAGGATTGAAATGTACTTGTTGGAGATACTCTAGGATGATTTTATACTATAGGCTGGGGGTTGGTTTAGATGACCTTGCTGACAGTTTGCTACTCTATTATTCAAATAGACACTGGGGACAGAAGCAAATCTGGGGGGCTAGGAAAGGGCAGGCCTCCAGCTCCTATATAAGCCTTTCCTTTCTAGCCAGATCTTCACTGGTGCAATAGCTAAACTGTGAGTCTCTCTTCTTCCAGCCTAATTCCAGTCTTTTTCTGCTCTCCCAGTTTCCAGACTGTACCCTCATCTCCTACTTCCTGCTCTAGCCTTGCTGATCTCCAACCCAATATCTTTGTCTCACGTGAAGCAGGGTACATGAATTTATCTGAATTATTGCAAATCAAGCTTTGGAACAATATGCCAACCCTTGAACCCCCATGTCTCCCTTAGGATTACAGGGCCAGCTTCCAGGGTGGTAGGAAGGGATACATTTTTCCATTGGAACCAGGTCCTACAATGTGAACGACAGGAAGGGCAATCTTAAGACATACATATTTAAAAGCAATGTATTATAGCTGGAATGAGGGAGGGTTACCTGAAATTTTAGGTGACCCCAATGGAGAATGCTACAGCAGAGGGCTTTGAATTCTATGGATCACCTGCATATCCTTCATTATAAGGACTGTTTTTATTTCTGGGAATTGCCTTTTGCTCCCTCTTGAAATATTTATATTTACTATTGGTTTAATGGCAGTATTTTGAAGAGAAAAAAGAAACACTCACACACAAGGCAGGCATCCCAGTTGGCACTGGAACTTTCCAAAATTCCAATTTAATGGACCAGGTTCTGAAAGAGATAATCTCAGTCTTGGGTTCCTGCTGGGTCCAAGTTATTTTAGATTTTCAAAGTTGAGACCAGCTACTTGCACTTGGTGTGGCTTAAACTGGAACGTAATCTGAGGGATGCTCAGCTTTTCAGAAGAGAATCTGAAAAGGCACACTTCTAAGGCCCCAATCCTATTGGGGCCTTGCTCCTGTGAAATACAAATATTTCTTATTATGGCGCTAGTGGTGGTAATATTTAAACCTGTCAATCATTTTCCTTTAGAAACCTACATTGTTGCCCTCTCTTTGGGAGGCCCAATCACCACCATCTCCTAGTTTTATCTCGGAGACGATAGCTCGTTGGCTATGCGCCAGTGACTTGGAGAGCCAAAGCTCTCAGAAGCCATCTAAGGCTTTCCTGCCTTCTGAGGCCATAACTAGATTCAAACTGAGAAGACTGGGGTGAGCAAGGTCTAAGCTCAGGCTGTCTTGGATCTTGAAGGAAATGTGAAAATTGCTGTTTTAAATAGAGACATGTCTCTTTCCCAGGCTCAAGGTGCTGTCCATTTCTGCTCAAATCCAGCTTATTATCATCAAGATGTGAACCAGGCATCTTCTTGCATGGACAATACCTCTAATATTACAAATCTGACCCAAATCCTGCTGAGCGAAGAAATGCATGCTGCGCACAGTGCGCAGCAAGGCCATTTCAGAGAGGTTGGCACCCTTTGGCTCAAAACCCCCACGTTCTATGGCCAGAAAACCCAAAAGCTGTGCCAAAACATTAGCCAGCAATCTCATGCTCTCAGTTTGCTTGAAAACATTTCAGTGGTGATACCTTTTCAGAAGTGGAAAGCAAAGTTATGGTAACTTTGCACTTAAAGAAAATGTCCCTTTCATTTTGGATGTCATAGTGCATTTCCAGTTGGTGCATTTCCATTTAGTTTTTTAAACATTGAGCTGCATTTTTTATATTAGGGTTAACTAGTGGGGTGTTTAGCTCAGAATTAGCCCTGTAATATTAGATCCCGTCTGGTAGTGGCCGTCAAATTGTAAAATTTTACAAATTTTATAAACTGTAAAATTTGCAAAATATAAATTTTACAAAGGTTAAATTGTAGTGCTTGCCATTGCAAAAGTGCAGTAAAACATTTTGTGTCAACACAGCAATTGCTGACACTAGTGTGAAGGCCTGAACATGCCAGCACAAAGAGCATAAGAAAAACCTCCACTGGATCAGACCAAAGGCCCATCTAGTCCAGCTTTGGGTATCACACACATGACCACCAGATGCTTCAAGGAGCACATTTAACACCAGAATCCAGGTCCCCTCCTCTGCATTTGGCATTTTGAGGTTGTCCACCTCTAAACACATCCCTCATGGCTTGTATCCTGTGATGGTCCTTTCCTCTAGGACAGGGATTTTCAACCTTTTTCACCTGCCGACACACTTCCCAAGTCACCAAAAGATTGGTAGAGTAGGCATTTTCCACATCCTATCTCTGATCCCAAGCCTGATCCACCAATATAGGACAACATGGAATTTTAATTTGCACAGGTATGAGTTGCCCCATTGCCTATTATTCCCCTTACTCTGAGGAAACATTCAGCTGCTGTAATTCCCTAGTAGGATACAGTGCAGCCTGTTTCAGCACAGAGGAATTTAAGAACACAGGAAGATCTGCTGGATCAGACCAAAGGTTCATGTCGTTCAGCTTCCTGTATCACACAGCGGCCCACTAGATGCACCGGGGAGCATGTATGGCACCTGCGTCCAGATGCTCTCTCCTCAATCTGGCATTTTGAGTTAGAATTGAGTTGCATTTTGTTTTGAAAATCAATCAAACAATCAATCAATTTATCAATTTATCAGTTTATCAATCAATCAATCAATCAATCAATCAATCAATCAATCAGTCAATCAATCAATCAATCAATCAATCGTATTTTTAGTCTTCTTATGAGCAAACAGTTCACAAAGCAGAAATAAGTAATGGCTAATAAGTCCCTGTCCCCAAAGGGCTCACAATCTATAAAGATGCAAAGGAACACTAGTAGAAGCTACTACAAAATACAAAGCTGGGGTGAATGGGGCCAGTTTCTGTTCCCTGCTAAATAAAAGAGGAGCACGCACTTTAAATAGTATCTCTTGCCCAGTTAGCAGGAGACGTCCTATGCTTTTAGACAGTAAGGCCACAATCCAGAGTAACTACGGGAGCACGCAGAAACATTACTGCACCACCTAGTAAAAACCTATGGGAAATTCATATTGCAATCCAGAGTAACTTGTTCTTACTCTGGAGCAAGGATTCCCTGTAGTTACTCTGGATTTCACCCTAAGACCCTTTACATGTGGACAATATGAATGTAAATTTTGAACCCTGCTTTAAATCTGAATCTGTACTCAACCATGAAACTCAATGGACAACATTGGCAAAGTCACCAATTCACAGTATTATCTACTTCAGAGGGTTGATGCAAGAGCAAAGGAGTGGTCCATAGAGAAAGTCTGAAGCCTTAGAACGTTTTTCGGAGGGAACATTGCCCTGTTACTGCCAGCTTGACAGCATAGTGATGGGGAAGAAGGTCCCACCTTGTTAGGGTTACCATACATTCTGTAAAACAGGGACAATTTTGATTTTTGAATGGGACAGAAGGTCCTGTCCTGATTTTGTGGAAGAAAATTAAGGCAACCCTATATCTTGTTCTTCTCCTTAGTGTCTCAGGCAGCTCTGGAAGCAGACAATTCAGGGCACTAATATCTAGCTCCTGGGTAAGGATTGTGGGTGGGCTGTGGGTTGTGCGTGGGCTTTGGGTGGTGCAAGTGGTTAAGACACTGTGCCTGTTAACCAGCAGGCCAGGGTTTGAGACCCGGGTTGGCCCCACAAGACAGGGTGAGCTCCTGTCCTTAGCCCAGCTCTGCGACGCAGCTAGATCCAATCGTATTGGCTCTGCCTTTCCATTGGACTAATCCAGTGGTGTGGAGAGGGGGGATTTGCTGCTTGGGTAACAGCCTATCCTCATAACAATCTAACCCAACTTTCAAGCTTCGCATGCAGCGTTTGCAGCACAGAGCATGATACCATAGTCTCTCAAGACTGACGGAGGCCTGGTAAGAGCAATGCAACTCTGAACAAAAATTGCCTTACTTTGAGAAGGCTTCCATGATGGCCCCACAACGCATTGCAACACATGTCCCACTGCCACAGCTATCCCAGTGCTGCAGCGTTGGTTAAGATTGCATCCTTGTTGTTTTGTCCCGTCGCAGGGACAGGTGTATCTGATTTAAAAAGTTGAAATGTGGTGAGGATGAGGAAGGTCCAGAACAAATGACTCTCGAAGAAAAAGGGAGATGGCCTGGATGGATATATGATGTCACACATCCCTTGGTGTATGTATCCTTCTATCTGCCAATTAGATTAATCTCTCCAGAGTGCAATTTGTCGCTGTGGGGGCATTAAGTTTCATGCAACAAGGCCAATGAGTTTTTCTTCTTTTTGGCCTCTGCACATACAGTATCACTATCTGGAGATCAAAGCCCTCTGAAAAGTTAGTAAATAGAATATTCTAGCTTTGATGCATGCATAACCTCCCCTGAACACATACACCTCCGGAGGAAAATGTATCCTTTCGGCGACACAGTAATGTATGCCCTCCTCTGTCCACTTAACAATTGTTGGCAAAGAGAAACAAGATTTCAGGGAAGACTTAACAAAAATATTTTCCCTTTGTTCTTTCTTGGAGCTATTACAGTGCTTTTTCTGTGGGTGATGAAGGATCCGTTCGTTCCCCCCCTAATTTCTAAACCAGCTCAATAGCTTTCCAAAACAGGTAATATATAACCAAGCTCATTGTGATGCTAAAGAGTTCTATTTAGCTGTATTTAAACTGGATATCATGACTCCACATGATGACCTTTCACTCCTGGGAAGTAGTTTTAAATTCAATCCGCGGTGAAGGAAAAATCCGTCCAATTCATTGGCTGTGAAAGGTCACAAGTGAACTGTGTTTTGATGGTATCTGCTGCTTTAGTGGGTTTTGCTTCTCAATATACATGAGCATCAAGGCAGCCTGAATTGCCCCTTTGTCTCACCAGACGGA
This sequence comes from Cryptoblepharus egeriae, assembly GCA_030015325.1. Taxonomy (NCBI): domain Eukaryota; kingdom Metazoa; phylum Chordata; class Lepidosauria; order Squamata; family Scincidae; genus Cryptoblepharus; species Cryptoblepharus egeriae. The sequence continues at coordinate 4,442,556 of JAREYC010000019.1, read as the reverse complement.
GCTGTGGGGAGCCTGAGAAAGCAGAACGCCAGAGATACCTGGCAAAGAGGGACAAGGTGGAGGGGCCAGAGCCGAGCGGTGGAACACATGCCCTCGATGTGGGAGGTTTCAGGTTCAGTTGCTGGCACCTGCGGAAGGCAGCAGGGCTGGGAATGGTTGCCTGAAACCTTGGAAAGCTGCCGCTGGTCAGTGCTGCTGGTGCAAAGCCAGGTGGGCAAGTGGCATGGTTGATTCCAAGGCCGATTTAGGTTTGTTTGGAGAATTTTCAAACAACCTGAGCTGTCAAAGGACCATCAAGCCATGAGGGGTGTGTGTGTGCATTGATAGATGTAGACAATGCCAGATGTAGGGGAGGGCACTGGGATGCGGATGTCATATAAGGCTGCTATATGCGGGTACCACATATACGGGTGTTATATATGGTGGGATGCAAATGATACAAGAAGCTGAACTAGATGGGTCTTTGGCCTGATCCAGTGGAGGCTCTTCTTATGTTGTTAACGTCTGTCAAGCCGAAATTGCTATGCTAAGGGCACAATCCAGAGTAACTACGGGAGCATGTAAGAGACATTACATGCACCTGTAGTTACTGCACCACCTAGTGAAAACCTATGGGAAATTCATATTGCAATCCAGAGTAACCTGTTCTTACTCTGGAGCAAGGACTCACTGTAGTTACTCTGGAGGATGTGAGGGCAATCTAGCTGCGACACCTGTCACTTGCCAGGGTTGATTCGGCTGATCTGGCTGGCTAGGCGGGTGTCCCCTTCCTCCCTCACTGCTCCATGTGCGTCCCTCCCGAAGCTGTGTGCTCGGTGGAAGAGGATGATCATCCCAGATAGAAGGAGTGTACCGTTCTTCGGTCAAGGGTATACGGTAGTTACTTTGGATTTTACCCTAAATCACCTTTTCAGCGCTTAAACACCAGGCTTTTGGAAACAGAATATTAGGTTGTCTTGAAGTGGCTGATTGGCTCTGCCTTTGGAGTCGGTCACAACCGTTTAGCATATAAATATGCTACGGGGTACCCTACGGTGTACAACCTTCTAGCATATAAATACTTGTTTTAATAATATTAGTAAGAGAGTCACAAAATGCCAGAGCAAGGAAGTCCCAGCCTAAACTAATAGTCTGTACAGCCATTCCTGCTGAGGCATTTTCTTCTATTTTGCTTCCTCATCCAGAATGGATCCAAAGGGAAGGGGTTGGGACTGTCTGCACATTGCAGTGAGGCTCCCTGCAAAACTTACTCTAGTTAAAGCCGAGAGGAGCTTTCATCAGTCTGGAAGCACTAACCCCATTTCTGTTAGAACAAGGATATCACAGGTTAAATGAGGTTTTCAGGTTCTTCCAGTCCCCCACCTATAGGTTAAATGAGGTTCTCAGGTTCTTCCAGTCTCCCATCCTTCCAGTCCTAACATCTCTAGAATAGAGAGACTCCCAGAAATACAAAATTAGGCCACCGCTTACATTTCGCATGGAATCCTGCATTTTTCCTAATGATGAAGCTGCCCCCACATAGCAATAGTGGTGTCAAAAATTCCCATGTTCAGTTTGTGGAAGGTCAGGTCAAAAGGTTGCTATTTGAAACTCTTCAGCACCAGAGAGCCCAGTTGCATTGCATGAAAATTGCAAGATTCCATAGTAAATTCCTTATGTTTATTCATACATAAAGATCATCCTTGTAAGACCACCCCACTCAGTAAGGGCTTTGGATTATAGTTGCCTGCAGCTAGTTTAAACTTGCACCATCAAAGTAAAAAAAAATCAAAAAACAAAAAACTCTCATGTACTGTATGTACGTTTAGCATTCATAAATTAATGTTCCCCTTCGGCTTCCTTCTCTGCCCTTTGTGACTTCTGCCCTCCTCTCCCAGACACCCAAAGAAAGTCTCATTGTGTGTAAAATGCCTAACAGTTCATATATATTAACTGGTAATGACACATCCAGCCATTTTTTGACTAATCCTCTGTTGTATATCAAAAGTATGTAGACAATCTCTTTTCAGATGTTTTAAAATTTTACATGTAAAGAAAAAAAAATACAGAAATAGAATGTACAGCATTTTTAAAAAATATTGCAGAGTACAAAGTAGCAAATAAGACATGTTAGATTTTTAAAATTCACTTATTTGTGATGTTCAGGCTCTTCAACTTATAATTTATCACTAATTTATCATAGTTAAAATTAGTTTTACTAATTTGATCAAAGCACCAAACTCTTTACTTAGATTTGAGAAGTTTCTTATTATATTCCAATGATTTACATATGTTGTCCCAACTAAAATAAGTAGGTATAAGAGTGGGTTATGAATTTTGTGGGTTCAATGGGTTGGATCAAAGGTTTCCTTCCTCTGAAAGAACCTCTTCCAGTGGAAGGTCTCCTTGCAGCAAAAGCTTCTTTCATCAGAGGGAAACTTTGGATCCAATCCAATGTTTTCAACAAAGAACAATAAATACAGCCAAAACTCTAAAGAAAAATGCTGTTGAAATATTTAATGGAAGGCATTATTATTTACCAAAATCTTATGGATTTCTTACATAGGATGCAATCCTAACCTAGGCTGGCACAACTCATCGATCTTCCCATTCCTATAGTAATGTAGGGAAGCAAGAGCATGTCTGTGTACTGGCCTAACTCTCCCCCAGGAGTGATACAGAAATGCTTTACAGTACTTTTGTGACACCCCAGGTCAGCACAGGACTAGTGCTGGGGCTTTGGCTGGCCTAATGGCAGGTTAGGATTGCAGCCTTAGTCATATAGTGGCATAACCAGGGAGGGTGCGTTCTTTCTCTTTTTCTTCTTTCTCAAATTGAGGGTCAAATCTCACTAGGTGGGTCCCCATTTTCAGGGGGACCTGAATATTTCAATATTTTATTTTTCATTTTTTTTCTGACTGCATTTGGCGAAATGTTACAGATCTGACTTAAAATTATTTTTAAAATGTTCATAGATGGGAGACACCTACTCCTGACTAAGTGTGAGTAGGATTGGAGCTTAGAATTGTTAAAAATTGCCCTGCTTGATGATGTCACATCTGGTCATGACATCACTCCTGGTATGTCCTCACTTTAAAAAGAATGCTAAAAGTTATGATGCTAAAAGTTTGAGAACCACTGCACTAGATGATATTTTAATGTTCAGGTAATGCATGTGTGCCATAACAAGGTGACCATATAGCATGGTGGACAAAGTACCTCTACCTTTAAGCCTTGTATGGAAGAGGGAATTTTGGCAGGTGCTGCTTTTTAAAACCCTTCTATGTTGATTTAAACCTGCCTAAATTCACTACATACACACTACATCCAGTGGTGGGCTTCAGGGGGTTCTCACAGTTCTATAGAACCTTTGCTAATGAGCGTCTGGTACTGAGAACTGGTTAATAATGGGACATAGAACCTGTTGTTCATTTAGGTTATTAGGACATAGAACCAGTGGTGGGCAGATGCTGGTTCAGGCCTACTCACCTGAACCGGATCTTCCCACGTGGCGACTGCTGGCGAACCGGCCAGAGCTGCGGCTGGCAAGAGCCGCGGGAACCGGTTCGCAAGCAGCCGCCAGGTCTCCTGAAGCGGGGCTTCAAGAGACACAGTGCGCTAGCGTCCAACTGGATGCTAGCGCACTGTGTTGCCCGAAGCTGCGCTTCAGGAGACGTGCCTGATTCCAGCTCGACGCAGGTGCACTGAGCCACTCCTCGGGGCAGCTCAGTGCGCCTGCATCCAGCTCGACGCAGGGGCACTGAGCCGCTCCTCGGGGTAGCTCAGTGTGCCTGCGTCCAGCTCGACGCAGGCGCACTGAGCCGCTCCTTGAGGCGGCTCAGTGCGCGTGTGTCAAGCTTGACGCAAGCGCACTGAGTCTCCCTTCGGAGGCTCAGTGCGCCTGCATCCAGCTAGACACATGAGTCTCCCTTGAGGAGACACACTGCGCATGCACCAAGCCTGGCGCATGCGCAGTGAGGGCCCGCCCCTTGCCCTGCCCCCTGACCCCAGCCCCACCCCCTGACTCTGGGCCCACCCCCCAACTTCTGGCGAACCGGATCTTGGGGCTCGGTGGGCCCATCACTGCAAAGAACCTGTTGTTACTTTGTTTGGATCGCACCACTACATATGACCTCTTCCCTACCCTACCCTACCCTACCCTACAGACGCTTCTAAAGAACTAGGCTGAAATGTGAAGAACAGCAACTCACATTAAGTAAATGTTTAAAAGTTCACCTCCAAATCTCTCCAAAATGCAGAACATAGAAAAAGTAGGGATGTAAGCTTGGGGCTGGCACCGCAAAATCAGGATTATCCTACGTAGGTGCCACTGTTATACCAATGATTTCTATAAGACCATATATCTTTAGTAACTTTTTACCGAACACACGGATGGCCCTCTCCTTGGAATTTGTGGCTGTGTGTTTTTAATACTGTCAATAAATGTCTTTCCTGAAGACTCATGAGGGTAATAATGGAAGCTGTTAACAAAGTGTGAAAAGGAGAAGGCCAGCAAAGGTTAATCATATGGCTGTCTGCTAATGACCTCTCCAGCCCCTGATTTTAAACCCTCCACTACTTGTAAAGGCCAATCACGTGAGCAATTTCCTGTTTGAGGTTGTCTTTATGGTGAAGAATAAAAGCCAGGCTTTATTCAGAAAAAGAGAGTCCCCAGCAGGGATGGAGGTTATTATTTTTAAGCTGATCTAAACACCTGGGTTTCCCAGTAGAGCCTATTAAACTTCCTCCATTATGCCTAAATATTTCAGTAATTCCCAGTTCCATGGAAGAGTAGGGGAAGCACCAAGACCCCGGCCACAAGGGGTTTGACCCTGCAAAGACTATCAGCAGGTGTGACTGTGATGGCTATTTTGCCTTGTTTGTGTGAATGTGCAGTCGGTTTACAGTTTTGAGTGTGCGCAGTGTAAAGGAATTACTCAAGAGGAGGGCAGTTGTACTGCCTTCTACATATATTGTTGCCATGATCTGTCAGCAAATGTGAGTTCAAATGCATAGTTTGGTGTTTGGAGCTAACACAGTCCTATGTAGGTCTACTCAGATGTAACCCCTTTTGTATTCAATAGGGCTCGCTCTCAGGAAAGTGTGTTTAGGTTTGCAGCCAAAGTCACCCATGTCCCGTATTCCTCACTGTTCATGGACAAAAACACACACAGCACAATCCTATGTGTGTGTCTCAGAAGCAACTTCAATTGACTTCAATTTTATTTACTCCTAGGTATAGGATTACAGCCTTCTGGCCCAATCCTAAAACAGCTACTGAAGCAGGATAGGCATGTGCACTGTTTTATAGGATTGGCATAACTCTTTTCCACAAAATCAGGACAGGACCCTCTGTCCCATTTTCCATTATGGGAACATAATCCCCCAAAATCAGGATTGTCCTTGTTTTTCAGGACATATGGCAACCCTTTATACTATGCTATAAGGCATACTGTTGCAGCGTCAATTGTTACTCTGGCATTAAGACTTGCTGTTGCAGCAGTGCATATAGGGGTTTTCTGGCGGGGAGGGTGGAAAGGAGAAAATGTAACAGGAGGGAAGAGGGCAAAGAGGGAAGAGAAGATGCTATAATTTTGGATTTTTCATTTCAGTTTTAATGTATGTTTGGGGGTGTTATAATCTGAATTCTCCCATCCTATATTTTTCAATAAACCACTTTGTTGCTGCAAACTATTGTAGCAGAGTGAAAGGTCCGATGCCTGCTGTGTTAGTTTACTGCTTGCAAAGAATTTTTCTATAATACATTTGCATATTGACCTTATTCAGCTGCAGACTGAAATAGTCCTGTCCAGAATTACCACCTGAATCTACATAATGTGCTGATCAGCTCTCACAGAGCTTATAGACAGTATACTGAGATTGCCATCCCGTTCGGATTGTCCTTGGACAGTTCAGAAACGGCAAAGTGTGTTCAGGAAACAATTAACCTGCATGCTTATAATCTAGGATTTGGCTTTCAAATAACCCAGTTTAACTCCAGGTAATGCAAATTACATTTTTAGTAAATGTATATTGTACAAACCAATGATGATAAGCTAGTGTTTCCACTAATCACCTGTAACTAGTTTCCACTGTTTAACCTGATAAATCATGGACATGCTTACTGTTTGCCAAGTCCATGATGCAGATTGAGCACAGCATCTGGAGCAGTATAATGATCATGGCGTAATCATGGGCATCTAGTACCGTTGTTTAATTATTTTAATTGTAAAGCACCGAGTGGAAAATCAGGTTACTAATGCCTAATGATTGTTATAGCCTCTTATTTTCCTACATAGCAATTTAAATTTTTAGAGTGGGCATAGCATGCAAAAATGCAGTGATGCCTTATTTTATTATGAAGCAGCTCAATCTTTTTTTTTTTAAGAAATGGGTTTCCTGCTGCTTTTTTCCTCCTCCACAAGTCCCTTCCCATGAACATATATTTTGGAAATAGAAAGTAGGAGTGTTTGAAGCCTCTTCCTATCTACCTTTAAGATAGGTCAGCATTCTTGCAGATCCTTGGGGTAGGAATTGGGGTGAAAGACAGTGGCATCCTTGAGTTCAGCTCCTACACTCACGGAACCAAAGGCAAAACTGGAACCAAATCCATCTTGGCCCTTTAACCTGCACTGTTGCTTTTATCAGCAATGTACAATCAGATGTGCAAATTGACCGATTATACTTGACCATCTCTGATGAAGAAGAGATGGAAGAGACGTTGGTGCCCCTCTCTGTGCTATGAAAGTGGGAGGATGTGGAAGAGGCAGAGCGGGAGAGGTGTATGGTCCAGGAGGGAACAAGCCAGGGGGCAAGTGCTGATGATGAGAGTGGAGGAGGCCTGGGAGCCACCCACAGGAGAGGTAGACCACCCCGGGAGTGACTTAGGGGCCTGATCCAGGTGACCTCTCTATCTTCCCTGGGAAGACCCAAGTGAAGGACCCAAGGGAAGGAGGAAGAGCTGCGCAGGTTTAAAAGGTAGAGTATTTGGAGGAGTTGGGTGTGGAGTCAAGGCAGTAAGAGGTTAGGGCATCGGACACATGCCCCAGCTAAGGCCTTAGATCATGCCACATGCAGGGTGACCAGATGCCCAAACCTCAAAAGGAGGACAAGGTGTTAGATTCCTCTCAGCCTGGCCTTTCTGGTGGACAATGGCAAGTTTGCCTACTCATGACAAAAGCCGCGATATTGGGCACTTCCACTTTCCCAGACAGCTCAATGCATATTTTTGATTTTTAGTTTTTTGGCCATAACTTTTGATCGGAAGGAGATATTTCAAAACAGATTTTTGCATTGGATTCTGCTCTTCAATACGAATTCAATGACATATGACATAATGGGGTATTGCACACCATTGCAAAGTTCCAAAAATGAAGTCAAAATGGAGGACAATGAAGCCATTTTGGAGGATACTCAGACAGGAGGCTAAAAAAGAGAACTAATCCAGAATGTTCTAGTCATATGGTCACCCGGGCCACGTCGCTTGGGAAAGAGCCAGGCTAGCCCCAGCCAGATGACTCTGAGATTATTCTCAAAGAAGAGGGTTCAACTCAGCGGCACCCCTGGGGGGGCACTGGCAGCCCCTGCGTACCACCCTCCAGGGGGTGACACACTGGGAGTGATTAAAAGAAGAAACATTGCTAAAATTGCTAAAATTATTCAGTATAACCCCCATCAAGTCATATACCATTAGATGTACATTTTACAGCAAAATCCAAGGCAAAAAACCAGCTTGGAAATACCTTCTTCCTATCAAAAAATATGGCAAAAAAATAAAAATGCAGGGAGCCTTATGGAAAGTGAAACTGAGCCATATAACACCTTTACTTGTGGGTAGGCAAAAGTGGTTTGGTGTGTTGGAAAGGGCAGACTGAGAGGAAACCAACACTCAAAATGAAATAATCCAGAATTAAATAATTTTGATGTATGTGGGTGTCAAAACATTTGTGGGCCCCGGGTGCTAAAAGACTTGGGCACTCCAGTGGTTCAGCTGGCAAATCAAGCCCAAACTCCTGGCCAAAGCTGTGCCCTGCAGTTTGGGCTGCACTTTTCCTATTCATATGACTGTGACCACGAGGTAACCCATGTCATGCCAATAAATGTTGTCATGCCAATAAAGGTTGCAATCCTATCCACACTTACCTATGAGAAAGCTCTGTTGCCTATAATGGAACCTCTAAGTAGACATCCATAGGATTGGTCTCATATAGAACTAAATCAGGACCTGATCCAGCCTAAGTGCTGCACTAGGAAAATGTGTGCTGTCACAGCAGTAGATACCTGCTTGAACAGGTGAGTCCCCTGATGGGGCTGAGCAGGGGCAGGCGGTGTTGGAGGTGGGGTAGGCATAGGCTCAGGAAGGGGGGCAAAACTGATGGCAATGGGGTGCTACATCCTATCCCCCACCTGGGTCCAATCTACCCACATGAGGATTTACAGACTTGCATCAGCCACATGTCTCATGCATCTATTATGTGGGTTGAGGCTTTCTTGTGGTAGAGGGATAAATGTTCCCTTAGCTCAAGGAGCGCTCCATCTTGCAATACTCTCCTGCAGGATGCAGCATAGCCCATGTTGGCTCTGCTGCACATTAATTTGTTCTGGACTGGGCTTCTCTTTATCTCCATCCCTGTCATGGTCCTGATCATAGCAGCTTGCATGTTGAAGCATAAATGAAAAACAGGCATTCTCCACTTATTGGATGGGTTAGAGACCATAACACCGTCCAAAAGCGAAACGGTTGAAAAGTAGAACCCAGTCCTTTTCAGCTGGCTAATGCAAAATGGACTCCCAAAAAGACATAAATACCACTTGCAAATGCCGAAATAACACATATTTATTAGCATATAATCAAAATACACAACAAATTAGAGTAAATGTGCAAAGGCATATATGGGCAACATTTAGATTATGTATTTGAATGTTGGTTATTTACTAAAGGAAATGCCAAAAACTATTTCATCACCATGTCACTTGCAAATCAACATTAGGGAAGACCATTTTAGGGCGCAATCCAGAGTAACTATGGGGAGTCCTTGCTCCGGTGTAAGAACAATTTACTCTGGATTGCAATATAAATTTCCCATAGGTTTTCACTAGGTGGTGCCATAACTATGGGTGCACAAAATGTCTCTTACGTGCTCCCGTAGGTACTCTGGATTGTAATTAGTCTTTAGACCAGAAGAGAGAGGTTGAAAGAGTGGAGCTTGTGTTCAATGAATGAGTTCTGGATATAATTAAAAGGTGTTTAAAGAACGGAACCATCAGAAAACCGTAAGAAAGTGGGGGACATCCGTATGTGCCCACACTAGTCTATTATTACTCATGAGTTATTTGCCATCTCATCTTCTTCCAGGGATGCTTTGGAGACCTCATTCTATAGATACAACACTGTCTGTAGAAAGCAAGAACTGCAAACAAAGCCTTTCTCCTGCAACAGTAATTTTCTATATCCCGAGGAAGATTTTTATTTTATTTTAAAAAATGTGATTTTTATGCCTGCTTTTGGAAGTCCTAAACACAGTACAACATTGCAAACAGTGAGAAACTGGGTGCACCATCCATTAACTGGTACAACTGCAAAACGTTTGGTCCCCTTCAAAGTCTTCTAGTTAAGCAGCTACGTATTTTGGCATTTGAATATTTTTTTAAGCTTCTGAAGACATCTACCATCTTTGGAATGGCTTGTTATAATCACAGAGTACTTGATTTGCTCCTGAGAGATGCAATTTATGAGAGAGAAAGAAATTGTGAGGAACAGACTGTGCAGGTTTTACTTTTTCAATAATGTTGTGTACATCTGCATCCAGCTTGAGATGAAGTTGTGGTGGAAGCACCTAATTTTTTTTTTTAAAAAAGCTTGCATTTGGACTAATTAAAAATCTTCAGTGGTCTCTCCCAACCCTATGCTTTTTTTTTCTTTTAATTGAGCTTGTATTTTGCTGGCTAGGAGAAATGCAAGGAAAGTTTCTGAATCTTCAAACAGATTTTTAAAGTGTGTTTTGATTGTTGTGGGAGCCTCATTGCTATTCTCAGAATGTCGAGTTCAGCTTATGCTGATCGGCAGGACTTAGACGCGTGAAACAGTAAAAAGAGCCCTTTCTTCTCCCTCGTCCCCCGCCCCATATCCCTCCTACCCATTTACATTGAAACTTGGCCAAGATCAGATCGCTCTCTGTCTGTGGCCTCTGAATTCAAATGGGGCTGGTTGCCTTCCTTTACTTTGGAGACCTTGTGTAACACTTCTTGAGTTGGGGCCTTCTTAAAAGAAGGGTTCTCCTATTCCTTCAGATGAACTTCTTTAAAAGCTTTGTTTTTAAGGCAGTTAATGTTCTGGGGTGGTGTGGTTTTTTTTCTTGCTTTTAATTCCCCCTTTTCTGTTTCCAGATTGAGAGTTTCAGCGAAGAGAGGGAGGGAGAGAAAGGCCTGTTTGCGTCTCGAGGTACAAAACAGCCTGCTAGCCAGCAGGTGCAGAGACCCCAAACAGCTGTTTTGCTGCTCTTGAGTGGAAGCCTATCACGTCCCCCCTCCAACCCAAGAGCCCTTCATTTAATCCTCTCCTGCAATTCACACTGTAATTGCAGGAGATCCAGACAGCTGGGAGTGGGGGGCTCATTTTATTAGTAGTAAATTTTTTTCCCCTTCACAAATAACAAGATCTTTGGCAAATAAGGGACAAGGCCTTTTAATTAATTCCTAGAGTCTCCAGGCACAATTTACTGGGGATGTCTGCTGGATAGGTTTTGTTGGAATAAATGGGAGTTTGCGGGTTCATTGGATGCAGGAGAGGGTCCTGTTGGATTGTGTCACACGAAACTGTTGCCGTAGTCCATCACTCCAGGCTGATTTGCACCCCAATATCTAAGGATTTGGACTTATAACCGACAGTCATCAAAACATTTTCAGAACAATGAGTCATTTGGTGTGCCCGCGTTACACATTTGTGCAAAGAATGGCACACACTCAGTGGCACTTTCATTTAATTTTTGCTGATCTCCCAAAGACCGTTTCTAAAACTGAACAGCCGTGGGAAGTGATGTTGATTGACCAGAGTAAGGCTGAGTGTGCAGAACTCAGCCCTCTATCAATATACAAAACTGCATTTTGTAAAATATTTTCAAAAACATGAAATATGCTTAATCTGTTATAAGAGGATCTTCTTGAGCATTTTAAAATAGCTGGATTGATGAGCAAGTCTTTCCTTAAAGGATCAAAGAGTCTCTTCTTTTCAAACCAACTTTAAGCTTTATACAGGTTTTTACAACATTTTTGCAGTCAGAGGCCTGTCTCTTCCCAGGCCAGAGGTTGGAAATGTTGTTTCCAGGAAATGCAACACTACAAGTCTGTGGCTAATAGCATCTGACATATTGTTATGCAGGGGAACATGGCCTTTGACTCCAAACCCACACAATGGTATATGTACATTGGCTTGGGTTAATAAGTAGTGAGTGAAAGGCACTTGCGTGCGCAGAGACAATAAATTGGTTCAAATATAATGACCGACCCTGGCACCAGTGGTGTAGCTAGAGAGGGGGTGCAAAGCTTAAAGTTTTTCAGGGTGCTGGAAAACCACAGCATGCAAGCATCCCCTCCAGTTCTCCTTTGAAGACATTCTAAGTGGGGGGGGGGGAGAGCAAAACAGAGGCATTTGCCTGTGTTGCTCCCCCCATCTGGAATGGCTCCAAAGGGTAGGAGAAGGAGCTGCTTGCATAATACCGAGAGGCTCCCTGCAAAACTTTGGTGCTTTGCACCCCTTATAACTCTGCCACTGTACACCAAGATTTATGTGCAAAGTAGAATTTGAGCAAACTATATTTGCCGAACTTAGGACAACAAAGCAAACGATAGTTTCCTGAGGCCTGACCACAAAGTCAGTGCAGATATCATGGTGTGCAATGGATGGAGGGAGCACCTTTGTCATTAACCAGAGGCAAACTGATATTCTCTTTTTCTGTGATACGACAACAGAATATCACAGCTAATTCTTGGCACTGCCATAAAACTATAATTCCTAGGATTCTTGGGGGGATCCATTAAATTTATAGTTATATAAAACTGACCAGACCAATACAGATCTGTAGTATAGATAATAATCTGTAAATTTTCTTGGTTAAAAGGTGTTGCAGCTATGGGTTCTCAGGAAGGCCGAGCAAAAAGGCACTTCACAGCTGTATTTTTTGGTTCATAGAACGAGATAATGAAGTAACATGTACTGTTCTATGTAGTTTATAGAAAGAGTTATCTCATGCCTGCATTGTACTAAGTTATCCACAAGTGTAACGTTCACAACTACAGGAGTACACTTGCTAATAGGGAAATAATTGTGTGCTCACATATAAACTGATCTGGGAATTCTCAAGGGGTCCTGTCAGTGAATGGTTAAAGTGAGAAGAGTAGGTTGAGTTTGAAAAATTCTGCATTTCTAATTAGGGTTGCAAGCTTTTAGGCAGTTATAAGGTAGAGGAATCAGTGAAAGCTTTATGTTGATTAATTGGTGAAGACTTATCCTATTTATAAAAGGTATATTTTAATTAAAGGGCTGTAATTCTATGGCACACTTGGTTATACTATTTTTCAGATGATGTTGGCTTAGTGTATTTCTATTCCTGTTAAATTTAAATAATGCTATATTTTATTTTAACAATATGTGGAGGTTTTCTGCCCAATACTATGGAAGGGCTGTCCCTATGGAACACTGGCATTCTGCAGACTTTTTCATGCCTGGAGCTGTCTGGCACAGGCCAGTAAAGTGAAGCGTGTCCTCTGGACTAGTTGTGCATGAGTGGAGAGGGCAGGGATGGGGGGGAAGGGGTAGATTGAGCCTGGGAGGTGGGCAGGATCAGTGGCACTGGCTTATGCTGTATCCTAATCCCTACTTGGATCTGTTCCACCTACAGTATCACTGGAACAGGACCCATTTAGCCATTGTGGTTTACCCTGAGGTAAGGAGATAAATGTTCCCTTACCCTGAGGATATCTCCAGCAGTCAAAATTTCACTGCAGATTATAGATAGCCTCTCCCAGTGCTGCTACATCACTCCACAAGGATATAGTTAGGATTGGACTGTCACTGTGACCCAAAGTGAGCAAAAGTTTCCTGATCATCCCCTCCATTAGATGCAACATGCATCTCCATAGTGTGGCTGCATTGTGCCACTGGTGGGAGATAGGATTGAGACACATGCCTTTGAAAAGAAGACTCCTTACCAGAGAGAGAGGGTGCAAAGTCCTAGCTTTTGCAGGGAATGTGTGGAAGCAGCCCCTTCTCCTCCACTTTGGAGTCTACCGTTCTGATCTGGTAGAACAAAGCAGATTGATTGATTGATTGATTTAATGAAAACCTTCTGGCTTGACATGGGGACTCTCAACTCTGTTCTGCAAAAATAGAAGGGGAAGTCTTGAGTAGCCACATTGCAGGGCCTGTGTCCTTACACTGGTGGGTAGGGAACAAATGAAGGAGGGGATGCCAGAAAGGAGGATCAAATGCTGGTGGCTACCTGGTGCACATAGGATTTAGTCGCAACCTTTTTTGCACCTTTGCACCTCTGGGTACTGGACAGCTCTGGATTGGGTGGTTAGAATATTCTTTTGCGGTATTATTGTTTTAATTCAGGGGTGCGAAATATAAGGCCTGAGAGCCAGGTATAATCCATGGCAACTGCTTTTTCCAGCCCTCTGGCTCTCTCAGCATCACCATCAACCACTGAGCAGTGTTGAGGTGTCACTGCTGTAAGGGCTGCCCACATGGTCATTGGGCTCTTCCATTATTTTGAAAATCTGATCAAGATTTTGTTATTTTCAGCTAATGAATTGCTAAGTAAGTTATTTCTGCTCATGACCTGATTAATGATATCAATGATATCACTTCCTACTTAATGATTAATGATATCACTTCCTACTTAATGACATCACTTCGGGTTCTCAGCCTGCATCACAAATGCTATTCAGCCTGCTGTATGACACAAGTTTTAATTGTATCTATTTTAAATTGTACTTTCTGTATTGCTTTGAATTATTATGGCAATCTGCTGCATCGGGCACATTATATATATATAATGTGTATATATATGAGGAACAGAGGGATGTAGATGTTTCAAAGGCGACTGCCAGGTTTGCATGAGTGAAGTCGAGACAGTTAAATTGGCATTAAATTGATATGCACTTGCCAGGTCAATAGACCCTAATGGAATTCTGGACAAACATTACAACAGCTAATAATACAAATCAAACTGGCATGAGCAAACTGTACCAGCTTCATCTGTATGAACTTGGGCAAAACTAGTGGCAAGGCTAGGTGTGCAAAGCACATGTGTTGCAGGACTGCTTAACTGCTGACTGGATGTTACTGCTTCAAATTGCAGGTAGTGGCTTACACCAGTGGTCCTCAATGTTTTGAAGACCATGGACTGGTTCTGTGGAACAATTTTTTCCATGGACCAGCTGGGCTGTGTATACCCAGTTTTCTGTGGGTTGGAGTGAACTGGGCATGTGGAGCCCAGCGACTGAGCTGCATGTGTGCATTTCTCTCTGGGCTGGAATGAACTGGGCACTTGCAGTCTAGTTCAGGGGTCTCCAAACTTTTTAGCAGGGTTAGGGGCCAGATAGAGAGGTCTTGAGGTTTGCCAAGGGCCACTTCTGGCCCCAGGGCCGGGGTTTTGGAGACCCTCAGTCTAGTTGCCTGTCTGCATATGCCTAGATCATCCCAGGCCAGCAGAACTCGCCTGGCTGGAGGTCGCAGGGCTCTGGCCTCCTGTCCTATCATGGCCTGTCCACTAAGGTGCCATGGACTAACACTGGGCCACAGACAGGGGTTGAGGATCCCTGGCTTACACAATTGAAAACTTCCCTATATAAATACCTCTACCCATATAGAAAAATAAATGATTGGGGAAAATGTTTCTAGCCTAGCTTATTTGTATGGCATGCAAATTTCTTATAGATAGATAGATAGATAGATAGATAGATAGATAGATAGATAGATAGATAGATAGATAGATAGATAGATAGATTTGTTTATTGGCCAAGTATGATCTCCATACCCGGAATTTGGCTTCGGCAACGGCTGCATACATACAACACCAACTCACAAATAACAAACAATTCATACAAAACACACCATCAGATAAGAACATTGCTTCAATATTTTCCAATAATCCCTCAGCATAGTTGTTGGTTCAGCAATTTAATGGCACAAGGAAAAAAACTGTCCTTGTGCCTAGATGTCTTAGTGTACAGAGTCCTATATCGGCGTCCAGAGGGAAGATGTGTCCAGGTTGAAGAGGGTCTGCAGCAATATTCACGGCTCTCTTCCTGACTTGTGCGGTATATATATCCTCCATAGGGGGCAGGCTGACTCCAATTATTTTCTCTGCTATACCTATAGTTCTTTGTAATTTTTTCTTGTCCAGTTTGGTTGCTGTGCCAAACCAGACAGTGATGGAATTGCAAAGAACAGATTCAATAATTCCTCTATAAAATAGGTATAGGAATCCTTTTTTTCCCAAAAGGAAACAACCAATCTTGAAACTATGCACCGGAGTATGAAGGGGGATTGTCCAGAAGACAGGGGGAAGGGCTGACCCTGATTGCAAATTGCAACCTTTGTTCAATCTGGATTGGGACCTTATGCTGCTACTTTGAAAGAGTAATAAATCCCAAGTAGTTATGTTGGATCCAGTCCAGGTTTAGAGCCATCAAACTGCTCACCTGTCTTCAGACTGTCACACAGTGTCTTTAACCACTGATCCACTGCAGCCAATAGAAACTATTCTTCAACTAGACCAGGGGTCTCCAAAGCCTGGCCCTGGGGCCGGAAGCAGACCTCAGAAGCCTCAAGATTCCTTTATCCAGCCTTTGGGCAAGCCCTGTAATCCACCCCAATATGTTCTTATATGTAAATTTATGTAAATTTATACAAATTTGAAATGAAAATTAGTTTTTTTTTTGCCCAGACATAGTGTCAGAGAGATGATGTGGTCCTCCTGCCGAAATGTTTGGAGATCCCTGAACTAGACAACAGAAAAAGATGGCAAACACACACACGGCTAGAGATTCAATTGTGGATAAACTGTTGATTTATGAATGCAACAAGAAATGCAAAAATCCCCCATTTCCTGTTCTTCAGATCACACAAAATTAGAACATTTGCATCTTCTCCTGCAGGAAAAGGAAATGTTTTTGAAATGCTCTATGACTCACCATCAACTTAAATTGTGACTGTACAAAATGCTTGATGATCAGTTTAGTGTGTAGTAAAAACTCTGGCCCAACTTTTGTTACTTCCCAACCCCAAGTTGGATAATGGAGGCCAGGGAGGACTCTGGATACAAAGGAAACATTTTGATGCTGCCTGCGCACCTCACATTGTTTGTGGGTGCTTTGATGGAATGAAGAATAAATTGTGATTTCTTCAGCAAATTGTTGGCCACCACCCTCCAAGTTATCATACAATCCTGTGCCTCTCTTGGCTTGATGGGGCGTAAGCAAGGGGGGGGACAGGATTGCTGGGAGACTGACATTTGCAGTTCTCAAGGGCAGCTTTTCACCCCTTGTTGAGAACGGACGGCTGACTCCTGAACTCTTTTCTTTATGAGCCAACAGGGAGGTTTGCCAGCATTCCTCGCAACTCCGTTTCCATTCCATTCCCCATTTAATTTTTAGACTGGGACATCTTCGTCATCCCATACCCCTTCTGCCCCTTTGCTCTTTCCCCACCCTCTTGGGTGCCCCCCTTTCTCTTTTCTTCTTTCTCCTCTCTCCTCATCTCTGTCCCCTTCTGAAGCCCCAGGATGACATGGCTCATTGATGCATCCCTCTCATTAGCATTTCAGCAGCTTGGCTCTGCTGCTTCAGAGACGATCCATCATGAGAAAACTGAAGAATGTGCCCCATTTGCATCTTTCTGTGCCAGAACACAACTTTTTTTCTCTCTCACTCCAGCTGGTCACTGTGCAATTTCCCTGTGAGCCTTCAACTTTCCCATGAAGTCTCAGAAATCGTATTAGAGATTTCGCAGCTCTATTGTGAACACCCTCCAAGCCTAGTCTTCAGAGAAGCATTTATTTTTAAAATAACGAAAAAGTCAACCTCCTAGTTATCAGTATCAAGAATAACCTATAATATGTTTGAGTTTTATTGCTGCATAAAAATAAATTAATAAATGAGATTAATCCATTTGCTCAAAACAATGAGGATGAAATGCATACACCTGTCTCATCCACATACTATGGTGAAAATGAATATATATAATCTGGTATGAAGGAATACTATAAAGGGTGCAATCCTAACCTAGGCTGGCCCAACGCATCAGTTCTCCCATTCCCGTGATGATATAGGGAGGCAAGCGCATGTCTGTGCACTGGCCTAACTCTCCTCTGAAGTGGCACTGTCGGGCACTGGCACTGTCGAGCACCTGTCGGGGATGCTCTAGGGGGATTTCCTGCTGCAGGCAGCGGGTTGGACTAGATGACCTACTAGGTCCCTTCCAACTCTAGGATTCTATGACTGTTCCTGTGCAAGTTAGGACTGCGCTGTCAGAATACCTGAGCAGGGAGGGCACCAGGATGCAGGTCTCCTGTTGACCTCTGTGCTCCCTGAAATATTTGGTGGGCTACTGTAAGATACAGGAAGCTGGACCAGATGGGCTTTTGGCCTGATCAAGATGGGCGCTTCTTATGTTCACAAGAACAAAAGATATTGAATGGTATTTATTTTACTTCTGGATAGCTGGAAATTATTATATGAGTGGATTTCACAACCTGGAACTCTATTAGCTTGTTGGATATTATGATACAATTATGATACAATTCTTTTTATGATATACTAGCTGAATGAACTTGTCATTGTAAGAGTAAAATTTCTCAAGAATATTTGTGGGCTCTGGGCAAGGCTGGACACTGTCACTGGGTGGTGGGCACCAGCAGGAACTGGGCACTGATAGGCACTGGAGGGTATCAGGGAGCAGTGGTGGGGAGCATTGGGACCAGTCATCCCTGCTATGCAGAGGGCACCCCTACAAGGCATCATTGGACAGTATGTATCATCAGGCACCAATGTGCAATGGCCAGTGGGCCACTGGATAGCAGGCACTACTGGGTACTACCAGGCAGCAGACACTGGACTTCCCTACTGGGCACCAGGCACCATCAGGCAGCAGGCACCACCCTGCAGTGGGAATCAATGGGCACCAATTGGCAAAAGGCCCCAATACGCTCCCCAAATTCCATGCTTCTAGGTCCAGGGGCTAGGTGTTGATCAGTCTTCAATGTCAAGAATAGGTACAAAAAACATTTTTCACCTCCTTACAGGTTAAATTTCCAAAAAACCCGTTCTTTGTGGATGGTCCTGTCACAGAAGGAATATGCTCCCTGGGTTTCCGGCTTCTAGGCTCAGGGATTGGCGTTGATGAGTCAGGGATTCTTGAATGTTAAATATAGGGACAAAAACCCATTGTGCCCCTTTTCACCCCCTTCCAGTTTGAATTTCCAAAAACTGGTTTTTAGAGCATGCCTACATCACAGTAGGAATAAAAAGTAAAGGTGTCCCTCGCAGATTGAACTGCTAGACATGACCAACTGTAGGGTGCCCAATAGGAATGCCTGGTACCCACTGCCCACTGGTGCCTGCTGCCCATTGGTGGTCATCCCCGTTTCATAGCGTTGTCCAAAGACATGTCTGTGGTCATGGGGCCGGCAGGACTGATGCATAGTATGATGTTTTTACCTTCCCATCGAAGTGATACTTATTTATCTTCATGCATTTACATGTTTTCAAACTGCTAGGTTGGCAGCAGCTGGGAGGAAGCTCACCCTGCCTTGAACCCTGGCCTGCTGGTTGACAGGCACAGCATCTTAACTACTTGTGCCACTACAGACCACCTCATGGAAGGACTATTCTCCCCAAATGTCATGCTTTTTGGTCCAGTGGTTTTGGCTGGGCGTTGATGAGTCAATAAGTCTATGAGTGAGTGAGTCAGTGACTCTTCAATTTTATAGAAGGTGGTACCTTGGTTTATAATTCATTCTGGAAGCAAGTTTGTAATCCAAAACGCTTGTATATAAAATCAAATTTTCTCATAAGAAATAATGGAAACTCAGACAATTTGTTCCACAACCCAAATACATTCATACAAAAATGATTACAATACTGTAATATAGTACAAAATAATAAAGAAAATACAAACTATAAAGAAAAAATAAAACAAATTAACCTACACTTAGAGCACAATCTTAACCATGTCTACTCAAAAGTAAGCTCCATTGTGTTCAATAGTTCTTACTCCCTACTAGGTAAAGGTGAGTAGACCAACTGAGTCTGTTGCAGACTTACTTTGGGGTAGGGGAGTAACCTCAACTGGAGCTGTACTCTGGTTAGGTTAGGTTTCCCAAAATCCAGAAGGAATTTTTATGGTCTCTGAAGTCCTTAGAAGGTGCTTGGGAGTTTGAGTATTTGAATATTTGCTTTATTACTGTGTTGAGTGTTGGTGCTTGAAGAAATCCTGGAAAATTTATCCAATTTACTCATTCATCTCAGTTTCATTAAATATATATTAAAACTAAATTTTATATTTAAATTAATTTTCTGGCCCTGGACACCACTCCGGGCCCTCAGATTTGGCCCTCTCGCTCAGTGATCTTCAAAGTGGGGGTGGGGACCCCTTTGGGAGTTTGCAACTAACTTTCAGAGGAATCACAAAAGCCACCCTTAATGTAACTTCCAGCCATAACATCCCTACTGGAGGGTCCTGGACAGACTGTCATTCTCAGAAGGGGGTCCTGGGCTGAAATGGTTGAATATCACGGTGTCTAGCTAAAATATTTGGAGAACCTTGCTTTAAATAAATATGTGTTTAAATAAAGACCATAGAAACCTGGTCTTCTTGATGTCTTATGTAATACCACAACAATGTTTCTGGAATGTTAAACAATCAAGAATAACGATAAACAAAATGAATTAGGATGCTACAGCAGTAGGAACTACTGCTGCCACCTGTTCTGTTGACCTGGACACGTGGGCTCTCTGATGGGCACAGGACCCTCATCAATGGCCAGTCTCTGACCCTGTTCTATGCTTCTTAGGGGGAACCTTATTAAAAAATCAACAGCAGAGAATGCTATCATTTAGGCTCTAATCTGAACTCAGAGTAACTATGGGAGCACATAAGAGACATTACGTATACCCGTAGTTACTGCACTACCTAATGAAAACCTATGGGAAATTGATATTGCAATCCAGAGTAAATTGTTCTTACATCAGAGCAAGGACTTCCTGAAGTTACTCTGGATTGTGCCCATTATGAAGCACGATGCAGTTATGGGTGGGAAGGAGGAGATTCCTAACCCTTTCTCCTTGTATGGTTTTCCTGCTGAAAACCACCACAACTTCTTTTACCTCCACTGTGAAGAAGATAATGGGTCAAAAAGACCTCCCTCGCGCCAGTCTTCCACTTCAAATGGCACCTAGTGACTTTGTTGTACATAAGAAAAAGTCTTTAATAAGAATCATAGAACTATACACAGAATATAATTCTGCTCTAAATGCACCATAGCTCCAATTAAAATTGGTGCCCCACCAATTAATCAACAAAAATGTATTTGACTAATCTGCCAACTAAACCAATTAAAACTTGCAACACAAATTTAAATACACCCTAGGTGTGATTAGTTCTGCATTCCTTAGCCCGTGTGCAAAGAGCTACTAAAATGTGCATTGACAGGAACAATGAATTGCTAAATTTAATGAAGCAGAAAGCCTTCATTCGGTGTCCCAAATTTTCTTTTTCAACTTGGCTTCCATGTTGCCCCAGAAAGAAAAGCTGTGCTTGAAAGGAACGTTGATTTCTAGCATTTAGAAATCTGCATTATAAGATTCAGATCCACGTTATGATGATCACAGACTGGAATTGCAGGGCACAGCTGGTGGCCCTGTTACTTTTACTGTAGTTCAAGTTGGGGCTGCACCAAAAGGTGACAATGGAATTCCAGTTTTGGTTTGCATCCAAACTGCAAACCAGGCAAAGTTTGACTTTAATGTGGATAGGTACCTATGTGGATAGGCATAGTCAGTGTTGAAACTGCAAACCACTGACTGCCATAGAAGCCAAAAGAGATCCTCAACAGGCATGGCTGCATTGTTAAAAGCAGGTGTGTGTAGACATTTTAGTTTGCCTCCGAGGAGAACAACAAAATAAACCAACCAAAGCAGAATAAAAATGCACACACTGGTATGCCTGAAGTGACAAAAGTTTCAGTGTGTTGTCTGAACGATGAGACTGTCACATCCTGCAAAAGTATTGTGTGGCACTGCAAAACTGGAGTTATTGGAGCTGCATTGGCGGTTAAGGTTAAGCCGGTCAGTTTTTGTGAATGCCTGTTTCGGTTTTCAAAGCTCTCTTCCAATCTTTGAATAAATGGGTACATTAAATATTATTCTCTTCCCGCCAGCTTTCAGGGTGGGCTAGGAATTTTAAAAAGAAATAAAACTTGCTGTGCATTTGGCATTTGGATTCGGGGATATTTCAGCCGGATTCTCAACAAGAGGAAAACAGGTGAAGGGGAATAAAAACTTTTTTTGAGTGGCAGGTTGCTTTTTTGGGGAGGGGGTACCTTAATCATGAAAAAAACTTTAACTTTAGGGTTTTCCCCTTCTCTCCTCTGTTCCATGCTTGTCTTCACCTTCGAGTTATTTGTAAGTACAAGAGAAGTGCAGGAACAGGGAAAGAAGAGAGGGCCAAAAATGCTGACCTTAATTAACAGAAGATCCACTAGAGCCAAAGAAAAAGATTTTGGTCTCAGGCTTGGGCTTTCCCTGATCCTCTCCTGGGTGTAATGAGAGAATTCAGCTTCATTATTGGCAGCTGAGGCGAAGGGTCACTGGCGATGGATTTGTAAGGCCGGCATTGAGAGACTCGCTCCATGCTGAGAGGAGCTGGCCATGCTCTTGGACACCTGGTCATTAACATTGCTAATTAGTAGCCATTAATCAGGGCCCTCGGGCTTTTTTTCTGTTGTGTGGCACCGCACAGTGAACAAGAGGGCTGTTTCATTACCTCCACAAGAGGTGGAATGAAAGCCGTTCCCATCAACTCAAGATGAGATGGATTAAGGGAAAGGTTAGACAACAGTTTAAGATGAGCTAGTGCTGCAGCGGAGGGGGCTACATGAAAAAGGGGGCAGCAAGTGGGGGGGACTGAGTTGTCCTCTGAGGGGAAAACCGGTCACCTATAATTAATGACATCTTCCGTGACCTAATTCTAATCACCGTGTGAGCTTTCTACAAGCAACTGAACCTCTGTATCTTGGAAAGGGCTCCAGTTTATCTGTTTGCACATGAAATTAGCCAATGGGCAAAGTGCCTCATTGTTTATCTTTTCCATGTTGAGTGTAACAGGTTTCAGCAGCACATCATGCCATACATTGTACATGCTTGTACATACATAGATGCATGTGCACAGACCCAAATTTTTCCATATACATAAAAATAAATTGAAGTTTTAGTTCACCCTCACAGAATTTGTTTTCTCTTCCCCACAAAAGCAGCAGGCCTCCGTCAGTCTTGGAAGACTATGGTATCGTGCTCGGCGCTGCATACGCTGCATGCGAAGCATGAAAGCCTGGGTTGGATTGTTATGGAGGATAGGCTGTTACCCAAGCAGCAAATCCCCCCTCTCCACGCCACTGAATTAGTCCAATGGAAAGGCAGAGCCAATACGATTGGATCCAGCTGGCGTCACAGAGCTGGACTAAGGACAGGCGCTCACCCTGTCTTGTGGGACCGACCCGGGTCTCGAACCCTGGCCTGCTGGTTAACAAGCACAGTGTCTTAGCCACTTGCGCCACCCACAGCCCACAAAAGTATTTGGATAATAACAAAAGTGAATGTACAATTTAGGAAAACGTACAGTTTTCAGCCCTTCGAGGAGTGGAGTTTATAGCTCTTAATAGCTCTTACTGCTTCCCTGACCATTGACATTCAGTGGTGTAAGATTTCAAATATTCACAAGGCCCACCTGATCTGTCACTTTCGTTATTCACATAATTTTAATATTTCACTGTGACCTCACCTCAAAACCTATAAGAAGAGATTGGATAAATTCCTGGAGGAATTTACAGGACCATCACAGGTTACAAGTCATGATGGGGGTCTGTATATGTGCATGGATAGATGTAGATTCTCACCACTACTCAGTACTTAGATGAAAGATGAGATCTTCTAGAAGCTAGATTCCTTAGCTACATATATGAAAGCTTTTTCTTGCATTCCTATGGAATTTTATTTTTTTACCTGCTCCCCATCAGCTAATGGATAATTAGTCATATGGGGATGACCTATGGTGAATATAGGCACCCTTTTCCCAGCAAAAATTGCACTAGATTTAGGTACCCTTAAAATGCCAGTTGCAGGGAGGCTCACCTGGTTGAATGTGTCTTGTGTGCCCCCTGAAGCATCTGGTGGGCCACTGTGTGATATAGGAAGCTGGGCTAGTTGGGCCTTTGGCCTGTTCCAGTGGAGGCTCTTCTTATGTTCTTATGAGCACAATCCTAACCATGTCTACTCAAAAGTAAGCCCCATTGTGTTCAATGGGCCTTACTCCCAGGAAAGTGTGGCTGACATTTGGTTAGATATTCTTTCTTTAGTTTTTAGCTGGCGATTAGGAGAGGGTCGTTCTCTCAACCAATATGCTACTGTAGGTGCTGTTGGATTTTGTGCATCATTCATGATATACTCCCATTATTTGTAATTGATGGTGATGTTTTTAGCCTCATCAATGGTCAGTCACTGGTTCCTTAGGTCCAGGGTGACCAGATTATTCCTGAACCCCAAGGCCAAAATTCCTAATCCCAGGCCAAAATTCCTACCCGCTTAAAAAAATTGCCAAAAGTGTATTTTTTGTTTTTGTTTTTTGGTTTTTTGACCATAACTTTTGATAGGAAAGAGATATCTCCAAACTGATTTTGCATTGGATTCTGCTCTTCAATACAAATCCAACGTCACATGGCATGATGGGGTACTGTGCAGTATTGCAAAATTTCAAAATGTAGGACAATGAAGCCAAAATGTAGGACACCTGGACAGGAGGGTAAAAATCCAGATAAATCCAGGTTTTTCTAGTCATATGGTCACCCTGATTAGGTCTTCCTTAACCAGTTTGAGCCACGTCTTTTTTGGTGCTGCTTGTTTTACTCTCCAGTGGATAGGTTGCTCTCATCAGAGGAACTTGAGTGGCAGCCCATTGGTGTTCATTCTACAGACTGTTTTTGAATTAGTTTTTTGACTGAGGGTTGATGGTCACACCTCATCTGTACTGTTGCAGTGGTGGTCATGAAGACGAAGATTAGTGTTTGGAAGAGGCAAATTTTGGTGTTGTGGAGATGTTTGCCTTCTTCCAAAGGAACCTTTTGAGTGAGGTGAACGCTGGTGTTACTTGGCCAATTCTGCTGTGGACTTTGGTTTTAGAAGCTACAGTACTTTCTTTTCCTGCACCAGCAACCCAAAATATTTGAATTCTTGGAGCTGCTCAATTTGGACTCCATCCAGATCTGTGATCCATTTATGGTTATAACTTTGGTCTTGTCCGCAATGATTCTTAGGCCATAGGATAGGGCAACGCAGGTGATGCGGTGAAGAATGTTGGTGGCCTCGGCATCCATGTCATCTGTGAACACCAGTTTTGTCAGGAAGTTATTTAAATAAGTTGTTTAAATAAATGTTAATCAATTAATCACCAGAGTTTTGGTCAATTAATTGATTCATTATGTGGTTTACAAATAAGCTCCTTATTTGTAATGAAAATGGACCACTTAAAAGCAGCAACAATCAATACTTCCTCTGAGGTCCTCCTGTGGCCTGTGACAATAAGAAAGAGGCTTGCTGTGGAGCTATGCAAATGGAAAAAGATCCCTGATACCACACAGTGCCTGGATAATATATGTTTTTATATTAAGTTGATCCAGAGAATATTAATGTGGTGGAAACTACACCTGCAGGATACAAAACGCAGTGCACATATATCAGAGCTGTTTATAGTCTTGTAACATTTTGCTAATGGCCATTTTGTCCAAACATATGGATATATGAATACAAGAGCTTAGAAAGCACTTAATACATAGTTGTCCATAATCCCATCATATAAAGATATGCTCAATAAAAATGTGTCAAAGACAGCAACTCACATTATAGAATAACAATGTCCCATTACACCTGCTTTTCCTGTTCCTCCTTTGGCAAAATGTCTTTAACAGCCTATGGGCACAATCCAGAGTAACTACGGGGAGTCCTTGCACCGGTGTAAGAACAATTTGCTCTGGATTGCAATATGAGTTTCCCATAGGTTTTCATTAGGTGGTGCAGTAACTACGGGTACACGTAATGTCTCTTACGTGCTCCCATAGTTACTCTGGATTGTAGGGCCAATCAAGTTTCCAGGTTTGTTTCTCCATTTATGGATCTTGGTTGCAACAAGTATGATTTTGCAACTTCTTGGTTGCAACTTGTTTGTAACAAGTATGATTTTGCACTTTCATTGCTCAGAGTTTATTCACACATTACATGGAACAAATGCTTGACCTGAAGAGTCTGTCCCGTGTCACGTGTAGTCTATAACCGCCCCCCCCCCCCCCGCCAAAAAAATTGCATCAATATTCTGTACCACAAGTTCTGCAACACTATAAATTTTAATGTAATTCAAATGTGAAATGTATCTTTTAATTAGTGAAATATGTTTTATAATGTTGATAATTTTGAATTTATTTATTCAGACCAGTTATCATCTATATATATATATATATATATATATATATATATATATATATATATATATATATATATAAAAGAGAAAAGTCACTGACTGACTCACTCATCACCGCCCTGCCAAAACCGCTGGGCCTAGAAGTGTGAAATTTTGGGTTCCTTCCATGACCGAGGGGTGCACTAAGAACCGGTTTTTGGAAATTCCAACCGGAAGGGGATGAAAAGGGGCTCAGCATGTTTTCCTCCCTATACTTTGCATTGGAGTATTGATGACTCATCAACATTCCACCCCAAGTGCTGGGCCTAGAAGCATGGAATTCTGGAAGGGAGTTCCTTCTGCCACCTGAACACCCACCAAGAACCCATGTAGAGAAATTTAATCCTTATGGGCCTGAAAAGGGGTCAGTGTGTTTTTGTCCTATACTTAACATGGGAGACTGAATAACATCCAGCCAATTTGGTGCTCAGACCCTGGTGCACTGGGGGGATGTTGTTAGGAGGAATAAGTTGCCCTGTGGAGGATGCTGCGCATGGGGGGTTGGTGTGCATGGGGGGAAGTTGCGCATAGGGGGTTGATGCGCATGGGGGGATGGCATACGGGAGAATTTTCTCCCGCAACGCGGGTACACTTTTTGCTAGTTCTTTTATATGAAAGATGAGGTCTTCAAGAAGCTATATTTCTTAGTGACGTATATGAAAGCTTTTTTGCATTCCTATGGAATTTTATTTACTTTGTAGACACATCCCTCAGAACACCTGCAAGTGAGGATTAAAATCCTCTGGAAGATTACAGGGCTGTCTCATGGGCCAAAAAGGGATCACAACAAGGTACATGTGCAGGATGGCTTGTGCAGGATGCATCTGCTCCATGAGCTAGAGTTTGAGCACTCCTACTTTGGAATTTAGGGGACAATATAATTTCATTTAATAGGGTGCAATCCTCACCTAGGCCAGTGCAACTCATTGGTCTTCCTGTTCCCATGATGATGTAGGGAAGCAAGCGCATATCTGTGTCCTGGCCTAACCTTCCCTAAGGAGTGGTATAGAAGTGCCTTACAGCATTTTGTGTCACTTCCAGGCCAGCACAGGATTTGTGCTTGCCTAAATGGGGATTAGGATTGCAGCCGTAGAGTGAAATTTAATCCAGGCAAGACTGAATTATAAATTCATTCACTGCTCTTCTTGTTGTTGTTTTTTCATTTTATCTCCCGAAATATGATGTCAAAATGACCACTTACTGATGTTCCTCCTTCCAAACTCATATTTGGCTAATACAAGAGTGACTTATTGCATATGCAACAACTGAAGACCAGAACTCCCTTAATGCAATCCACCTGTAGGGAAAAAGTACACACGTGAACACAACCGATACCTGTACAATGTTAAATACAGACAGAATGACAGCAAAATGAGATCATCTGGATTGAGGCGTGCATTGCAATTACTGGTAAGTCAAACAACAATTTCAGAAAACAATTCCTCTTTAGTTGATCCCAGATTCGGCCACAAATTCCATTCTGATGGAAGTCCTGGCCAGCCTCACTGGGTACAAACCTTCCCCCCAACTTTTTAGAAATATTATGTCCTAATTTAGCAATGTTTGCATTTATGTATTAAAAATAAAAACTTGCCATAATTCCAGAGTGTTGTTGCATATGTCTTTGATGTTGTCTCTCCATTGTAATCTGGGTCTACCTTGCACTCTTAACATAAGCCTTATTCAGTATGACTTTCCAAGACAGTCTCCTCAAATGAGCAAAACACTTTATTATGCTGTCTTTGTATATAGGTTAAAGTTACTTCCATTCCAGTTCTTTCCCTTATTATCTCATTCCTGATTTTATTCCTTCTTGTTACTCCGGCAGTTCTCCTCCAACATTTCCTTTGTAACTATCTTTCTCTTATGTGGAGTAAATACATACTCTTCTGAAATTGCTCTGAAAGAATTTCAAATTTTACACAGATAATTGTTTCAGTGGATAAATAATATATACTGATGGTTCGTTTTTGGATGATCCACTCTTTCAATACCTTTCAGTTATACCCAGAATTCATTCATTACATACATGTTCTGCTCTTTCAACCACTTTCTGCTGTTTTAAAGGCCAAAATTGCCCTCACCCATGTTGTAGCTCCTGGTCTAATATTCCGAAAGGAGTTAATGAGAATTCATTTGCGGAAATCTTTGCAGAAATTTGCAAGAGAAAATGGGAATTTGCAATTTGCTAGCTAAAAAAAAGCATTGGAAGCAACATTTATAAACTAAAAGGATTTAGTTTCACTTTTCAACGGTTTTCACTTTGAAAAGTGCTCCGATCACCAACGGTGATCCAACGGTGCTCCGATCTCTAACCTGTCCAATAAATGGGGGATGCCTGTAGATGTATCAACACCCTGTTTCTGAGTGCTCATGCAGCTGCTACTCTAGAGTCAAAACTGTATAGTTTAGTAATGAATTGTCTATCCCTTTTCCTCCACTAGTTCAGAATCCCAAAGAGTTTGAATCCAGAAACCATCCAAAATCCAGAAGAGAATCCAGAAATCAGACGTGTCAACACAAGAGGCGAAGACCATACAGAAGGCTGTAGAAGTCAAACATAGGATGACTAGAAAAACCAACCAAGTAGAAATTTCTATCTTGTCTTTTGTCCCTATGAGTTTTAGGTTTCATTGCATCTCTCAATTTGTGGTATTCCTGGAGAGGGTCAAATGATAAGTTTTTTTTCAGAAGCACCCCTCCTGTGGAAAGCATCCCACCCCATTGCCTTTAGAGCCAGTCTCAGCTGCAAAAGCCTTTGCTTTCAAAGTGCAGCTGGCTCTGAAGGCAGGAGGGAAGGACGCTCACAGGTGTTGCTGATCTTGAAAAACCTTTGGGTTTTTGCCCCCTCTCCAGGAACACCACTGCTCTGCATCACTGAAAAAGTCCTTTGAACTGCTTTTTGGACTTTGGTCTTATATCCTGTGGGTGGCACACAAGGGAACAGTGCATAGTTTTTTTTTCCATAATACCTGGCTAAAACACATACTGTACCTATTAGCACAGTTGGAAAGTGTTCATAACTCTGAGCTTTGTCACACACTGTACATTAAAGAGCTGTGAGTCAAACGTTGGCTCCGTATGGAGAAACCCCACCCCATACCTCCCACCTGGAATAGGTCACGCTTCTATGTGCTTGTGCATGCTGAAGAGATTTCCCTCTTTTGAAATGTTGCCCAGAAACTCACCGTTGTTTGCTTTAGTAATTGGGACATTTGCTTACATGCTAGCCTTTTTTCCTCAGGAGCAGAGGCCTTCTTCTTCCTCACATCACTTTTAACTTTGCATTTTATTTTTTCTAACCTGATGATTTTGTCTTTAACAACAAAAGGTTCAAATATGATTCCTCAGATTCAACTCCTTCCCCCACCTCACCAATGTATTTTTTGAACTAACATCTGGAATGAGATGTTGTTTGCCAAAAATTACAACACACACCTGGAAGCACTAAATCATTGTTTTAAAAATGGATATGTTAGCCTCTGTGCACATGATGATTGTGTCTCCTCCAACCTATCTATTAAAGAGTTCAAGGGTATCTCTGTTTTGAAGTAACATTACACGGGTCTCCGCACTCCATTTTTAAAAAGGGTTTTGCTGGAACTGCCTTGAGAACATGCATGCTTGACCTAACAGGAGTCATGCTACACCCTAATCCTTAAGGCGTGGGAGAGCGAGCTGTGATGATTCAGTTTGGAGAGAAGGAATCTGCACCAAGTGACAGATATTATGCTAGCCAGCCAAGTTACAGGTACATAGAGCATGCCAGGATCAGCCAGAACTTGAACCAGGCTCCTTCATCTCTGGGCACTGGCTTCCATCTTGATGAGACAGCAGAGTGGAAAAGGATCCCATCATAACTTCCATTATCAGCATCAGCCCATGTGGAGTTCCCCAGTTCTACCAAGTTAAGCTTCCACCTAAGGTTGAGTTTTAGCCTGAGCAACAGCTAGACATAGACCTTGTTGGAGATTCTCATTCTTGCACTAAGTCAGTGGTTTCCAAAGTGGAGATGGTTGCATGTGATGGTTGCCCTTCTGATGCAAAAGGCATTTTCCATTCCACAGGGAACTACTTTTTCTGTATTGGTGATCTCCCTGAAACTGCACCATGGCCATCCACATCTGCCCAGAACACGGCCGGGGTAACAGAAACTGAAAGCAGCCGGTAGGGTGCAGTTGCAGGGAGATCAGTGGTGCAAGCCAGCAGCTCCCAGCTGAATAGTAAATGCCATTTATTTGAGGGTTGGATCTGGCCATGTGCTGAGATATGGAGAGCCATGCTCTTGGTTAACTGTCAGCTTTCCCCCTTCCACCCTGAAGAGGCTGCTCTAGATCCAGGGGGTTCTGGAAGGCCGATGTCGCCAATATGAACCAAAATGACCTGGTAACTTAAATTTTAATTTAGGCACCAGTTCAACAAAAAGAGCAGGGACCCTACCCATGCCTCTTGGTAGGGTTAATTCACCATCATTCATCAAATGTTGTTAGCTTTCATGTCTAGAAATCAGATCAATGCCCTTCTCCAAGGCATTAGGACTAGGGAAAGATCTCTGGGAATATTGCACTGGTTAGATACATAGGATCTCTGGCAGGCAGGGTAATAGACTCTTAGGGCTTCCCTGGGCTTCAGAATGCCTATAAAGTATAAAAATGTCACCTCCAGAAACTGGAAGTTTCCAAAACTGGAAATACCAGCACACTTCCAGATTTTTTTTTTCCCATTTGGCTATTTTGCCCGCAGGTAGATGCACATGGTCATGGAGCACACATATATGTGGTCCTTTGACAATAGGAATGTTGCTCAGCTATGTTCACCTGGGTTTTAGCACTCTGCCTCCCCAAGGAAGTTATTTGTTCCAGGAGGAATTAGGATCCTTCCTCCCATAGCAAATGTAGGCCATGCCAATTCCTTCCAAATAAAAACAAGCCCATTTGCATGTACGTTGTATACATGCATCAAGAATGCAAGGCCTGGCGTATTTGCCCTCTTTGCACGTAGAAGGGAATGATGTACATCTAAACAGGGCTTTAGCTCCCTCTCCTACTTGGTGGCTCCTCTTACCTCCATCATGTGTAGAAATGTGAGCTTACCCTTAGCACAGGTTGCTTGCTGTGTTTACACTGCTTCTAGTAATTGGAGTAGTTGCAAGCAAGGGCTGAAAGATTGCCTTTCTTCAATAGGGGATGCCAAGGCCAGTGGACTGCAGTTCAACTTCCATGTATAACTGAGCAGTGCCCACCCACTATCTTCAAGTCACCCCCGTCTAGTTGCCTTCACTCCTAACCACGTGTGGTTCTCATGATGAAAAATACAACCCTCCTGGAGTTTCTGCCTCTCTCCTCCTCCTCTACTTTGGTGGCTCCACTTACTTCCATCACATATGGAAATGTGAGCGTACCCTTGTGGCAGATTGTTTGCAATGTTTACACCACTTCTAACACTAATCCCCATTAATGTTTGATATAGCTCCCAAGGAGTTGAAATAGATGTCAGGCTACAGATCTATTGCATATATGTCAGCCATCATAGATACTTTAAATAAAAGGGGTATTTCCTTTTCTGAGATCATGTTTACCCACCAGATTAGCTACTTTTGTGCATATGCAAACCTCTGCTACAAACCTCTGTTTCTACCACTTTGAACTTAATGGGTTTTATTTGCATGAGAAACACAAAAACTCTGGTCCACTTCTTAAGAACATTTCTTTCCTTTTTGAGTTTCTTCCAACTGATATTTAAGTACTCCTCATTTCTTCACCCTGCCAGGGGTTTTAAAAAATCTATTTACAGCAGACTTGCCCCAGCTATAAGAGCACTATACATTGTAGCCTGCTAGGTTTAGGACATCCCATTTAATTTTGCGTTGCCTGTGGTAATGTTGTTTGGGCAATAGCATGGATCCTGACCCAGCATGACCATGTCTCCTCTTTTTCCAGGATATGTTCTGGATTTCAGTCTTGTGTCCTGAAAAACTTCATTCTCCCCCTTTTCCTTGTGAGTAGGCAGCATGTTGCCTCCTTGTAGCAGATAAATAATAAATTATAAAAGTTAGTTTTAAATTGAATAATGAACAATGCAGAGTTTAAATTAACTGCATGAAAGGAATGTGAATGTTTTTAGCTTTTATATTGTCGTGTCCTACATTTTTTTCTTGAGTGTCCTACATTTGGGGCAACCTGCCTGATATTACCAGATGGCATAGAAAGTAACGTGGCTGCAATACTAACCAGTTAACCTGGCATAATTACTGTGCTGGTCTGGGAGTGTTGTAAAAGTGTCATTAGGCCTAACCCCCCACCCCAGTAATGGTGCAAAAGTTCCTTATGGCACTTTTGCAACACCCCCAGAACATGTTCAGAAAGCAGAACTAGAACCAATGTATACAAATTGCAAGAAAGGAGATTCCGGTTGGATATCAGGAAAAAATTCCTGATGGTGAGGGCGGTTCGGCAGTGGAACAGATTGTCAAGAGAGGTGGTGGACTCTCCCTCACTGGGGGTCTTCAAGCAGAGGCTCCACCAGCACCTGTTGGGGATGCTCTAGGGGGATTTCCTGCTGCAGGCAGGGGGTTGGACTAGATGACCATTTCTTCCTTTCTTCACCCTGCCAGGGGTTTTAAAAAATCTATTTACAGCAGATTTGCCCCAGCTATAAGAGCACTATACATTGTAGCCTACTGGTTCCCTTTTAACTCTATGATTCTATAATTCTATGTAATGCGCTGGCCTCCCCACAAAACCACGGGAACAGGGAGTGGGTGAGTTGTGGAAGCCTAAATTGATGAGGATTGTGCCCTGAGTTCTCATAGCTTTCAGACTGCAGAAAATAACATCAGGATCGATACTGATTTTTTAAAATCAGGCTGTTGTAGTAACATATTAGAACTACTAATGTAGTAACACATTAGTAGTAACACATTAGAACACATCAGAACTACTACAACTACTGTTGTAGTAACACATTGTTTCTCAACCAGCGTTATGGGTACCACCAGTATTCTTGGCGACTTGAGGACTCTTGGACACTTGATGCATGGCAGCAAAACCAGGTACACAACACAACACAACAAACAACAGTAGAGGCTTGGCTCAGCAGGCAGAGTTCCAAAGCATGCCTTTCTGTACTAAAAAAATGCAGAGCTCTTACAGATGCATCACATTTGATCTTCCAACTGAAAAATACCTGGTGATGATGTCATTGCCAGTTATTTTTGGCTGTGGGTGGCACAAGTGGTTAAAACACTGTGCCTGTTAACCATAAAGCCAGGATTCGAGACCCAGGTCGGCCCCACAAGACAAGGTGAGTTCCTGTCCTTAGCCCAGCTCTGCGACGCAGCTGGAACCAATCATATCGGCTTTGCTGTTCCATTGAACTATTTCAGTGGGGTGCAGAGGGGGATTTGCTGCTTGGGGAACAGCCTATCCTCCATATTAATCTACTCTGGCCATCTTGCTCTGGAGAGGACACTCAGAGCACAATACCATGGATGGATGGTATTGAGACTGATGGATGCCAATACCTTACTATAAATAGGTGGACCATGTGAAGTGATATGGCAGAGTACAAACCTAGACTAGCACTTCAATAAAATGACAGTAGCCTAAAGTTAAATCAGTTAAAGCTTGCAGTCATATTAAGATTTTATTCTTAATAAATTATATAATAAATGAATAAATAAAATATTAAATGAATAATAAATAATATATGTAATAATAATATAAATAATTATATAATAAATTAGTTGATTGTTCTTTAATTGCGTTGTGGATAAAAGATGGGGGTGCAAAAGAAGATCAAGGATAGAGTAATGGTAAAAGAGGCCAAAACATGCCTGAGGGGGACATGATTGAGACAATCCGAACCATGTCTACTCAGAAGTAAGCTCCACTGTGTGCAATGGGTCTTACTCCCAGGAAAGTGTCTTTAGGATTGCAGCCATACGTAGTTATGCAAGGTATGGTTAGATTGAACAGAGAGATGTTCCGGTGAACCAGGAGACATCCAACAAAACTGAATGTTGGGAGAGTTAGGACAGATAAAAGAAATATTTCTTTATCCAGTGTGTAATTATTACGTAGAACTCCTTGCCACAGCATGTGGTGATGGCATCCTGCTTAAATGCCTTTAAGAAGGGTTTGGAGAAATTCTAGAGGAAAGGACCATCACAGGTTACAAGCCCTGGTGGGTATAGGTGAGTGTGCATAGTTAGACGTAAGCAATCTCAAAATGCCACATGAGGGGGAGGGCGCATGGATGAAGCTCTCTGTGGCCTTGTGTGATCCTTGAAGCATCTGATGGGCCACTACTCAAAACCCATGGGATATATTTGCATGATCACAGCCACCACTATGGAAATGGTGGCGCTTTTCCAAAAAACTTCAGTGGGGCGGTGTTGCCTAACCTATCACTCCTGAACTTCATGTCACTGATGTTGCAGGCTTATGTTGGCTCATGTTAAAGGAAAGAAAGGGATCCCAGGGGTACATGACACCAGGTCATATGAGCCTTCTGGATACATTTCTCTTTCCACATTCACTGAACATGTGCAGGGAAAATTTTGGAGCCCATGAACTTGCTTGCCCCGCTATAGGGTATCCTTGCACTCATCATTTATCCACCAAGTTATCCATCAAGCATGGAAGAATTCCCTGACATAATTTGGAACTCTGGCAGGTAGGAGGGGGTTATGGCCTCACACTGGATATCAATACAGATAAATCTTTGTCATCTGCAATCCTAAAGACAGTTTCCTGGGAGTAAGCCCCACTGAACACAATGGGGCTTACTTCTGAGTAGACATGGTTAAGATTGTACTCTCAGAGAGGTTCCAGGAGTGGTTTTCAGAGGAATTAAGGCAAAATGGGAAATCATCTGAAAATCTGTACAAGGTTCCAGTTATATCTAGGAGGTCAGCATTGGTTCAGTCTGGGAGGTTCAGTGTTCACAGTGGGGAAATTTGCAGAGGCCAAATCTGTGGGTAATGAGGCCCCATCTGTAGATGTATTCAGCTATCATTGTCTCTGTGAGCTTGTATCCATTGACACATGGTTAAGTTTCTTCCCCTGTTCAGATATAATCACCTCATTCTGATTTACTTTAAGTGTCATAAGGCTGAGGTTGCTGCATATGTCAGATAATGTTTAATTGCTCTACTGATTGCCAGTAGTCAATATTGCATTTTAATGGATTGATTGGATGTTTTGATGAACCCAGCAAACGACTGACTCTTGAGTTTAATGGGTTGTGCATAATATTTGGATAGATCATCTGATTTAAAGATAACAAATGAATTATTTATTTTTAAAATTAATTTTGCAGGCATTGTTTAATCGCTGTAAGCCAGGGAGCTGAGGAGTATAAAAAGTATCATTAGAAAGTATAAAAATTAATGGGGGTGTTTGAAGGCAGAGCAATGGAGGGAATTTTTCTGTGGTCCTACCATCTTTAGCATGAGCTAGTCCCTGAGTCCACTTGGAACTTCTGTACCATCCTGGACTCTCATAAACACCCCTAGCTTCTCTTCCTCCTCCTCCTGATGGTGCATGCGGGGTAGGTTGTCCCCTCACCCAATATGCTACTGTATAACTTGGATCTCTGTGTCATTAATATTATGCGTCCACTCTGCTATTATTGGTAATATTTCTTGCCTTGTCAATGATCAATTGCTGTTTTCTTTGGTGCTACACTGTGAACCCTCCAGTAGGGAATTCACTCTTGCCAGATGTGTTTGTGAGGCAACTGACTGGTGTTCATTCTGCAGTCATGGCATTTTTGGATTTATTCCTCCACTGATGGATGATTGCGTCTTATCCAAATTGTTCTGTTACGATGGCAATAATGAAGAGAGGAATAATAAATAATAACAAAGAGGAACTAGAACTTTTCGCGACTTGGAAGCTACAGTCCTCTTAATGTAGCCTAAAATGGCATTTGCTTTCTTTGTGATGTGTCTGCTTTGTGATGTGTCTGCAAAGAAAGCAAATGCCATTTCAGGCTGCATTAAGAGGACTGTAGCTTCCAAGTTGTGAGAAGTTCTAGTTCCTCTTTATTCTGCATTGGTGAGACCTCACCTTGAGACCTGTGTTCAGTTCTGGGCACCTCACTTGAAGAAAGATGCAGCCAAGCTGGAGCAAGTCCAGAGGAGAGCAACAAGAATGATCAGTGGGATGGAAGGGAAGCCCTACCAGGAAAGGTTGGGGGAACTTGGGATGTTCAGCCTGGAGAAGAGGAGGCTGAGGGGAGACATGATTGCCCTCTTCAGATACCTGAAGGGCTGTCATAGGGAGGAAGGGGCTCATTTGTTCATAGCTGCTTTTGAAAGCAGGACGAGAACCAATGGGTACAAACTGCAAGAGAGGAGATTCCGGTTGGATATCCAGAAAAATTCCTGACGGTTCGGGCGGTTCGGCAGTGGAAGAGATTGCCAAGGGAGGTGGTGGACTCTCCCTCACTGGGGATCTTCAAGCAGAGGCTTGACGAGCACCTGTTGGGGATGCTCTAGGGGGATTTCCTGCTGCAGGCAGGGGGTTGGACTAGATGACCTACTAGGTCCCTTCTAACTTTATGATTCTATGATTCTAGAGACACTCTGGATCTGTCTCAGACATCACATTTGGAAGACCTCAAACTTCTTCATGTTCTGATTTGAGCAGTTTCCATGCTTCCTGTTCACAAAGGAGAATTGATCAATGTTTGAAAGAGGCAGATTTTGGTATTGGTGGAGATCGTGACTTTCTTCCAGAGGCACCATTTGAGTAAAGCAAAATCCATACCTAGTATCTCTAGGTACATTCTTGGGATCTTCAGGCAAGGAGGCAGCAGACATGGAGGTTTGGTCTTGTAAGGATCACATTTATTACTGACTGATCATTGAGGTGACTGTTATAATGGATATTCTGGCACCCAGAGACCATGACTTCTGACACCACTCCTTGAAAGTACCTGACCTGGGACTAATTGGATGATGTCACCACCAATTACTTCTGGGTTATGGCATTTTGGAGTGGTTGTCCACTGCTCTGAATAGCTGATCTCTTTTTCATTTCCCCCTCCTTTTTAAGGAACTACTCTGGAGTATCCACAGGAAGGCTACAGAAGAAAGTTCAGCAGTGATGAGGAGGCTTTTTGATATCCAGGGCCCTGGCTCATTGGTTCTGCCTTAACTATGCCGCTGCTAGAAGCTTTGTGGATGTTCACTTAGAAAGCATGGAAATCATCAGGAAAATTTCTAATTTTTGTAGGACACTTGCGGGTTTTTTCCTTAGTGGTTCTTTATGCAAAAGTATCCTTTTGATATAGAGGGCTGAGTAAATGAAGGCTGAGGGCTGAGTAAATGAAGATTTACTACTTCAAACAGCAAGCAGCAGATGGAGTAGTAGAGCCTTTAGCAATGTCTATGGGGGCTGCTGTGGGGAGAATGATATTGAGAATTGATTTTTGGTATAAGATCAGAGAGCATAACAGGTGTGTCTCTACCTGCAGGTGTGAAATGTTGGAGGGAGTACATATACAACAAGGTTGTTTACATCCAGGCTGTACCAGGAATGACTTACCTGGGTTAAGAACATAGAGCACAATCCTAACCATGGTGTTTTATTCTTCTATGTTAGCCGCCTTGGGCTCCCTCTTGTAGGGGAGGAAAGGCGGGGTATAAATCAGGAAAATAATAAAAATAAATAAAATAAATGTCTACTCAAAAGTAAGATGCATTGTGTTCAATGGGTCTTACTCCCAGGAAAGCGTCTTTAGGATTGCAGCCATAAGAACATAAGAAAAGCCTCCCCTGGATCAGACCAAAGGTCCATCTAGTCCAGCTTCCTGTATCACACAGCAGCCTACCAGATGCCTCAAGGAGCACATATGACACCTCTAGGTGTACACCTATAGGCTGGGCAGAAATGCGTTAATGTCTACCAGGGCGTCCAGACGCCCGGAAACCCCTGGACAGGTCCGGAAATGGGAGGTTGGACCGGACTGTCCTGTCCAAATGGCCCCCTGTCTGGCATTCTGGGGGTGGGAGGGTGATTGGGGGCACTGGGGGCTCACTACAATCAGTAGCGGTTAGCTGTGGCTAATTAGTGACCTGGAGAACTCCTAAACGCCTCCCTAGACCCCCAGGTAAGCAAAAAAAAAAAAAAAATTAATGTAGGACAAAATGTAGGATGTCCGGACTTTAAAGTGACCAGGTTAGGAATTCCAAGTTTTGAATCTGGTCACCCTGATGTCTACAGATCAGTCTTTGAACGGTATACAGATTGTACATGTATCAAATGGCCTGTGGATGTAGATTGTAAGTTCTTTAGGGTATAGGTCTGTCTTTCATTTATAAATAGATCAAGGAAGATGTGCAATGTACAGTAGATCAATGAAGGGGCAGGCATAGCTAGCTGGCCATACAAAGGGGAGGAAAATTGCACCCACTGAAACTATTGTATGAAAAAGGACATGACTCTGATTTTCTTTTTGTTTCCAGTCACCTTTCCCTGCATGTACAGGGAAACGTTAAGGAAATGTACAGATCCACGTTAAGGTCTGCACTTGTAGGAAAATGATGTGGTAGAATTCTGAGGGTGTAGAAACAGCAGACGGTCCCACTTCAAGCTGGGAAATTGTATTTTTGAATGATTATATTTAAATATTTTTCCTGCAAGTAGAAAAGCTGCTTTCAGATCAGGGAGATGGCTGGGCCAGAATTATTCTCCTGCATGTGCTATGTTTCTTTCTATACAGACAACTCTCCAGAAGAAACAATACTGAACATACATCTCACCACACTTCCATCTCAACTTGTTGCATTTTTAGGTGCAGTCACAAAACGGGTGTTCTGTTAAAGCAGTACCATTTTAGAGATATTGGAGAAAAAAAATTACACGATGCCTATGAAAGCACAATACAAATGTACAGTCTGTTCCATGTTTTGCTTCTGTAGCAGGAGGCCTTTGACCTCATTCATTTACATTAAAAGCACACCGCCTTTCATGATTTTTAATTAGCAAAAAATTTGATCTCTGCAAAGAAACATATTCCTCATCTAGTCAACTTCTTTTTTTCCTTTTTTCCCCCCTCATTCGTGTGACCGAGTTCAGCTTGGGGTATAGCTGGCTTCATTATGCCCTTAAAGGAGTTCAAATTTCCTGATAGCCAGCAGGAGAACCAGGTAAAGCAGGCAGAATTAGGATCCAAGTCTAATAAATGACTGGGAAAAATTGTATCTGTCACATAGACCTGGTTCCCACACACTCTGGTTACATCATTACTTAGTCTGTAAACGAGGAGACCAATTAGACGAGTCAGCTGCCATCAGGTGACCAAAACATGAATACGCACACGAAATTCTACCTGAAAGATGGGATTTCAGAAGGGGCCCTTGGATAGTTGACTCCTCAAGTGCAGCTCTGCAATTTTCGTATTCCGTTTCACCTTTGCTTTCAGATCCAACGCTTTGGTACCACAGATTGATAGTTCGTGCAAGCCTTGTTGATATGTCCCCCCCCCACCCTTTGCAGGTGCATTGGACAAAGTTATTTCCTGCATCAAAAAGTTAGGTAATCAAATGTTCTTCCCTTGCACTCCACCCCGTAAAATTCTCTGATGCTGTATGCTTGAAGGTGCGTGTATGTGATTGAGAGAGAGAGAGAGAGAGAGAGAGAGAGAGAGAGAGAGAGATTAGTGAATTATAGTCCTGCTTTACCACCCAAATTCCCTTCTGGATCTGGATCTGTACAGTGTGTTCATCTGAAAGGATAAGAATGTATAATGTCACTGCACGGCTAAAGTATCAAGGAAATATAGTTTTTAAATCAACATTTAAAAAAGGATTATTGATTTTTAGCAGATGTTTGTAGGCATTTCCACTTTATTCAAAGGAAAAGATAGAAAATCATTACAATAATCTATGTATGTAGAATATACCTACACAAGAATGTACATACACAATCTATGTATGTAGAATCTACAAAGCACAAGGGCTCAGCTCTAGCTATGAAACACTAACAAGGAATGGGAATTCCTTCTTGGGGAATTCCATGCTGTGATGAGAGCAGAGGGACCAGCCTTGGCTTTGCAGTTCAGACCCCGGCCTGGATAGTGACCAGCAGCACTAACTGGTGATTACAGTATGGCCTACCCCCCAACTACCACAAAATGCCTTCCAATAACAGCCCTAACCCCTATATAGCAGTAGTGGCCAATTTCTTCACTCATTCATTCCTCCACTGCCTATATAACATTAAGGGCACAATCCTAAGAAATTTAGGCCGGCCTAACTCACCTGGCCTATCTTTCTGTGATGATGTGGGAAAATAGGTGTTGGCCTAATCCCTCACTCCAGGAGTGGGGCAGAAGTGTCTTACTTTATTTGGTGACACCCCCAGGTAACCACAGGATTTGTGCTGGCGCTTAGGCTGGCCTAACTTGGAGTAAGCATTGCAGCCTATGTCACTCTTGATTACTTGAAAATAAGTGATATGTTCCCTTCAGTGAACAGCATTATCTTTGAGGGGCAGCAGGGGACTTGACAGTTTTTACCTATTATGTTTGATTGGTGGTGGCTTGTATGGTATATGGCACATGTTGCTTATAGGTGGTGGTAGCATGTACGACTCTGGCAGCATGATCCAAACCTCATGTTAATCTGTGCAGCAATTACTGCACAGACCAAGGGTGTTGCAAATATGCTATAAAACATGTTTATGGCACCCAGAGATACCCGGTGCATAAGGGGTGGTCTCTGCAACCTTGTCAATGCTGCACCCAGAGGATACGCTGCTGGTAGCCTGATAGTGGGATGCTGGAAGGGGGATGCCACAGAGGTCTATCCTGGCACTGGTGCTTTTCAGCCTGTTCGTAAATGACCTAGAAACAGGGTTAAGCAGCCAAGTTTATGGTTGACACCAAACTATTCCAAGTGTTGAAGACCAGAAGAGACTGTGAAGAGTTCCAGAAGGATCTCTCAATACTGGAAGAGTGTGCAACAAAATGGCAGATGCACTTCAATGTAAGTAAATGTAAACTTATGCACATAGGGGCAAAGAATCATAACTTTATGTATAGGTTAATGGGCTTTGAGCTATCTGTGACAGAGCAGGAATGAGATCTAGGGATGCTACTGGAGAGCTCGATGAAGGTGTCAACACAGTGTGCGGCAGCAGTGAAGAAGGCTGATACCATTCTTGGCGTT
Organism: Cryptoblepharus egeriae; assembly: GCA_030015325.1. Classification (NCBI taxonomy): domain Eukaryota; kingdom Metazoa; phylum Chordata; class Lepidosauria; order Squamata; family Scincidae; genus Cryptoblepharus; species Cryptoblepharus egeriae. The sequence continues at coordinate 4,401,613 of JAREYC010000019.1, read as the reverse complement.
GAGAATAAAACAGCTAATACTATAATGTTGGATTATATTATAACATAATCATTATAATACTATAATGTTAATACTATAAAACAGTGTACAAATCAATGGTAAGATCACATTTGGAATACTGTGTCCAGTTTTGGTCATCACATCTCACAATGGACATAGAGGAAATGGAGAAGGTTCAAAGGAAAGCCACTTAAATGAGTTTGGGATACCTTCTGTATGAGCTAATTTGGGGCTTTCCAGTCTAAATTGGAGGCACTTGAGGGGACTAGATGGGCCTGATCCACTTGACTGGACTAGATGGGCCTGATCCAGTGGAGTCCCCTCTTATGTTCGTATATACTTAGGGAGGAAGCAAGCTGGTCTTCCCCTGGTTGTGATGGATTCAATGCCTTGATATAATTATCAAGGGGTTCCCGGTCCCACACCTTAGCTTCTAGCAGACACAACTTGAGGCAGTGCAGTAAGCTGAGTGAGCTAATTCTCTCTTTGCCTGAGAATAGCATGGGGAAAACACTGGAAAGAGGATTCAACCCCTATTTTCTCAGGCCGCCCAGAGGCAAAATTGTTGTTATAGAGCCTTGTGGCAACAACAACTCCCAAGAGGCAATTTGTGATCTGAGAACTAATCCCTAACTTTCTATCATTGTCATCACTGCCCCAGCCCCTGTTTTGGGAATGGGGAATTAAGACGGAAGGACCTCCCACACACCCAAAAGTCAGCTTTGAATGTTCTGCAGTGTGAGGCTGTGAATTCCCCCATTGATTGAATTTTTTGTTCATTAATTTTGGTAGACGACCGTCAGGAAAGAGCTGAATCAGAAACTCTTTGTCTTCTGATAATTTAGCAGAACAAGCAATTTCATCGCTGTGCAAGGATGAGCAAACCACAGTCTGGCCGGACGGCTGCCAGTGAGGAGGACGAGGCGCTCACATGTTCCCCACGACAAGTGCCTCATTATTAATTCATGGTCCAGATCCTCTGTACATGCTGTTACTAATATTAGGTTTCAGCCGAGAGACAAGGAAGCAGCAGAAGTTCAGGGAGCAGGAGCAGTGGAAAGGCCCGTGTTCTTTCCGATAATTAAAGCAAAGGGAGAGCAAGAAAAGGAATTTGCTTCTTGAGTTTTAATTGATATGAAAACAAAAACAAATGTAAAGATGTGGTCTAGGAATAGGGTTGCCATATGTCCCAAAAAATCCTGATTTTGGGGGTTGTGTTCACATACAGTGGTGCGTTGTAAGACAAATTCATTCCGGAAGCATGTTTAACTTACAAAGCATTCTTTATACAAAGCAGATTTTCCCATAAGAAATAATGGAAACTCCAGCGATTGGTTCCACAACCTAAAAATATTCATATAAAAATATTAACTGTATGTAAAAATGATGACAAAATAATGTAATCAGATTCAAAACACTGTAATATAATACAGAACATAGCAGGCCTCCGTCAATCTTGGAAGACTATGGTATCATGCTTGGCGCTGCATACGCTGCATGCGAAGCACGAAAGCCTGGGTTGGATTGTTAGGGAGGATAGGCTGTTACCCAAGCAGCAAATCCCCCTCTCCACGCCACTGAATTAGTCCAATGGAAAGGCAGAGCCAATATGATTGGATCTAGCTGGCGTCGCAGAGCTGGGCTAAGGACAGGAGCTCACCCTGTCTTGTGGGGCCGACCCGGGTCTCAAACCCTGGCCTGCTGGTTAACAGACACAGCATCTTAGCCACAGTCATTAAACTGATTTATTGCTCACCTTTTCTACAAAATTTTAGTGCTTTTCAACAAAATTTTGCACAATTTCCCAAAGTTTACAAATGTCCTTAATCTCGTTTGATGTGTCGGTTTCCTCCTTCTTATTCTCCTCCTTCTCTGCAATGAGATCTCCTCCAGAACCTCTTGATGCTGCTTACGATGCAGATCCATCAAGTAGTTCATTTTACAATTCGTTGTAAAACTGTTTGTCTTACAAGGCAGATTTCCTTGGAAATTTTAGTTTGTTTTACAAAGCATTTGTCTTTCAAGGTATTACGGTACTGGCAAATGAGTCCTGTCCTGATTTTGTGGAAGAAAATTAGGGCAACCCTATCTAGGAAGTACTGGTCATTCAACTATTTTTGGTTGCCAGTGTGGAAGCAAAATAATCTGTATCTAGTATGGGTTTTTCCGATGAAAGTCATTTGGAATGGCTCAAACATCTGAAACTGCTGAATAGGGGTTTCTTAAAGAACTGTGTAGGGCATAGTGCCACTATGAGATCACAACACAAGCTCTTATACCCACATAAGATAAATCTTTGGCATTCAATGGTTCCTGTTTTACAATGTTGTGAGAATAACGCCTTTCTTTTTTGCATCCTCAAGAAAAGCTTCAGTTCAGGTTTCTCTCCTTGGCTTTTGCAAGGTCTCCTCTTTGGTCTCCCACTAGTGTATATTATAATTAGCCCCCTCCTCTCTATCCATTACTCTGCTTCCTCCAGTCTATCCAGTACTTTGCATCCAAGTGTACTGCTCTTGTTGAATCAGCTGTATCATTTTAAATCCCTGCACTGAATTCCTCTCCACTCCTGAATCCAGAATCAGTTCTTGGACCTTACCTTTAAAGTGTTTAAGGCTGCAATCCTAATCCCCAGTTAGGCTGGCGTAAGCTCCAGCACAAGACCTCCAAATCCAGAGTAACTATGGGAGCACTTAAGAGACGTTATAGGTGCACCACCTAGTGAAAACCTATGGGAAATTCATATTGGAATCCAGAGTAAGTTGTTCTTACACTGGAGCAAGGACGCCCCGTAGTTACTCTGGATTTTGCCCAAATTGAGTTTCTGCATATTGACTTTTTAAAATAACAATGTGTTAATATCACAGTGAGGAAATAGTGTCATTTTTGCACTTGCGTAAACACATTTTTAACAAACATGGATGGGGCAAGGACAGTGTGCTGTACTTGTACTTCACTTGCTTGAGAACTGTATCAGTAGCTCATGTTGAACCCTACTTCTTATCTCATTTCTGTAACTATCATCTTTGCACAAATTCTAATCATTAGACTTTTAAGAGATAATTCTAATCTTTTCATTGTTCATTTATACCCTTCATTTAAATTTCATCCATTCATAAAACTGATTTTTTCTCCCCACCTATGAAAATGCGTGAAATATAAAATGCGGTCCTCATGCTGAAAAGACCCCTAGTATTAAGCATCATTTGGAGAACATTGGTATTAATCATCATCATTATCATCCATTTCGTTCCTACCTCATTCTATTGCATATATAGATGTAGTCATAGACTTGAATAATGAAGTAATGAGAAATCAAATGGTACATGTACGAGGCAGCTCAGAAAGTGAAAGAATGTTGATACTACTATTTTTCTTGCAGCTTTCAAGTAATTAATTATGAATGCTCATCTAGTGAGGAATCCCATCATCACATCTCTTTTCTCTGAAGATAAGTCAAGGTTGGAAATACATGAGCCAGGATGTCTTAGGCTGCCGTCCTAACCTCCACTTTGGCTGGCCTAACCCCCAGCATAAGTCCTGTGCTGACCTTAGGGTGTCACAAAAGTGCTGTAAGGCTGCAATCCTAAAGACATTTTCCTGGGAGTAAAACCCATTGAACACAATGGGGCTTACTTTTGAGTAGACATGGTTAGGACGCTTCTGCTCCACTCCTGGGGGAGGGTTAGGCCAGTGCACAGGCATGCGCTTGCCTTTCTACATCACCATGCGAAGAGGAAGACCGATGAGTTGCGCCGGCCTAGGTTAGCACTGCACCCTTAACGTCTTACAAGCTTCACCAAATGTAAGTCTGTTTTAGCACATCTGCACCACTCAGATATACAACATTTCCATAGTCAAAGGATTAATTTTATTGTGCATTTTCTTAGCAGATCTGGTGACACAATAGAGCACTTCTAAACTACTTCTCTCCAAAGTAATGCATGTGATGTCTTTACTTATATTGCCCTCCTTTCTGATAAACCTTGATTCCTGTAATCCCCCCAAATATCCCACTGATGTATAAAACAGCGTCATTGCCAGATGGGTGTTTTTCATCATGCTTTTGGGGGGATATTCCAAAAGAAAGAAATGGATTTTACATAGTTGTATCTATTTGCATTTTTACATTAAACAGATGCCATGCTTGCTTATAATATAGGGTGCAAAGCGTTGCTTCTTGTCATTGGAAAACCAAAGAGGGTGTACCTGTGTTTTCAGATTGCATTGACTATTAAAAAATACAATAAGCAGGAATATAACATTTATATTAGAACTATGAAATAGGCTGGGAATATGTTCAGATTTTCTTAACTGGCAAAATAAGTATGTAATTGCATGTTAAAGAATACAAAACTGTTGTCTGGAAGGAATACAAAAATCAGGAGCAAAAATACCGATCAGTCTTATCAGTTCAGAACGAAACAACATATTTATGGACATTGATAGCTGCACAGAAACTGCTAATCAGTAGAAATGAATATTCATGACTGTTCAAAATTAGACAAAATTTTATCTGTTACTATTCAGATTTTATTTTGAAAATGAAATAATTACCCTACCATTTGAAATACTTCCCTCCCTGCACACTTGAACCAGACTGACACCCCCCTCCCCGCGTGATGAGGCTATTTTATTTCTTTTATAAAGATGATCAATTATTGTTTAGCTTTGCTTGTGGTTTTTTAATCTTATCATAGTAACCACCAACACATCTTGTGGCAATGAATCTACACATTCAGTATGACTTTTAAGACTGCATCCTAAACACACTTTCAGGCACTGAAAACTATGAGGCTTTCTTCTGAGTAGACATGATTAGGATAGCACTCTAAATCTTTTACTTTGTTTTTCTTGAATCCCTGTTAATCAATTTCATGTGATGAGCCCAAAGAGAAACTTCAGTTGTGTGTATTGATTGGATGCCAGAGTTTTCTGGATCCTCTTTTCATTGAGGTGGGGTGATGGTTTTGGGGGGCCAGAAGGTGCTTGTAAGGTGGGATGGGATTCCTTTTATTGACTTCATGTTATTTTTTTGCTAGAATAGTGATTTTCTGCAGAAAGTGGTGTGCCTGCCCTGTGGTATGGAATAAGAGTGGTGCTGAGCCTCTGACACTTTGCACTCATCGTACCCATGTCACGCCCAAGAAACTTCCATGGGACTCTCCCAGTGCTGATGGACATGGAGAGTAGGTGTCAAAGGGGAATTTTCCCAATGGAGAGAGGTTAAAAAGTGGTTTGCCCCAGGTGTCTGTCCTGGGACCAGTGCTTTTCAACCCGTTCATAAATGACTAGAGACAGAATCTGGTGGGCCACTCTGTGATACAGGAAGCTGGACTAGATGGGCATGATCCAGCGGAAGCTCTTCTTATGTTCTTATGAGTTATCCTGGTCTGCATCAGGTTTACATCAGCACATTTCCTGAGGTTTGCTTTAAGTTTTGCATCCATTGGGAGAAGCCATCTTCTGCTGGTGGATCACCAGCATTTCCAATGAATAGGACTAGGCAGTAGTTATCCATCACAACCAAACAATTGATTTGAATTGGATGTGCATGGAAATTTTGTTTTGTGCCTACTGCAGACTGGCAAGGAATGGAAGGAAGTGTGTTAAGTAGCTTTCATACTTTAAAAATAGTACCCTCATACCCTCACACACCCGCAGTGTGAGGGTAAATATAATTCCAGATGCAGATGTAAATAGAATAGCACTGTGGAATACAGGAAGCTGGACTTGATGGGTTCTGAAGCTGATCCAATAGGCTCTTTTTCTTCTTCTTAAGATTACAGGAATTTTAGCTTTCTTAAAAAGTTTTGGGCTCACAGCCCCCATAGCGCACACTGTTTGTTGAACTGGACCCATTGCTCTTTCACTAGTTTTTTGAGTGATGCAGTTCAGGGGTAGAAATAAATTCTCAGCCCAGGGTGGGACTGCAAGACTGGAATCGAGGTTTCCCTTCAACAGGGATTGAACAGGCATAAGCTTGATAAACCCAACCTCTTAATTTTGTACCTTAGCTGGCTGTGTGTAGGTTAGAGATCAATGATTATTTATATGGTCTGGCTTTGTAGAATGTGATTGACAGCTCTTACAGCAATTTGCTCGCTAATCAGATGGCAGTCTTCTCCCATAACCCTGGTCCCTACATTCAGTTGACCCTAATTGTGAAACCATCTGACCTTTGACCTCACAAGAAAATGAGACTGAAATGTCTTCTGTTTAAAAAGTATACAGTACAGACTCAGTTTCTCGGACATGCAATATGGATTTACTGGGGGGAAATTGTTTTTTTCCCTATTTTTGAAGTTTAATGCTTCTATTCTAGAGAAACAGAAAGAAAAGGTAAAGAGTTAATGGATCTTGTAACATTTGGCTTGTGTAATTTCCTATGAACATGCAGGCCTCCATCAGTCTTGAAAGACTATGGTATTGTGCTCGGTGCTGCATACGCTGTATGCGAAGCACGAAAGCCTGGGTTGGATTGTTATGGAGGATAGGCTGTTATCCAAGCAGCAAATCCCCCCTCTCCACCCACTGAATTAGTCCAATGGAAAGGCAGAGCCAATAGGATTGGATCCAGCTGGCGTTGCAGAGCTGGGCTAAGGACAGGAGCTCACCCTGTCTTGTGGGGCCAACCCGGGTCTCGAACCCTGGCCTGCTGGTTAACAGGCACAGTGTCTTAACCACTTGCGCCACCATATGAACATAATATCATAAAAAGCTTGTTCCTGGATATTGTCCCACTCCAAGAAGCACAACTCAAAGCTGCTGAGGCAGAGACTGGCTTGGGTCTTAATTACCGTAATTATGTGGGCAATAAACTAGAATGTACAGCCTCCTTGAACTTCTCCACTGACCTCCAGGTAAAGAGGAGCAGGAGGAGAAGTAAAACTAAAGAAAGTAGTCTGAGAGCCCAATCCTATGCATGGCTACTCAGAAGAAAAACCCATTATATTCAATGAGACCTACTCCAAGGTTAAGCTTGGAGAGGACTCAGTGGAGGTTAGGATTGCTGCCTTAATGACACGACTGTAGTGGAAACAAAATCCACCACTATGCCAAGATGGCTTAATCTCCACTGATGCAGGATAAATTTAGGTTGACCAGCAATTCACTACATGACTTGGTGCCCTGTGGCTGCCACTTCTCCCTTGCTCTCCACTCTTATCAAATGCAAAGATGATGTGAGGAAGGACGATTGACCCCAGTCCTGCAGGTCCCTCCCAGGCATGGCAGAAGGCCTGCAAGAGTGTTAACATACAGGCATGATGCCAGTTGGGAAGAGGAAGCCTCCCATGTCCCAGAACACATCCTAAGGGGAGAGGATGTGGTGGGGAAATTGGGGGATATGAGGAAAAGGCCGGGAAGAGAGTGTAGGTTGTGTGTAGGCAGTGTGTAGATTGACCAGATGCCCAAACCGCAAAAGCAGGACAAGTTCTTGGATTCCTCTCAGCCTGGCCTTTCCAGTGGACAATGGCACATTTGCCTACTCACAAGTAAAGCCGCAATATTAGGCACTTTCAGTTTTCCGTAGAGCTCAATGCATATTTTTTATTTTTTGTTTTTTGGCCATAACCTTTGATAGGAAGGAGATAGTTCAAAACTGAGTTTTGCATTGGATTCTACTCTGCAATACGAATCCAACGACATATGACATGCTGGGGTACTACACACCATTGCAAAGTTCCAAAATGAAGCCAAAATAGAGGACAATGAAGGCCATTTGAGGACACCCAGACAGGAGGCGAAAAAGAGTTCAAATCTGGAAATTTCTGGTCAAATGGTCACACTGGCAGTGTAGGCCTGGCAAGAGGTGAGTGTAGCTGGGGCATTGGTGCCCTGCCCTAGCCTGTGGGCCTTGATAGTCACTTATGGCTGGAGAAGAGCAGGTCTAGCTCCAGCCTGTATCCTCTCTCCCGGAATATCTTTGGAATTGCTGTCATGTTGTTTAGATGTTGAGACTTTCTAAACACCTTCTGCTGTCGCAAAGAAACACTGTTAAGAAGCTGTGCCTTCAATTGTGGAAGATGATTTATAACTACCTGATCCAGTGTCTTACTTACCTGACGCCATCCTTCCTGGTAGGATGGAGACCCCTGAGATAGTGTCCACCCCATCCTCCACCCCAAGAAATATCAGAAATCATCACAGACGGCATGAGCCTGAAAAATAGTTGTCCATGCAGCTTTTGCAATGGTTTTCCATTTCCCAGGAGAAATAGGGTAAAACTTTCTTTTGCATCCTCCTTGGAGTTGACAGTGAACGGGACTGCGCTTGTTGCTTTGAGTAATATGTGCCTTGAGCTTGTTTTAATCTCTCTTTGCTGGTAATGGGTGCTGGTCATGTTTTATCTTGCATTTAAAGTGAATTGTTAGTCAGATGCGCTGAGCCGTTGGGTTAGTCTGTCGTGGTTATGGCTGGGTTTTTCTTTAGCCCATAATCCTACTTAATATAACTGTGATTTACTTATAAGATGGAAGTTAATAATACCCTCACAAGCTTGAGCTGAAATATTTCCTGTCACCCATTACACGGGGTTTAAAGCATCAGCGTTTCTTACCAATAAAATAAAATGCTTCATTTGGGGCTAAATGTGGTAGCAATGTGGGCAACTGGCTTATTAGATACATCAGAAGATAAAACTGTTTACAATCACCAGCTATCCTATGTCACTAGTGCCTATATACAAGTGTCTCCCACTTTCTGCCGGTTCATTTTCTGACGGTTCTGCTCTTTCAGCACCTTTCAGTTATACCCAGAACACATTCATTCAATACATTCTCCACTCTTTCAACCTCTCTCTCTGCTGGTCTAAAGGCTAAAATGGTCTTCCCTAATGTTGATTTGCACGTGACATGGTGATCAAACTCTTTTTGGCATTTCCTTATGGCTTTCTTCAGTAACTAACCAAAAGATATTCATTGCCCACATATGCCTTTGTTCATTTTACTGTAATTTGCTATATATATATTGCAATGTATTAATAAATATGTGTTATTTAGACGTTTGCAAGTGATATTTATGTCTTTTTAAGTGATAATTTTGCATTTGCAAGCTGAAAAAGACTGGCTTCTGCTTTTCAACCGTTTTCACTTTTGGACAGCGGTCTGGTCCCGAACATGGGAGATGCCTATAGTTAAGATTCAGTTGCTATCATGTGAGAATCCAAGTTTACATAAGCAAGGATTTCCAAGGTTTTCAGCCACGCTTGGTAGTTTCAACTTCAACGTGAAGTCTTATTGGCGGCAAGATTTCTAATTTCAATAAACTGAAATCAGCCCTTCCTAACCATTGGTTTGACAGTGCTGTAGATAGAGAGGGTTCAAAGCAAACACCTCTGTTTTGCTCCCACCGCCTGGCATGGCTCCAAAGGAAATGTGCTGTTTGTACACTGAAATGAAGCTCCATGCAAAACTTAGTGCTTTGAACCCTATCTAGCTATGATACTGGGTTTAACTGCGAGGCAATTGTGAAATGCTTACAAACATTCCAATTGCTAAGTAATATAAGAACTATCAGCTCAGTCAGCCTGAGAACAGATGTCTTGTGTTGATAGTGGTGGGAAAAGCTTCAGCAAAGATGAAAGGTGGTGGTTTTCCAATGCGTTTTACATCGCAAAGTAAATGAGATGGTAGTTCCCTATCTCAAAGGGGTTTATAGTCTAACAGCGTAATCCTAATCCCAATCACTGAGTTTGTATAACCATCGCTGCGCCGGCTCCAAGTGTCACAGACGTATCATAAAGTGACGACTCATGATCTAGCAGCACCAGTTCAATGGCCTGCACTGGTCTGCTGGCATTACATCTTCCCCTAGTGCCAACCAGCGCAGATAAGGTTGGAAATATTTTCCCTTACCTATAGGACACTTCTATCTACCTCCTAAACTGCACTAGTTGGAACATATGCCCTGTGGTCCTGTTTTTCCATCACAGTTTAGGATAGGGCTGTCTAAAAATTTATTGCCAGATTCTGGTGTTGGACTTAGACCTGGAAGGTCCATGTTCAGATCATTTCAGATACGTCCTGGTTGACTTTCTCAGTCACTTTCTCAGCCTCACGTGTAAGGTTGTTGTGAGAACAAAATCAGGAAAGTAATCATATACACAATTCTGATTTCCTTGGGGGAAGGTTGGTCTAAAAATTTGAAAAATAAATATGAAAACTTGCGCATCTCAATGTAACGGAGCAGGATCTGCAGCAGGAATTAGCATTCTAGTAGCTGAATGCTATTTACAGTGTCACAAATGTTGTTTTGCAATTTTAGGCCATCACCAAAGATGTAAATCAACACCCTGTCTGTAGCAGCATCTGGGAGCATCTCCATCTCTCCCAATATGCTGCCAGGGGGAGCATTTTGTGGTTGCAGAGAGGGTATTCCTGGGCAGGGGGAGCATATCCTGGCATAAGTGACTTGAGCCAGGATGTTATCCTATGTGGAGCCTTCCTATATACCACATTTCTTTTCTCAGATGTCCACTAGCTAATGTTGGTGGAAGTTGAACTTTTTTTCCTGGTACTTAGACCTATTCTTGAGTATACAGTGAAACGTTGGATTGAGAGCATTTTGGATTGAGAGCGTTTTGCAAGCCAAAAAACATTTCTAATAAATTTTGACTTTCAATACAAGCAATGACTTGCAATACAAGTGGAAAAATAGTCGCAGCCGGGATATGGCCAGTTTTGGTGCCCTGCCAGCACCTCCTCAAACTCTCCTGAGAGACCAGCCTGTGCATATCTACTATGAAGTTAGCCTATTACTTAAGTAAGCCTATTACTACTACTTACACGGAGCTCACTCTTATGTAAGGGGGGCAGTGGAAAGGAGCCTGAGAGACCTAGCCTTGCATGTCTATTCTAAGGTAAGCCCTATCATAACAGTGGGGTTCACTCCTGTATAAGGGGGGCAAGTTGCAGCCCGAGAAACCTAAGTGCAGGTTGATTTGCTTCATTTTAATTCATATTTTGTATTTTCTTTATTATTTTGTATTATATTACAGTATTGTAATCATTTTTATGTGAATATTTTTGGGTTGTGGAACAACTGAGTTTCCATTGTTTCTTATGGGAAAATTCACTTTGATATACAAACATTTTGGATTCCAAGCATGCTTCCTGATCAAATTATGCTTGTGATCCAAGTTATCACTACCCCCTTAGCAACACCACTGCAGGCACCTGTGATGATTTGAAAAAAACGTATCTTTATACATATTCTGAATTATTATAAAAATCTTTTCCTAAGGACACAAGTAGAGCCACAAGTAGAGCTATTTCAGAATTGTGTTTCCAGCAGTGGTCCTTTGGCTTCGGGCTGTAGCTAGAGGGGGGCAACACACTAAGTTTTGCAGGCAGCCTCACTGCAGTGTGATCTCCTCCCCACTCTGAGCCATTCCAGGAAGGGGAAGCATCCTGGAATAACTAAGAGCATCCTGAGTCTTGAATGGATCAGAGGGGGAGTAGATCCCTTGCATGGAGCCATTCCAGCATGCTTCCCGTCCTGGAAAAGCTCAGAGGGGAGGAGGTCCCTTGCACACTGCGGGGAAGATCCCTACAAAACTTAGTGTTTTCCTCCCTCTAGCTACAGCCCTGCATTGGCAACACCTGAGTAGTCCACATTTCTCTCCAAATGTTGGTAACCTGCACCAGTACTCAGAGGCACAATACCTGGAGTTAACAGTGGCCAATGATAGATAGAGGATTTTTTTTCGTCATGGGCTCACTTCCATGATTTTAAAGATGGGATCATTAATGTGAAATGCACCTTCCAGAAAACTAACATATGGTTTTCCATAACCCTCCAGGCAGGAGTCATTATCCATAAAATAATGAGCAGTAAAGGAACAGCCGTAAAACAGCAAAACCTAAAAAGGTAAGCAGGTTGAGTCAACTGTTTTTAATCACATGATAAAACAACATTGTTCCTATTTATTAGACTGCATTGGGGTGGGGGGTGCCAAAGGACTTCTTCTCATCCATAGTTGAGAACCGTATGCTGGAAAGTTACCCCACTTCTACATTTTTTCCCATGGCTTTCTGAAAGATAATTGCTTTGTTGACCTCCGTGTGAGTCTTTGACCATCCAGTGGATTCTCTGCATCACCTTTCCTCCTCACCCAAGAAAATTGTGCTGCTCCCTCAACACAAACTCCCTTGTATTTGCTGCAAAGGGGAAGCTGATATGAAGAGGATAACTTCTCTGTTATGCTGTATATTGCCCCAGGGCTCAGGAGATGACACCTGTAATCTGCCTCATTTCTTAACAGATAGGAAATCTTGATAAATAGAGATGAAAGCCCTAAGCTGACACTGAAACCACAGATCTACAAGAAAGAACTCCTAAATAGAGCTGTTAATGAAGATTTTATGGACGGCATAGTCTTTCCAGGAACAGCTGAGAAATATGGAGAGGAAAACAGACGGAAAAATTAAAAGGTGGACTGGTGGAAATCAATGTACAGCCTGTTCTTTTTGATTGCATGAAACAAAACTTTGTACAAAATATTTAAGTGGGGATAAATTTGAGGGTCAGCAGGATAGTAACTGAAGCAATGAGAGAGAAGTGGGTGAGATCGCATGTGTATGTAGGAAGATGAGGTTGTGGTGAAATAGGCCAGCTCCCTTTGGATCAGTTGCTGGAGGTTCACGTCTATCATCAATCTGTGGGAGGAAGCAAGAGGCTCAGTGGGAGGTCAGATGGAATGACCTGCAATCAGAAAGTCAGAAAGGACTTCATGGGGAGGGTGGCAGATAGAAAGGCAACAAACGGGATTGTGGAAACGTACAACTGTGAAGTGTGTCAGAAAAGAAAGGCCAAGATCCCAAGATATAAAGACTCGAAGCGAGAGACCTTCAAGGTGTTCTAAAAACATAAGATGAGCCTCCTCTGGATCAAGCCAAAGGCCCATCTAGTTCAGCTTCCTGTATCGCACAGTGGTCCACCAGATGCTTCAGGGAGCACAAAAGACACCTGCATTCTAGTGCCCCTCTACATCTGGCATTGTGAGTTGTCCAGCTCTATACACACCTCACATGGCTTGTAACCCATGATGGTCCTTTCCTCTAGGAATTTGTCCAATTCCTTCTTAAAGGCATTGAGGCTAGATGCCATCACCACATCCTGTGGTAGGGAGTTCCACAGACCAACTACACGATGGGTAAAGAAATATTTTCTCTTGTCCGTCTTAACCCTCCCAACATTCAATTTTAGTGGATGTCCCCTAGGATGCCTCAGAGAGCACACAAGACTACAGAGAGCCGAATCCAGGTGCCCTCCTCTTCCTCTGGCATTTTGAGGTTGCTTACATCTATCTATATTCACATGCACCCATACCCATCATGGCTTGTAACCTGTGATGATTTAGGAATTTATCCAATCCCTTTTCCCAATCCATTTTGTCTATAAACTGGCACAAGAACTTTTAAAGTGAATAATAATTCCTAATATGGAGAATTAGCCCTAAAGAAGGTTTGATGTCAAAATATTCTGGGGTTTTTTTCTCCACAAAACAGTCATGTGGCACCTCTGGAGGCTCCTGCCCCATTCCTTTTTTCACATAGTATTTACTTTTTTATTTTTATTTTTAAGGAAGCAGAGTGCTCTGAGGGACAGAAGTAAGATGTCGAAGATGCTTTCTTCCACTGCACTTGTCCACCACTCTCTTCCTCATTTCCTCTTTTACTCCATCCATCTATTTCCTTTTCAATCCAGGATGTGGGAGAAGAGGTTGAAATGGGTAGCATTTGGCACATCACCTCAAGTGCCAGAGGCTTTGGGCTGGCCGCGTTAAGGATATAAAGAGACATAGATGTTTGGAAGGGGTGAATATTGTGATGGTAGCCACCAACAGACCAGTTTGTTCACCCTTAAAAATTCTGAGTTCATAATGACTTACATTTCACAAGTATGTCCACCATTTGGTAGGCTTCTCTCCACGGAATATGAAAATATCCTTGTTGCCACCCCTACTTAACTCCTGCACTAGCTTTATTTGAGCCCTGCAAACCAGGTGCCCTCTGGGGGGTCTTGCCTTTCCCATCTGTTTTACCTGTCTCCAATTTCTGAATAATTTATTTTTGCCATCTGCATAAATTGAGCACCTGACCTAAGGGTAGCTTATTCACCTAAATTATTTAGACCCCCCCCCATTACTTGTTTGGTTTATGCTTGATAATGTAATGGTATGATAAGAAGAATCCCCTCAATGGAGGTGCAAAGGTTGCCATTTGGGGGCAGCTGGTACTTAATTGCAAATGTAATTAGCCATTAGTCATTAATTTTTTTTCATTTTCTTTGTAAACCACTTTGTGAAATTTTTAGTTGAAAAGCAGAATATAAATACCATAGATAGATGGATGGATGGTTAGATGGATGGATAGATAATTTCGTGAAAACAATAACCGCACAAATTGTAAACAGATGAAAATTTGCCAGGTATGGACAATCCAGTAACAATTGAATTGTTTAACCTCCCAAGGAATCCAGAGCTCTTTCTATATCGATTGTGTGTTCAAGTCTTCAGCAATGGTGGGGAATGGGGAATCATCCTATTGCTGTGTTTCCTGCATGTTCCTGATTTCCCAGCTCAGTTTTTTTGTGGTTCTGATTTTATACTGGTTTTGTGTTCTGATGTTATTGTGCCATTCCTGCTGAGTGCTTTGGGAGTTGTTTGGACTCTTCAGATCTGAACAAGCTCAACTGCTGGTGGTGTAGTTCTGAGCAGTGGTGGGTTTCAAATAAATTAACAACAGGCTCTATGTCCGATTAGTAACCAATTCTCAGAACCAGGGGCTCATTAGCAAAGGGTTCTATACAACCTGTGAGAACCTGCTGAAGCCCTCCACTGGTTCTGAGTCAACTGATGTAGGACGTTTAGGAGGTATTGGGTATAGGATGTGTCAACAGCTGCTTAGGATGCCAACAGGAAGCTGTCTCCACCCTCCTCCCTCCCCAGTTTGTCCCATTCCCCTGTCCTGGAATGCCTCCCTGCCAGTTGGCAGGAAATTTACCACCAGAGGCTTCTGAGGTTCCTCTGAATGATGCAAAAGACAATTGCCCACCTCCTCTTCTCTCTGCCAGTGCCTTCATTGTTCTGGCTCCCACAAACCCCCAAATCCAGAGTAACTACGGGAGCACGTAAGAGACTTTACGTGCACATGTAGTTACTGCACCACCTAGTGAAAACCTGTGGAAAATTCATATTGGAACCCAGAGTAAGTTGTTCTTACACCAGAGCAAGGACTCCCCGAAGTTACTCTGGATTTTGCCCAAAGTGTGACTTTTGTGAAAGCAGTCTCCTAGGAGGTTCTTATAAGCCTCCTGGAAAGGTCCTGTCCAACTTAGAAGATTGTTGTAAGGACTACACATTAAGCACCTTGAACAACAGAAAGTGCTGTACAAATGTTAAGTATTATTAAAATATCATGTTAACCCCCATATCTTCCTGATGTTGGTTTCAAGAACCTCTGTGATGTGTCGTCATCAAAAATGTACATCTGTAATGTAACATTTGTTAACTATGAAACGTGGTCCAACGTGGTAACTGTTAGTGACTTAATGCAAGATGGATCTATACCAGCTTTCTAAGGGTTCTAATAATCAGCTCTGCCCACAATCATAGAATCATAGAGTTGGAAGGGACCTAGTAGGTCATCAAGTCCAACCCCCTGCCTGCAGCAGGAATTCCCCCTAGAGCATCCCTGACAGGTGCTCATAGAGCCTCTGCTTGAAGATCCCCAGTGAGGGAGTATCCACCACCTCCCTTGGTGGATATTATGGTATCCTTCAGCTGGCACACTGCATCCTCAATACTGCATCTCCCCTTGTTCTGTATTTCAATACCATCTCATTATAATCCCTGTACAACACACACACACACCCCAATATCCCAGCTGTGTCACAGTGCCTTATGTATTTATTTCAACCTGGTTGATGGATTGGGCATGGGGCAAGAATCAATATTTGTTACTCCTCATAACTTTAATAGCCCATCTTTAAATTAAATATAAAGCTGTTCCACATAGGTTGTACTGCTCATTAGTGTAGGGTGCACTAGGGTGCAGAGTGCATTCCCTTTTCTAAGCTGTATAGTCAGTTATGTCCAACCATCTCTGTGGTCGTGTGGCCATCATGACAATATGTTGAGGTGCATGGAATGCTGTTACCTCCCCATCAAGATGGTACCTATTTATCTACTTGCATTTACATGCTTTTGAACTGCTGGGTTGGCAGGAGCTGGATAAGAGATGGGAGAGCACCCTATCTTGTAGCATCCAGATCTTTATCCCTGGCCTGCTGGCTGACAGGAATGGCATCTTATCTGCTGAGCCACTACAGTCCTATATCCTATTTTAAGGATGTCCAAACTTTTTGGTGGGAGGCCCCATCATCCATCAGAGGGCTTAAAAATGATATACATTTCAAATTGGAATAAATGTAGATAAATTTACATATAAGAGTGTATTAGAGACATTACAAGGGTTGTCCATGGGCCTGATGGAGGAGTATTACTGAGGGTCACACTGAGGCCACATTCGGCCACAGGGCCAGGGTTTGACACCCCTGCCCTATATAGCTGTGATTAATGAAAATATTAGAACTCATCTCCCAGACACTCGCAGACTTGACCTGGTACATGAGACATGAGTCAATGGGGTCCTAACTTGAGTGTGTGGGGTTTTTTAGTTGGCAAGTTAGTGAAAAACTCAGTCCAAGTTCCCAACACTGGCTGAAAAATAAGCTGTTTGGTGAGAAGCACATTAAATAAGGCATGGTGAACCCGAGGCATGGTGATGTCAGCCTGTGCCACAGATTTACATGCATTTGATAAAACGTTTGGCCAGACATCAGCTCATGTACATATGTGCAGGAGCTCCATCCAGCCTCTGAAGGCAGGTTGGTCATAGGAGACAGAGGTCCACCTTTATGAAGTTCCTCCTTTCTAAAGGCTCATTCACTGAAAGTCTATATAGGGCTATAAAATTAATTGTGTCCCCCGTAGGTTGCCCTGGTAGTTGTGACCGACTCTAGGGTCAAGAGCTCATCCCACTTCTAGAGCCATAGAACTTGCATTGTCCAAAGATGCCTCTGTGGATATTTGGCCCGCATCAACACCCACCAAAGTGGTACCTATTTATCTACTTGCATTTGCATGTTTGGCAGGAATAGAGGGCTATAGGGATGGCCAAAAGCTACATAAGGACTCCAGAGGCAGAGATGATATTTGCATCCAGGTTTTACAGATCCCATTACAAACATCTCTACTTGTGATAATACATAGCTTTAAAGTTTGTGTAAGGGCGCAATCCACAGTAACTACGGGGAGTCCTTGCTCTGGTGTAAGAACAATTTGTTCTGGATTGCAATATGAATTTCCCATAGGTTTTAACTAGGTGGTGCAGTAATGTAGGGTACACGTAATGTGCAGTAATGTAGGGTACACGTAACTAGGGTACACGTAATGTCTCTTACGTGCTCCCGTAGTTACTCTGGATTATAGGGTTAGTCAATTAAATATGAGGTGCTTGGGCTGTCTTCTTAACCACTGTACTTCATTTTCCTTCATGATATCCTGCTTTTAGAAGCTGGGATCATGGATTTCCAACTGGCCTCTTTGTGAGGCCAGGACTGTGAGAGAAAACATGATAGAACAGCCATAATCTAATCACGACTCTTTTTTTTTTTTTTTGCTTTCTGCCTTTTATTTTTTCAGGGGGGAAGGAGGGGGTTCAGTCTGAATCCCTGTTGGAGTTTCCTTTCGTGATGTGTCCAGCCAGAAATGCAAGACTGACAGGATGATAAAAAGTTGATGCCAGGTTCTCTTGCCCATTCAAAGACCCTCCGTCAGGTATCAGGTACCTGGATTTTACTTTGAGGTCAACCAGACACCTCCCTTGAGGCCTACCTGGGCTGAAGGATATATCAACTCAAAAATTCTCTCAGGTATAACAGCTGTTATCTGACCTAAGATCAAAGTACCCCCTGTGCTCTAGAAAATAAAAAAGACACATATCACACACACACCAAGTTGATCTTCTTTCTCCATAATTCAAATGAATGTTGAATGAGTCTCTTGGGGAAACAGTTGCTTTGCTAGGGAATAACGTAGTAGAAATATTGCAATGTGATTGTCTAGTTTTCTTGCAAAGTTAGAAAGAAACCAACAACTAATACAAATTCAACAGTGAAGCTTGCATTCAACACACCAGCTTGCATTCTGCAAATGCAGTAAAATCTTGGATTGTCAGCAACTTTGGCTGAGAGTGTTTTGCAAGACAAGCAAACATTTCCAAGATATTTTAACTTGATCTACAAGTGATGTCTTGATAAACAAGTGAAAAAATAGTCATAACTGGAATAAGGCTGGTTTCAGCACTCCATCAGCACTTGTTCAGCCTCTCTTGAGCAGCCTATGCATGTCTACTCTGAAGTAAGACTATTACAGTTAATGGGGCTCACTTCTATATAAGGGGGGCAATGGAAAGGAGCCTGAGAGACCTAGGCTGAAATCATAAGTACACTTTCCTGGGAGTAAGATCCATTGAACACAATGGGACTTAATTTTGAGTAAACATGGTTAGGATTGTGCTCCTAGCCTATCATGTCTACTCTAAAGTAAGTGCTATTGTACTCAGTGGTGTTCACTTTGGTGTGAGCCCTACAGACCTGAGAGACCATGGGCACAATCCACAGTAACTATGGGAGCATATAAGAGAGTTTACATGCACCCGTAGTTGCTGCACCACCTACCGAAAACCTATGAGAAATTCATATTCCAATCCAGAGTAACTTGTTCTTACTCTGGAGCAATGGATTTCACCCTACATGCAGGTTAATTTGTTCTATTTTTCTTTATATTTTTTATCTCTGTTATTTTGTATTATGTTACAGTACAATATTGTAATCTTTTTTTATAAGATTATTTTTGGTTTGTGGAACTAATCATCTGAGTTTCCATTAATTCATATGGGAAAATTTGCTTTGATATACAAGCATTTTGGATTACAGGCATGCTTCTGGAATGAATTATACTTGTAAAGCAAGGTAATTGCTTGTAATTGCAGGGTTTAACTGCTGTACCCAAGCAGTGTACTCAAGTGGTACTTGAGGTGGTATCTGATGGTACTCGTTGGACCCCTGGTAGACTGAGACTGAGAATACAATGCAACTTGGCTTCGCTTGGCAGACTGAGCTCCAAAGTATGTTTTTCTATCCCCCCAAAAGCTGTCCTGCTATCCTGAGCCTCTTACGAGTATTTGTTGCATCGAATCTGGCCACCCAGCCCAGAAGTAGCAGGTAATGTTCATTGCCAGTTATGTTAGGTGGTATTTCAAAAAAGTGGATTATATGAAGTGGTACACAGTAGGAGAAATGTTGAGAAACACTGCGATAGAGCACTATCCTAACCATGTCTACTCAAAAGTAAGCTCCATTGTGTTCTATGGATCTTACTCAGTAAATTCAAAGAAATTAACCACCGGTTCTATGCCCATTTGGCAGCCACTTTTAAATGGCTATTTTAAAACTTTATAAATCCTATCTTTCATTAACAACCGGTTCTATAGAGTAGGTGCGAACCTGCTGGAGCCCACCACTGATTACTCCCAAGAAAGTGTCTCGGATGGCAGCTACAGAGCAAATCATTTTGTGCCCTTAAAGGATGGTATGTTCCAATATAATCTCTGCAGGTGGAGTACATCTTTGAAGATTTCCACTCAAATAATATAGGAAATCACACTTAAATAAAGCAGGTAGTGTCAATACTGTTATTGATGCAGCCAAACGAATTTTGAAAAAAGATAAAGGACGGATCATGGGAGATAGAAAATGCCTCTCATTGCAATCTGAGTGTTTCTGCATGTGTGTAAACTCTTTGATAAATCTCTGAGAAAGACACACAAGGTTCATTTATTTAGATTGTAGTTGACATTGACATCGCTGACATGTGTTCTGTTTTCTATTTTCTCCCTTGTGGAAGAAAGTGGAGTTATGCTGTGCCAGTTGGGATTAATATGGCAACATGAAAGGGTTGAGGGTTGTATCGTTTTCCATGCTTGCTGCATTCATTCATGTGAGAGTTTTGAGTTGTGTGGCTCTGCAAGTCAATTCTTGTCCAGGATGGTGGAGATTAAGGTCATGTATATACTTAGGAACTGATGTTACATTAAGGATATTTACATCCTTCTCTCCCTATACAGAGTTCAATTCAGAATACTATTTTTTACAATGCCCTTGTGAGATCTTTGAGGTCGAAGGAATGACTCACTCCAGGCTACCCTGTGCGCGTCTTCAGTGACCAGGGATTTGGACATGGATTCCCATTACTCTACTCATTCCAGCTCTGTTTGGGATCTTGCCAATTGGACTTTATCTTTAGTAACAAAAGCAGGGGACAGAACTACCTATCCACACATCATGAAGATTTTTGGGTTTGTAATAATTGGAACCGTCTGTTTTTAATTATATGGTAGTCTTTATTTGAACAGTCTACCTTGAGTAGGCCAGGAAAAAAGCAAGACCTAAATAATATAAGTGAATTATAAATTTATAATTTATTATTATAAATAATATAAGTGAATAATATAACGTTCAGCCAAATTCTTACTAGTGCTGCCTGGCCTGTGCTGTATCCAGTGCTAGTTGAAAGCTGGCTTGAGTTAAGGTAAGGAAATATTTTCAATCAAATCTCTTTCTTCTCTTGGGCGAAATCCAGAGTAACTACGGGGAGTCCTTGCTCTGGTGTAATAACAACTTACTCTGGATTCCAATATGAATTTCCCATAGGTTTTCACTAGGTGGTGCAGTAACTATGGGTGCATGTAAAGGCTCCTACGTGCTCCCGTAGTTACTCTGGATTTGGGGGTTAGACTGCAATTCTAAAGACACTTTCCTGGGAGTAAGAGTCATTGAACACAATGTGGCTTTCTTTTGAGTAGACATGGTTAGGATTGCCCTCTTGCTCCCTGAATTAGAAAAGGGAGAAGAAGACAGAGTGGCAATATGGTGAAAACTGGATTAGACCAGTGATTTTCAATCTTTTCCATCTCATGGTACACTGACAAGGCGCTAAAATTGTCGGCACATCTTCAGTCCTTTGACAATAAGGAACACCATGCTGCTGGTAGAGAGTCCACATCCCTTAATGGCGCTATTAATAAATGATATCATCTAATAAATAAATATTCCACTCCCCCCAAGGCATACCTGTGGACCACTGGTGTGCCACAGCACAATGATTGAAAATCACTGGGTTAGACTGCTGAAGGAGCAAAGTGCATATGACTAGATAAGGGAGCAGCATTTGGCAACCTATCACAGACTTGAAGAACATCCCCCAGATTCTGCCAAGCTTCACCCATGTCGGGCCAGATTCTGCCAGAATCCACCTAGTAACTGTCAGCAGACCACATGTATAGATAGCATACCTTCCCACATCGGAAGAGGCAATCGATTAGTGATAGAACACAAGCTGACTTTACACCACAGCATCTCCAAGCAAGGAATCTCAAGTGAGCAATGGAGAAGATACCTCCATTTGTGCCTGTGCTATCAGTTCTTGGCTAGATAAATTAATAGACCATTAATTAATAGGTTGTTAGTATTATTTAACATATTTATACAGGTGTTCCTTGTTATCCATTCCAGAACCTACTGTGGATAAGAAAGTTAAATGTATAACCAAAAAAAAATAAATGAAAAAATAGGTTTAAAGACCCACTTCTAGGTTTCTTCCAGGTTTCTCCATCGTACCTAATGGAAAAGGTTTGTGCCTTAATATCTGCAGAAGTTTGATTTTGGGACTGAAGAATGGAATGATTGATTGCATATAACAGTCGAAAAGCAGTTTTTATAACCGTGATTTTTAGGGACCGTATGGTCCCTAAACTGTGTATAAAATATTTCTGTATTACAAGGCTGGACCTGTATAGAGCTTTGCATCAAAAAGTAGTTCATAGCAAAATAAGTTGAAAGTAGTTTGAAGAAGCAGTTCATACCAAAAGTAGTTGACAGCAAAATAAATCAATACATGTTCATAGAAAAGTAAATCAATACATGTTCATAGAACATGAATGTGAAAATAAATCAATACATGTTCATAGAAAAGTAAATCAATACATGTTCATAGAACATGAACATGAAAATAAATCAATACATGTTAATAGAAAAGTAAATCAATACATGTTCATAGAACATGAACATGAAAATAAATCAATACATATTCATAGACAAGTATGAGAAGCATCAGGGGTTGCTGAGGCTGTTTGGGCTTTTCTGAGCTTTAAAAGAAGCTCAGTAGACATCCTACCTGTACCTTCTTTTAAAATACAGATTCATGTAAGATATTTCAAATGTATACTTATAACTCTAATATGTGAGTGTTATAAAGTTATACCTAGAAATATCTGAGGTATCAAGTCATGTAATCCAGGACTGACAGCAGATTTCAGTCCAGGGCACATATGTTGGCCAACAATTAATCAACATTACTCTTTTTTAATATACCACTTTTTAACAGAAAAGTGGTATATTAAAAAAGTGCACTTTTTAAACTGCAAAGTGGTTTACAGAAAAGAAAATATAAATAGCTAATGACCTTAAGTCTGCAATCTCACTCAGGATGAAATGAATGGGGATTATTTATAAAACAATGGAGTGGTTAAAATTGGGAAAGGAGTATGACAAGGCTGTATCACCTTGTTTATTTAATTTATATGGAGCGTTCACTATGGGAAAGGATAGTCTGGATGAATCACAAGCCAGAATTAAGATCTCTAGGAGAAATATCAGTAACCTCAGATATGCAGATGATACAACTCTAATGGCAGAAAGTGAGGAGGAACAAAGGAACCTCTTGATGAGGGTGAAAGAACAAAATGCAAAATGTGGCTTAAAACTTAACATTAAATAAATTCAAGATAATGGTTTCTGGTCCCATCAATTCATGGCTAATGGGGGAAAATGGAGCTGTGACATAGCTTTTTTTTTTAGGGGGAGAGGCTGTAGATCACTACTGATGGTGACTGCAGCCTGCTTCTGGGGAGGGAAGCTATGGCTGGTTTAGACAACTGAAATTAAAAGTTGGGACAACACCTTGCTGACAAAGATCTGTTTAGTTCAAACTATGATTTTCCCTGTGGTAATGTATGGTTACCACATACATTACTGGACAAGAAGGAAGGCTGAGCATCGAAAAAATAGATTCCTTTGTATTATGATGCTGGAGAAAATTCTTGAGAGTCCCTTGAACTGCAAGGAGATCAAATCAGTCCATTCTGCAAAAAATCAACCCTGGATATCCACTGGAAGAACATATACTGAAACTGAATTTTGGCCACATAATGAGAAGGGAGGATTCCTTAGAAAAGAACCTGTTTCTGGGAAAAACTGAAGGGAAAAAGAGATGGGGATGGTCGAGGATTAGGTGGTTAGACAGTTTCACTAGAGCAGTTAACTTGAATTTGGATAAACTTCAGAAGCTAATGGAGGATGGGGAGGCCTGGCATACTGCAGTACATGAGATCATGATGAGTCGGACACGACTTAAAAACAACTGAGCAGGGATGTCACCAGGATTCACGTTACCTGGTGCAGGAGGCCAGCGTGTCACCCCATGCAGTGGGCAGGGCAACAACCTGAATGATGGGCATGGTTATATGCTATTGCCCACCTCCACTGGATTTTTAGCAATGCATTTTAATAGCATAGAGTAAAGATATTTCAAAGTGGTTTGTTTCACTGCATTCTGCTGCTGATTATGCACCCTACGGTATGATGGGATTATTTCTACAAACCATGATTTTAGCCATTTTGGTCCCTAGTGTCAACCCTCCCTCAAAGGTGCCATCTTTCTAACACCCTAGTGACATCCCCGATTGGGACAATTTTGGAAGCCTTGCACTCCCCTGCTCAGGCCTTCCACATCAGCCAAGTCATGCTTCCTTACTCGCTAGTAAACATGGCTGTGGAGTTCATTTTCATTTTCAATGAATTTCAATGCAATCATCAGGGATCTCATTTTGGGGTGATATGTGGGGGCTGTGTTCATTGAATCAGGACAATTCTGGTGTCCTTGGATTCCCCTCAGCTTGCCCTTTCCAATGAACTATTACTTGTGAGTAAATCTGCAATATGGGTCACTTTCACATTCCATAGAGTTCAATGCATATTTTTGTTTTTTAGTTTTTTTCCATAAAACATGCTCTTCAATATGAATCCAACGGTATATGACATGATGGGGTTTTCCGTACAAATGTGAAGTTGCATTTTTGGGGTCCCCCAGTGTGCATCACCCCTTGGAGTGTCACCTGGTGTGGGCCACACTCTCACACCCTGCTAGTGATGCATCTGCTTCTGAGTAGACATGTATTGGATTGTGCTAGACATGGCTTTAGAAAATTATATTGCTTGCTGCTTCTTATATGAATATTTTGTAGATTCCTTAATCAGATTCTGATGAATGTCTCTATGGGAGAAGAAAGACCAGAGAGGACCCTGCATGGGACCTAAGTGTGTATCAGCACTTGGTAAAGCATTCAAAACTGCTATAAGTATAGTTGTAACAGCGGCTTGGGGGACATCAAAGAACTCTTTGGGAGTGCAAACAATTATTCCCTTGAAACCTGAGTCTTCAGGTACTTCTCTGGGGAGTGTCTCTGGCCCCCCTCCACCCCCATTGCATACTGGAATATATTTGCTCTCGTGATTAGGACTCAGTGAGTCAGTGTTTGCTTTTTGCTAATCTTTCTTCACATAAACCATTCCATTAGGGGTGCATCATAATTGATGCACTTTCTAAAGCATTCACTTTTATATTATTTTGTGTGCCTGTGAGCACAATCCTAACCGTGTCTACTCAAAAGCAAGCCCCATTGTGTTCAATGGGTCTTACTCCCAGGAAAGAGGATTGCAGCCTGTGTCTCCTAGTCAGATGTGAGTGCGATTATTGATAAAGATTGCTACATAGAGGCATTACTAAAAGGGGTGCAAAGCATTAATTGCAGGGAACCTTACCATAGTGGGCGAGGGGTCCCTTCCCCTCCTCTTTGTAATTATTCCGTGTGATTATTACGCCTCTGCTTGGCTCCCAGTGCCTGCAATGGCTACCAAAAAGAGGGGAAGGGCTCCTTGCATGCTATGGTGAGGCTTCCTGTAAGACGTAGTGCTTTGCACCAGTGATGGGATTCAAATAAATTAATAACCAGTTCTATGCCCATCTGGCAGCCACTTTTAAATGGCTATTTTTAACCTTTATATGTCCTATCTCTTGTTAACAACCGGTTCTATAAGGTAGGTGCGAACCTGCTGGAGCCCACCACTGCTTTGCACCCCCTCTAGCCATGCCACTACTGCTACATAATATCTACCCTGTCATGCAGTGGTTCTTCATAGCCAACCTTGTCCAATGCATCCCAATTTAACCATTGCAATGGTCCAATTTAACCATTGCAATCAGCAAAGCAGGTACGAACATTATCATCTGCTGATGCTTGCACATCAAGCCACGGTTAAAGGAACAAGAACAGTAACTGGTAGAGAAGTTGGCAACCGTGTGCTTTTAGGAAGCTCTATCAACGGGGAAATTAAAACAGACCTGATGTGGTGGGAAAAAGAATTAAACCTGAAACTTTGGATTTGTAAAGAAATACAAGGAGGCAATTTGGAAAAAAGATTAAGAGTAATTGTTCGGTTGTCTTGCCAACGGGATGTGGGTGCAGCCAATCAGCAAAGTTGATATACTGTTTTGACATCCCAGCGCATATTCTTGACATAAATAGCAACAGAGACCTAATAACAATGGGTTTTAAAGCTAGAGACTGATGTCATTTGAAATGTGTCAGTCAAAGGCAACCTATGAAAGTGTTTCTGCTCTCAAGCTGACGTTAAGTACATGCTGTATTGGTTTCATAAGTGATCGCAGACTTCTGACAGGCCATAAAGAAGACGAGAAATCTATAATTACCTTGGAGCTTGTTGATGTCCTTTAGCACATTAAAAAAAATAGGAAGGGAAAAAAAGTCAAACTTAAGTGTCATGATCAAACCAACCCCAGAATACGTTGCCATGTATGGATAGGAAATGTCCTCTGAGTACAGACCTTGAAGTTTCTCAACTTGTTAACTAAAAGTTGTTACCCATTAGTATTAGGAGCTGGGGGTGTATAAACAACGATCCCTTGAAACCTGAACGCGCTGAGTTGAAGAGGTGGAAAATAGACTGTTTAGGGAGAACCATTGAGGTGAGGAGAACCATTGAGGAGAGAGGTGGCAAAAGGGCAGTTGAGATGCTTTCTTACTGATGAAGGATGTTATATTGCACCTCCACAAGCTGAGGACTGTTACTTGTCATTAATAAGAACCATTTGTATCTATGGTATTGACATTGCAATGGAGTTTGGACTAGGTAAGTGTGCAAATTAATAATTGAACAGAGGTAAAATAATAAAAGTAGAAGAAATAGAATTACCCAATGGAAACAATATTAAGAACCTGGATGTGAAGGAACATAATAAATATCTGGGCATGTTTCAGGCAGATAACATCAAACATACTAAAGTTAAAGTTGGGTTTCTTTACCCAGCATGTAATTAATCGGTGGAATTTCTTGCCACAGGATGTGGTGATGGCATCTAGCCTTAATGTCTTTAAGAAGGGTTTGGACAGATTCCTGGAGGAGGGGACTATCACAGTTTATGAGCCATGATGGGTGTGTGTGTATAGACAGATGTAGATATGGGCCACCTTAAAATGCAGATGCAAGGGAGAGCACCTGGATGCAGGTGTCATATCTGCTCTTTATCTAGTGGACCGCTGTGAGATGCAGGAAACTGGACTAGATGGGCCTTTGGCCTGATCCTCTTATGTAAAAGGATGCTCTTCTTATGTAAAAGAAAAATTGAGCCTGAACAGATCAGGAGAGTCAGACAAATCCTAAAGTTCAAACTCAATGGTGGGAACACTATACAAGCCATAAACCCCTGGGTTATATCCATCATTAGATACAATGCAGGAATAGTAGACAGAAAGCAAGCAGATTAACAGCACAATCCTAACCATGTCTACTCAAAAGTAAGCCCTATTGTGTTCAATGTTTCTTACTCCCAGGAAAGTATCTTTAGGATTGCAGCCATAGAAACATTAGACTATAAGACCAGGAAAATAAAGAACTTCTGGGTGCTCTGCACCCACACAGTAATGTGGAAAGACTATCTCCTTTGCAGTTCAGGGGGACAAGGAATGCTGCAAGCCCATAAAACAGTAGAGGAAGAAATACGAGGCCTTGAAGAATACATAAAGGAGATTCAGTATGAATGGTTTACAATGAGAAATTATTAAAGAAAACCAACAAAATAAAGCAGGCTTATGAATAAGAACAAATAGAAACCAAGTGGAAAGTGAGAAAATAAGCCACTCCATGGACAATCTTTGCAAGATATTACTGGAAAATAAACTTCACCCTGTGACTGTTAAAGGCAACTTGAGGAAAGAAACAGAGGGTCAAGAAGAGGCACAAGAACAGGCATTAAGAACAAATGAAATGAAAGAAAAACTAGAAAAAAAACCACAAACAGCAAGTGCCATCTCTGTAAAGAAGCAGATGAAACCGTGCACTGCCTAATTAGCTGCTGTACAAAGATGGCACAGGGTATAAAAAAAGGCATGACAAAGGAGCGGCCATGGTACATTGGAACATCTGTTAAAAAAAATACAGGCCACCTGCAGCCAGAAACTGGTGAAACCATAAAACTGAAAAAAAAAATTGTTGAGAATGAAGATGCCAAAATATTATGGGATTTCCCACTTTAGACAAACTTCTATCACACAATATACAAAATGTAACCAATTGAGAAGAAATACTAGAGGCAAGAGTCCTCCCCATCATGCACATTTGACCCTTATGTGGAATAGAATCATAGAATCATAGAGTTGGAAGGGACCTAGTAGGTCATCTAGTCCAACCCCCTGCCTGCAGCAGGAAATCCCCCTAAAGCATCCCTGACAGGTGCTCGTCAAGCCTCTGCTTGAAGATCCCCCTTGAGGGAGAATCCACCACCTCCCTTGGCAATCTGTTCCACTGCTGAACCACCCAAACCATCAGGAATTTTTTCTGGTTATCCAACCAGAATCTCCTCTCTTGTAGTTTGTACCCGTTGGTTCTAGTTCTGCTTTCAGAAGCAGCTATGAACAAATGAGCCCCTTCCTCCCTATGACAGCCCTTCAGGTATCTGAAGAGGGCAATCATGTCTCCCCTCAGCCTCCTCTTCTCCAGGCTGAACATCCCAAGTTCCCCCAACCTTTCCTGGTAGGGCTTCCCTTCCATCCCACTGATCATTCTTGTCGCTCTCCTCTGGACTTGCTCCAGCTTGGCTGCATTTTTCTTCAAGTGAGGTGCCCAGAACTGAACACAGGACTCAAGGTGAGGTCTCACCAATGCAAAATAAAGAGGAACTAGAACTTCTCGCGACTTGGATGGTTGCCAACTGCTTTAAGGTATATCATCAACCCTCGGACCATCTTCTGGGCTCCCTGGGTCTTTATGACAGCTCAGGGAATCAAAGAATAAGTACCTTCATAGACAATCTCCAAAAGAAGTTTGAAATTATGTTCACTCCTCTGAATCAGAATTCCTGGCATGCTGTACACCAACCATTTTGAACACATTTCTTTCTTATACCTAAGAAACAGATGTAAGAACAAATCCATGTGTTCAACACATGTTTAGGAGACCAATGGTGTATCAACTAGCTGTGATTTGGGGGAGCTTAACCAAAAAGGGTGTTCAGACCAAAAACTGAACTGATGCCTGTCAACATTCTGAAATGATATATAGGTTCATAAAATTCCCAGATACACAGATGGATATTTAATGTTGCTGCTATGGTGGGATTTTGATACACTGTCTGACACACCATTTAAGAATAACTATATATATATACTCTATTTTATTCTCAAACTTCTAGAAGTTCATATGGCCTACATCAGAATTGATGCTTAGGCAGAGGAATGTGCAACTGGACAATACTGAAAGTAAAAAGGGAAATAGCACCACATAAAAGGTTGAGGGAAATCAAGTTACAAGCAGTCATGGAAGAGTACATGATGTTCTGTCACCATAATGGAAATTAAGAGATCTCTTTGCACCGCCACCCCTTCTCAAAAGAACAGGAGTTAAAAGTCAGGACCAGACCTATCACTGTATAAATGGCCAACTTTGAGGCTCCCTAAGCAGGTCTACTCAAAAGAAAGTCTCATTATAGTCAATGAGGCTTACTCCCAGGAAAGTGTGGATAGTGTTGTAGCCTAATTTAAGATGCTGTGCTTGTTGATCTGACGGTTGGCAGATTGGTGGTTTGAGATCTGGGTACGGCAAAATGGAGTGAGCTCCATCTCTTGCCCAGCAACTTCAGCAGTTCGGAAGCATGTATATCAGTGGTTCTCAATCTTCCTAACGCCGTGACCCCTTTATAAGTTCCTCATGTTGTGGGGACCCCCAACCATAAAATTATTTTCGTTGCTACTTTATAACTGTAATTCTGCTACTGTTATGAATCGTAATGAAAATATCTGATATGCAGGCTGTATTTTCTTTGTTACAAATGAAATGTGTGTTCTATGCACACATGGAACACAATGGGATTTATTTCAGAGCAGGCATGCATAGGATTGGGCCCTGAGGCTGTCAGTCAGTCCCAGTGCGTGCACAGCTACAGCTGGAGATCTGGCAAGCCTGAGCTGGCCCTCTGCACCAGGGGTCTTTAGGCGACCCCCAGGAAAACTGTAGGTGACCCCCAAAGGGGTCCCAACCCCCACTTTGAGAAACTCTGATGTAAATGAAATTAGATAAATAGGTACCACTTAGGTAGGAAGGCATTCTGTGTGTTTTGACATTTAATCATGCTGACCAGTCCTGCTGGATCTCTAGAAAGAAAGGTGGGATAGAAATATCATAAATTAAAAAGAAAACTAATGATAGAGGCATTTTTGGATAGTGATAACTCTAATGCTTTGAAATGGGGATGAGCACTGAAGCCTACAGTCAGTCACAAATAGTAGGGCAACATGAGGGGAACTACTTTTACCTTTAGACTTGATTGCCTCCATGCATTTGTTCAATACTTTTCAAAGCATCCAAGCTTTGGCAAGGTCCCTCATGACTTCCTAATCAGCAAGTTGGAAAAATATGGGCCAGATGATACAGTTGTCACATGGATTTGCAACTGGCTGGATGGTCAGATTCAAAGGGTATTTGTAAATGGCTTTGCCTTTCCCTAGAGGTCAGTTTCGAGCCCCTTGAGCCCAGTTCTCATTAATATTAATAAAAGTGACTTGAATGAAAGGATACAAGGGAGGTTCATAAAATTAGCAGATAATACCATGCTGGGAGGAGTACCAAACACAACAGAAGACAGGAAAGCCCTTCAGGAGGATCTGAAATAATGGGCTGAAACAAATAGGATGAAGTTCAACAGGGAGACATGCAAGGTTCTGCCTCTAGGCAAAAATAACCAGACACAGGTATAAAATGGGAGATACCTGGCTTGGCAGCACAACACATGAGTGGGATCTTAGGGTTGTTGTGGATCACAAGCTGCACATGTGATGTGATGTGTCTGTGTCTGCAAAGAAGATAATTGCCATTATAGGCTGCATTAAGGGAACTGTAGTTTCCAAGTGGCAAGAAGTTCTAGTTCCTCTTTATTCAGCATTGGTGAGACCTCACCTTGAGTCCTGTGTTCAATTCAGGGCACCTCACTTGAAGAAAGATGCAGCCAAACTGGAGCAAGTCCAGAGGAGAGCGACAAGAATGGTCAGTGGGATGGAAGGGAAGCCCTACCAGGAAAGGTTGGGGGAACTTGGGATGTTCAGCCTGGAGAATAGGAGGCTGAGGGGGGACATGATTACCCTCTTCAGATACCTGAAGGGCTGCCATTTGCAAGAAGGGACGTGTTTGTTGCCTCTGAAAGTAGAACTAGAACCAATGGGTACAGACTGCAAGAAATGTGATTCTGGCTGGATATTAGGAAAAAATTCCTGACGGTGAGGGCAGCTCAGCAGTGGAATAGATTGCAAAGGGAAGTGATGGCAATGCCCTCCTACCTGAGATTCTTCAAGCTGATGCACCACGGTTTGACCTGATCCCAGAAGCATGCATACTGTCACAGGACTCTGCCCCCCCCCCCATTTTGCATTTCAGAATCCAAAATTTACTTTGTAAATACAGTGCACTCACAATGATCTTGATCACGTCCACTATCGGCTGTTTTCAGCACTGCCTTTCATACATTTCTATTACAACTGCAGTAAAGTGTTAAAGATGTTTTCTCTAAAATTGCAATTATTTTATAAACCTATAAGATGCCATTTATTTTTACTTCTCTCTGAGTCAAGTTGTAACAGCCTGCAAAGGTTCAATTATCTTGTAAGAAGAAAATCTTAAGGAAAAAAATAACAGATCTCAGTAAAATGATTACCTAATCTAATAGCAGGAGACAATTGAAAATTTGGTGGGAACAATTAGCCGTCAATTTTGAGACTTGAGATGTTCTCTGCACTTTATTCCCACCTTTTCTCTACACTAATTTATACTATATGATGAGAAATTCTATCTTCCCACAAAGTTAAGCAGCATGTAATAAGGCATAGTCCCAAATGAAATGTAGGTCAATTTCTTTAAAAAGAAACAAAACATTTCTGCTTTTAAAATGGAATATGGAGCTATATTATGTATGCAAATGGACACATAAAGAGATAATATGCTTCTGATGCATTTCAAGAGTCGGCCTTTGGCTTTCTTTTTTTAAAAAAGGTTCAAACACAGAAATAATGGAACACCCTAAAACTAACAAGTGCAACAGAACGGAAATGGAAAGATAAATGAGTCGGGGAAATTTGACAGGTCAGGGAAACCAGGGCAGGATAGAGGAGGTAAAAAAACCCTATAGATGTGGAGTTGACAAAGTGGAATCAAAAGATTTTACACAGCTAGGGATTCTAATAAAGGCAACTTAAACCTCTCTTTGTGTCCAGCAATCCCTCGCCTATTCCTTGCTCAGTGACAGACAGCGGCTATGCTTAACAAACCTCTTTTGGTAGAGTCCTTCTCAATATAGCATGTTGCTCTATGGAACCCAGTGATACCAGAACACAGGGTGGGATACACAAATAATCCTCCACTGAAGATAACACATGTGCCTCCCGGTCCCAATGATTGACCAAGAAACTACGATCAACTGTAGGTTGATTTTCACAGCTGAATTTCACAGCTGATGGCTAAGAGCACAATCCTAACCATGTCTACTCAGAAGTAAGCCCCATTGTGTTCAATGGGTCTTACTCCCAGGAAAGTGTCTTTAGGATTGTAGCCTCTGAGGAACTTACTGGTGGCCGTCAACACTATAAACATGGATCTGCCTCTATCAAATGTAGAGTGACCAGATGTCATAACCAGAAAAGAGGACTAAGCCACCCTGCAAATGTAAGACAACCAAGAAAGTGGGAGGACATGGCAAAAAGTTAAAAATACTCATATATATTTCTTTCATGTGCTTAATTTAAACATTATATTGTTTACTTAAAACTATTAGTTTTACTATTAATGAACTATTAGTGGGCTGCGGGTGGCGCAAGCGGTTAAGATGCTGTGCCTGTTAACCAGCAGGCCAGGGTTCGAGACCCAGGTTGGCCCCACAAGACAGGGTGAGCTCCTGTCCTTAGCCCAGCTCTGCGGCGCCAGCTGGATCCAGTCGTATTGGCTCTGCCTTTCCATTGGACTAATTCAGTGGCATGGAGAGGGGGATTTGCTGCTTGGGTAACAGCCTATCCTCCATAACAATCCAACCCAGGCTTCTGTGCTTTGCATGCAGTGTGTGCAGCGCCGAGCACAATACCATAGTCTTTCAAGACTGATGGAGGCCTGCTTTTTTAAAAAAACTATTACGTATAATTTATTAATTACAAGAAGGCGACATGCTGTCTGCTCATAAGGAAAAGAACAGTGGACAATGAATATTTTTTTCCAGGACACAAGGCTAAAAAAGAGGACAAGTCCTGGAAAAAGGACATATGGTCCCCCTTGTTATGAGTTTTTTCCTATAACTTGCTTTTCTGCAACTCCCTAATGTTTTCCAAGTAAGGGGCCAATACTATTCTATTTGCCAGCCCTGTTCCAGCTGCAGGGTAGCCTCAAAGGAAGGGAAGAAAACTTTCCTTATGTTGAGGAGACCTTAATGACTGCCCCCCTTCCCATGGGATGCATTGCATGACTTCCACCCATTGGCTTAGCTGTCCTAGCACCAGAAAGTTGGATAAGATTGGGTTCAAAGTCGGGTTAAAATGAGGTACTGGTAGTCTCCATATCATGAACACCTAGTATGTGTGGATTGCTGCTATATCATAGCAGGATTTGAAGCTGAACATACAGATAATCCTCTGATTACATATTGAGAAAGTCTGTTACAACGTAGCGTGGGAAAATTAATCCATATTTGAAAGATACTTAACGCTGGTTTCCTAAGGGCCAAACTATATTGTGTATCATTGTCTTGTTGGGACAATGGGGGTTTATGTTCCCCCATTGGGGAAAATATTTGGGGTTATTGGGGGAAAATAATGGGGGTTTATTTTCACTTTAGAATAACAATAATGCAAAAGCCCTATCATATCAAAACAGTGCAGCACCATAGAGTTTTCCTGTTTAAAATTAATCGGAAGCACCTTTAAGGACATAGGGTTTTCTAGGTGAGGAGGCAGTGGAAAGTGGCACAGGTGTCAAGACTTGAACATGCTTTGCTCCCTGCTACCTAGACAATTGCACATGTAACCACACATTTAACATCATGTCAAATTTGGCCCTAATTAAATTTTAGGAATGTAGGAAAATGGCTACAAATCCTTTGAAATTGGTTAAATGTGGACCTCTTTTAAGATCTGACTTGAATGGGGAGTCTATTCTACTGTCAAGTGCTAAAAATACAGCAGAGTTTGCCACAAATGGTTCTACTTTTCTGCTGAGTGTAATATTAAATTAGCTAGCTGCGGGCAAGAGCGGCCTTTTGAAAGTCTGAAATTGTGGGGGAAAAGTATTGTCAGGAACCTGGGAGAGCCTTTATCAAAGGGGGAAGGGGAATGCTCTGTGTTGCATAACTGGGTGGGGAGCTCTCTCTTTCTCTGTCCTTAAATACGACAGAACTCAAACTTGGCAAGATCAGACTTCTCCAAATTAGTGGTCTTCAATTACAGAACTTATCCCCTTAAGCCAGGCTCGAGATCTTGAGTGAGAAATTGGAAGCAGAGGCCCCAACCCCAGAACAGGTGTTTAACGGGAAGTCTGAAAGGCAGCAGGTGTCCGCATGCACTATCTCTCCGAGATGGCCGTAGGGGGATTGCAGAGAAGCAAACGAAGTCTTTCCTTCTATCAGCAGTTAAAGGAAGGCTTCTTATAATGAAAGAAAGCATTTGATCATGGAAAGGTTGTGTTGCGTAATTCTGAAGGGAGGCACAAAAGGATAGACCAGAGTTGTCCAAGCCATCATTCCACACCTTACTGACATATAGGCTTCCCCATCTACTCTAAAGGTGGAATTTGTTTTACATATGCAAAGATGTGGTAAGTTAAATAGGATAAGTTGGTAAGATCTGCAAATAGTGGTAAGAACAAAGCAAGACACTGTGGTGGTTGAACAAGCAAGACACGGATCCTTAGTAGTGGCATGGCTAAGAGGGTACAGCGGGTAGCAGTGGCACCATGCCTCAACCGGGGCAGCGGGGAGGGCAACAAGCTGAGCTTGACGCTAGTGGCCAAAACTGCAAAAAACTGGGTATATATGAATAGTAATGCCATCATGTTATATATCACTGGAAAGGTAATTTAATGCAGAATGCAATGAACAAAATTGCATTGGAATATCTATCTATTGTGATATAAAAGTTAGGAAAACACCAACTGTGTATGGAACAAAAAATGGATTTATTAAAGTCATGAGTAAACATGAGACTGATTGCTCCAAGAGTCAATGAGATGTAATTATGATACAGTATGGAACTAATAAGGTGTTAATATGAGTCAGCTCCCATTTCTGTATATCATTATATAGTTGCCTATTGTGTGTAAAGAAGCAGTTGTTATAAGTGGTCTGGCTTATAATGTATGGCTGTGAGAGCAGGCCATTAAGAAGGGTAACCACTGAAGTATACATGCCTTTGAATGATGGTGCTGGAGAAGATTCTTGAGAGTCCCTTGGACTGCAAGGAGAACAAATCAGTCCATCCTGCAGGAAATCGACCCTGACAGTTCACTGGAAGGACAAATATTGAAGCTGTAATATTTTGTCCACGTTTTCATGAGAAAGGAGGACTCTTTAGAAAAGAGACTGATGCTGGGAAAAACTGAATGGGAAAAGAGAAGGGGACGTCAGAGGATGAGGTGGTTAGATAGTGTCACCAAAGCAATGAACATGAATTTGGACAGACTATGGATGCTAGTGGAGTACAGGGTGGCCTGGTGTGCTGAAGTCCATGGGGTCACAAAGAGTCTGACACAACTTAAGGACTATACAACAACAACTCCCTAAGTCTTTGCTACCAGGATCACATCACTAAGAGGGGAACGAGGGGGTACTTTCACTTTCTGTTGCTCCAGGAGGGGTTGGTCAGGCCTGTACAGCCAGGCTTTGAATCTTTGAATGGAATGAACCCAAAAGCACTGCCTGTTTGCTCCATTCAAAGGTTCAGTGCCTTGGTTTGAAGATTCTAAGGCTGCAATCCTAAAGACACTTTCCTGGGAGACTTGATCAGTGTGCTTCAAAGGCCAAGGTCCCCTAGCAAGTCTGGGAAAATACCTAGGAATATACTAGCCCACTGCTTTTCACCAATCTCCATTGTGAAAATGGGATCTCTGTGTTACTTGACTTACCTGCCTGTGTAAATCAGCCTGAGGTTGTTTGAAGTACATGGCATAGGATGCTCTCAGTCTTAAAATAGGTGTTTTGGTTCTTGTTGTATCCGTTTTGGGTTCATGTGCATGTGGATACCTTGAACTTTCGTTAGTTTCTTGTATTATGGTATAACATCAAAGAATGAATGACGACAATGATTAATATGCTGCAAAGAAAACCTTGCTACCAATAGGTATTATTTGGCAGTGACTCTGAATCTCTTGATCTGCAAGGTCACATTTTGATGGTTGGTAGTAGGAACGAATATGTATCTGGGACCAATTCCAGAGCTGCACCTGGTGTTAATAAGACCTGATTTGTCTTTTGTGGATTGGTGAAGGTTGTGCAACTATTCTTAGTCTTTTTCACAAATCTTATTTGTCAAGCATTCCATTTAAATGTTTCCTTAACTTTTCAGGTTTATACAGACACAGACAGATTTTTTTATAGATTTTTACTTCCAGGCGGTGACGCAAAAGACATTGCAATCCTAACTTGTGCTGGATTAGGCAGATTGGCATGTTTACACTGCATCCAGCACAAGTTTGGGGCTTCTGTTGCTCTATCCCGGGGCAAAGAGAAACATTTCCCGTTACTCTAATTCAGCAGCAGCTGCAATGGGTCTACTTGGATCTAAACCATGGAAATTGGTTGCACATAGACGATGAACCCAGTGGGTTCTGCATCCCTGCCAAACCACTCACCATCTCATCTACTACCCATCCTCCCTGCGCACCCGGCCAGTTTAATGGTAGTTTAACTTCTGGTGGGTCCCGACAGCTAGTCATTCTAAAAAATGCGTTCCAGTGCTAAAAGGGTTGAGATTCACTGTGCTAGAGAATGAAATGAATGGACAACAAAAACATGTATAATCTGGTTGGTGTGTGGGCTCCAGCTCAGTGGACAAGCATTGCTTTGCAAATAGCACGTCCCAGGTTCAATCCCCAGTATTTGCCAGGGAAGGACCTACAAAAAAACCACAGAAAGCTGGTGCCAGTCAGTGCAGAAACACTCAGTTGCTAGATCATTGGTCTGAGAAGAAGGCAGGTGTTGCCACCAGCGAGAAGGCAGCATTCCCCCCCCCCCCCCCCAGTGAAGCATCACTCTGGGCAGTGGCTTAGCTAGAAGGGGTGCAAAGCACTGTTTTGCAAGAGCGTGATCACTCTGTGCAAGCATGCCCATTCTTTTGATGGGAGGCAGAACGACTAGGAAGGGGAAAAGGGAGGCTCTGCTTCTATGGTGCATTTAGACACATTCAAAATGTGGTGCTTTGCAGTCCCTTAGCTGCACCACTGACTCTTGGCATTGCTGGGCAGATATCAGTGACTTTCACAATTTTATTCCCAATAGTGTCTTGTAATATTGGGGGCATGGTGCGGGGGAATACTGGCTGGGCTTTCATAGGCAGGTGACAGTGGCTGCTCCTTCAGCATCAGCAGCGTGAAGGCTGTCCAATAGTACCAGCCCTGTGCAGGTTGATCCTCTAATGGTCATGCAGCTTGTAGTCAGTGCCTGACTTGATGCTGATGCAAATACATAGCCAGACCCATTCATTCATTTTTACAATGTTAGCAGATGTGCAAACTAATATTTGGTACCCTTATTCCCCACAATCATTGCCAGCAGGATCCTAAAAGGATAGGTATGTGGTTTTAAAAAAGAGATTATTTTTAAATGTCCTCAATCTTCTGTTTGAGGATTTTTCATTTTGGCTTTCTTAACTAGAACATTTCAGCATCCAAATCCTTGTATCCAAATCCTTGGGTATGTGTGTTGTGGGGTCAAATAATTCTCTCAAATACACATCATGCAGTTCTGCAAATCAGAAAGAAGTTTATATTCCTACCTGTCAAGTATCACCTACCTGCTTCCATTCTGGGAATATTATGATCATCATTCTTTTATTCTAGTTTGATTTAGGCCAGAAAACTCCTTGACTTTGCAAACTCCTTCTCTGGAAAGCAATATTTTCCTATAAGCCATCAACTGACCCCAATTTGCAAATGACAAAAGAAAAAAAATATGTGTTTGCACTTTGCTTTATTACCTTCTGTCCCTTACGTGGCTTTGATTAAGGGTACTTTCAAATTAAAGCTTTTTTCACTTTTCAGGGACATTGCATTTTAACTGCAAGCAGAATTAAAACAGTAGCAAGTTACAGCACTACACACAGCAATTAATATAACATTCTCTTACCAAGCAGTGGCTTCTACAGGCTGCCCGTAGAACAACTGCCTGCCTCATAGGGTTGTCGTGAAGATCGTCTGTGGCGGCACATTTACATGCGGCTCAGTACTCCAGTGATCGGTTGAGTCTGTATCCTGAAAAAGTGCACCTAAAAATTTTGCTGTATACTTGTCAATACTCAATGTCAACGTATACAAAGACAATAAAAGAATTATTATGAATTAATTGCTTCTATTGATCCTATACCATGGCACTATTTTCTGTGAAATAGAAGCCCTGTGGATCAGGAACCAATTTTCTACTACTCATGCTAGACATTATTTCACAATTAATGATGACATGTATCACTAGTGTACTTGAGCTTATGTCTGGTGATACTCGTTGGACCACTGGGCATTGCCATTTGACAGTAAGGCTAGGCATGCAACACAACACAAAGTGGTGGGAGGCTCAACTCAGTAGGCAAAGGTCCAGTTTCCAAAGCATACTTTTCTATGCTGGAAAAACCCTCAAATCCACCCTGAATCTCTTATGGTGTTTGTTTTACATCTTGTCTCCCAATCCAGATGTCATAGCCAGCTACTTTGGGTGGTTCTTCCAATAGGTGGACCACGTGAAGTGGTAAGGTGGAGAATAAATGTTGAGAAACACTGTTAGACAGTTATTGCCTGGAGAGGGGAACTGCAAGCAGTACAGGAGGCAAGTCCAGAATGCTCCTGGCATCCCATCCCACTACGTGCAGCAATGTCCATAAATCTGTTTCACTCCCTCAACCTAGACAGATGGTTGCTGAGGAAGGTCACCTTCTGTGTCCACTTATGCTGCGGACTTGCTAGTAATGGGAACTGACTCTCAGGTACTTCTTCAACAAATTTTAATCTATGGTCTCTTTGCCCTAAGTGTGGACAATAGACTGTGACTCTTCCAATTGGTATTTGTCACTGTTAGTTCAAATACTGAAGCAATAGTGAAGTTGTGGTGTTATCAAAGGTCAGCAATTTGCATGTGTGGTAGGTTTGTCCAAAATAACAGACATACTGCTTATGGTAATGAAATAAACTGATAACAAAATGTGAAGTACCTTTACATCCCTTTACATCAAGTTATTGCTTGATGTGGTTTATTGGATAAAATTCTTACAGTTAAACATTTATTGTTAATTTCCCAAATCCTGACTGTAGGCAAAGATCCAAATGGCAAAACAATAGAAAATAAAATTCAAAGAATTTAAAAAATTCTTTAAGAAATTTTAAGAAATTAAAAGAATTTAAAAAAAAACTGGACTTGAGGAACTGGGATGTTGCATATATTTTTACCTTAACCAAATTATGTATAGCTGAAACCTATGCATGTCTAACTCAGAAGTAAGTCCCATTGTGTTCAGTGAGACTTAGGGCCCAATCCTATCCATGTATATTCAGAAGAAAGCCCCACTGAGTTCAGTAGGGCTTACTCTCAGGGAAGAGTCTTTAGAGACACTAAAGACACTTTCCTGGGAGTAAGACACATTGAACACAATGGGGCTTACTTTTGAGTAGATATGTTTAGGATTGCACTGCTACTACCAGGAAAATATGGATAGGATTGCAGGCTTCAATCTTAAGAAGACAAAAATCAGAGAAGTCTGCAAATCTTTGGAGCCTTATATTGAATTTTGGACAGTGTTATTGTATTGAAAGAGACTTTAACTCATTCTAAAGTTTTTAAAAAGTATGTATCTGTCTGGGGCTCTTTGCTGCCCAGTATGTTGAGCAGAAGATAACGTTTCCCGTGGATATGGTGAAATTTGTAGTGTGGACGTGTCAGGAGATGGGACAATACAAGTTCTAGGAATGATGTGAGAAAGAAGTTGAGAGGCAAATCCTATAAATTTTGAAAGCAGCAGCATAGAAACAGGAGACCTTGTTTCGAAAGGTCAATTTGTTTGCAAAAACACCACTATTGGAAATGAATGGTGCCAGAGTTTTGACCTCGGTGACATTCAAGAGCAGTAATGCACTTTCTGAGCACCTCTAGCCCTTCTTTCCAATTTCACCTAATCCCATGTCTACCCTCCCATTTGAGGCTATTTGCAGCGATGGCCCACAATCATCAAGCAATAGTACCATTATAAGCTCCCCTAACAAAAGGCCTCCATGATCATTTTCTAGCAACTGTGACAAGATCTCCTCCTGTTACCCAGACACATTTTCTTGCTTCTTCCTGGAGATTTCTTTTCTTGTTTCCGAGAAGGAAAGTGCCTCACTGAGGGCGACCTCTCTTGCTGTTGAGAGACTTGCGAGAAGGAAGTGGGGGGAGTGAGAGAAGCAACAGACATCACATGTAAAAACCTCCTCCTGCAGAGCTTTAGGAATAAATGGTAAGCTGGCTGGCTCCTTTTTGACACCCCATAAACCTGCAACGAGGTCTCTCGGGAATCAATTCAATTAGGAACACACATTGCGATTTGCCTTAAGTCCCTTCTGCATGGTGACGGAAAGTGCAGTCGGCACCGTGCAATATATCTAGCGCAAAGTGCTTGTTTGCATTCTCCGGCAATACCGAAGCCAGAATTGATAGTTGGAATTACAGCTTGCTGTGCCTCTAGCCAGGTCATTACATTTGGATGTGAGAGCCATGCAACCTTCATAGCAGGTAGCTCAAACCCAGGGAGCCTTCCTGCATCATAAGGCACTGGTTGTGCTTTCCACTTCTGTATGGTGCACCCACAGTTAGCGTAGGAACTAATGCATTTTCTTGGGATCACTTAGGCTAGTTTCCATATGCTTCTTTACAGGCCAGTATACTGTCTCCCTCCCGCACCAGTTGCAAAGCAGTCTCTGCCAACGTGAGCAGTGGGCCTTTTGGCACACCCAGAGAGACTCACAGGAGTATGTAAGTCTGCACAGGGATGGACAAAGGCGGGGAGTTTGTTGAATGGAGCAAGAATGGGCAGAAGAGGTGTGATGGAGTGGGGCAGAATCCATAATGGCACATATAGTGGTGGGATTCAAATAAATTAACAACAGATTCTATGTCCATTGAACAACAGGTTCTATGTCCCATTAGTAGCCAATTCTCAGAACCAGGTGCTCATTAGCAAAGGGTTCTATAGAACCTGTGAGAACCTCCTGAAGCCCACCACTGGATGCCATAGCTCACCCTTCCTGGGCTTGATCCAACTTCCCAGGTTAATGCAGACTTCCACTAGTACTCAACCTGACACAGGTCCTAATTTCACTGTAACAGGACAAACTTCCCTTTGCCCTAAAGAGACCTCCAGTAGCTGAAAATCCTCTATGGGAAGCAGTGGACACCACACTTTGCCACATGAGGGAGAATTTAAGTGGGATTGGGCTGTTTACCTAGTTAGCAGGGGTGACCATAGCAAGCAAAAGGAAAACAGGATGACAGAACTCCAAAGAATGTGGAACTTAAGACAAGAAGAAAATCCAGTGCATTTCTGTGTCTTCTTTAGGGATAATGGCAAGGAATCCCAGTAGCTTCGGAG
Organism: Cryptoblepharus egeriae; assembly: GCA_030015325.1. NCBI lineage: Eukaryota > Metazoa > Chordata > Lepidosauria > Squamata > Scincidae > Cryptoblepharus > Cryptoblepharus egeriae. Next base: position 4,360,013 of record JAREYC010000019.1, on the reverse strand, counting down.
GTGGATTCTTTGCCAGTACCCAGTTTTGTGCCCCCGATGAAAGTGGTTATGTTGAAAAATGTAAGGTTTGGACAGAAAATACACTTGTAACAAATTTCATACTGTGTGCATCCCTTGGAGTGCAATTTCTCTCCCCTTTTCCTTGGGAAGGTTGGAACATGTGGCACACTCTTCATGTGACCAGGATCAGGGGCAGGGCAATGCAGAATTTTGTCCAATGCCCTCCTCTTTGGTCTACTCTGTGCAATTAAAACCCAATTACTGTCAAACCTGAGAACACATTTCCTTCTGTGCTTGATGGTAATGTGCAAGGAGCATGGTAAAGAGGAGAATTATCTGCTTTTCTCTTGATCAAGCAGGAAGCAAATCAATTCAAGTTGTATTGGTGGTAAGTTGGAAGGAGGTTGAAATAGACCAAGGGTGAAACTTACCCCAAATCGACTACCCCCTGTGATCTTTTTCAATCTGCTACTGATGCAACCCACAAAGGTAGTTACATGGGTGAGGCCAGGATTAAACCCTGTTTTAAGGGTTGCTTCATCCATCCATCCATCCATCCATGTTTTTTTCTTTCAGGTTCACAGGACTGCAAACCTACCCATAGGTTTTTTTTGCTACCCTTAGTATTTTTTTCTGTTTTTCCACAGCAAGTGTTTCTCCCCCAGCCTCCCCTTCCTCCACCTCCGTTTCTTTGCGGCTTCCCCTTGGGCAACACAGATGCCTACCCAGGAGAATCTTGACTTTAAATTGTTCTACACATTATTCTGTATCTGGCTTGAGCAGCCTCAAACCAAAATGTGGTTCAAATTATCCCTGTAGGTTTAAAAATACAAAAACAGGAATGGGGTTGCAGCACCCTCCTTTATTCAGAAAAGGTGTAATCCTGTCATGTCCACTTAGAACTTCAGTCACATTATTTTAAGTCTACATGCGAAGCCCTCGTAACATATCGGCCTACGTTTGGTCTCAGCTGTCCACCAGGCATCTGGAGAGATGCAAACTTTATGTGAGAGCTTTAAACCTACTCAGCCTGTTGTACCTGGCATCCTCTGTACTTTGTAAAGTGGATGTGGTCTTTAAATAGGGTTGCCATATGTCCCGATTTTGGGGGATTGTGTTCACATACTGCTAAGTGTGACAGAGGGTCCTGTCCTGATTTTATGGAAGAGAATTATGACAACCCTACTTTTAATAATGTATGGAGCAGTAGTGGCAAGTGTCTAGATCACTAGGTGGATACATTAAACATTAAAACTGACAGTTGGAGCAACCCATGTCCTTATGCTAAATCTGTTTCCATCGAGCACACCTCTGTGTGTGCATTCTTGGAAGGGGGCACCCCTTTGGGATAGTGGGAGCCTGGATGAGTGAGATGAGAGAGGGAGGATCTCTATAAAAATATAAGGAGGATTCTTCTGGGTGAAACCTAGTGACCAAAGCAAATAGCTGCAATATATTTTGGGTGTTACTCAGAGGCTGCATGGCCTGCGCAACTCATAGTGGGACTGAAATCTTGCTGCCACATGTCTAGTCTCTCTCTGTATAGTAACAAGAACATGTTTGCTACTATACGGAGAGGGGGAGACTAGAGCTGTGGCAGATGAAAGACCAGCCTCATCTGTGATCAAGGAACCACAGAGATACTGGGTACAGCACATTGCAATGGGATTCCTATGACTGTACTCATCTTCCACTCAGTTTCTGAGAAGTTGCACATTCAAAGAGGAGGCTGTGCTTTCATCCACTGCAGTTCTAGTCTAGCGGTAGAGAAAGCTCAGCCTCACTTGTAATTGCACAACCCCTCCAAAAGTGAGTGGAGGGTACATGCAATCACAGGGGATGCTGTGGCTTTTTTTTAACGGAGTATAAGTGAGGCCCTGCCTCTCTTGGCTACAAATCACTGGTGAGACCACAGGTTCAGCTAGTCCATCATTCTGCTTTCCAGTGTCCAAAGGTGGAAACACATTCCCAGTGGGTTGTGAATGTGATCAAAGCAACGATGCAGATCAAAGCATTGCATAGGATATTTTTCTGGTCAAAATTAGCTTCCTAATGTTGTTTCCCTGCCTTTCTCTTGTTGTGTTGGCATATGTTTTGCCCTGCTGGGACAAGATGCATGGACAGACTAATTTGTGCTGAATAAAGAATTTGCACCCCCTCACCCTGCCACTGCCCCAGTCAGACTGAGCTCCCTGCCCCACTCACCGGAATTAAAGTAAGAGAAAAAGCTGAGATAGATTTTACATGTTTCATATCTTTCAATCACAGCCTCAATCCCAAGCACGCTTAACATTTTTTCCCCCGAATAAATGCTCTTAGGATTGTGCTGAGAATGGGTCTATACACGGGTCTATAAATTCAAAGATGCAAATCCATTTAGTTTAACCAAAAGGGTGATGGTACACTCGTGAAGACATTCCTATAGGTATAGTGAGGCATCAAAAAGGAACAGAATAAGTTCTTCTTAAACACACAATTGTACTGCAGTGTCATTTTTAACACTTCAAAGAACAGCCCTTCAAAGCTAGCTGTAAATCTGCCCCTCTTCTTTTTTTGACCTCTTGCTGAAATCTGAAATGGCATCACTGTGTGTGTAAGTCTAAGCTTAAAGAATGTTTCCAGCAATATTTTTACTGCATTTTCCTACCTCTTCAGTTGTAACAGTCATGTGGTTTCTCAGTAGACCTTTCAAGGGTGATTTGTAGTCAGAAGCAGCTATATAGGACAGAGATTTTACCAAAACATAACAAACGAAAAAGCCTTATTTAGCTGAATTAAATAAAAATATTTTTGACCTCCTTTGACAAAAGGCCATGGAAGGAACCAACTCAATTTGTCTGAGGAAGATATGCCATTGCCTGGTACCTCCTAGACCAGTGGTCGGGGAACAGGGGTAAAATACCCCACATGGGGTAAAAATGAAATCTCTGGGGGTAATGGATGGTCGACATTGTAATGCACAGTAATGCAGGACCGTCCATTACCCCCAGGAACTGGCAGAAGGAGTGTGCCGCGCGGGTGCAGAAAGAGGAGAGGACAGAGTCCTGGTGGGAAGACACAAAGCGAGCCTGGAGGGAGCTCCTCCCGCTTCCTTGCGGCCAGGTAAGGAGAGGGACCCGAGGAGAAAGGAGAAGCAGTGGGGGGAGCTCCGTTGCTGCGCTCCATCCATCGCAGCCTCCAGTCTGGCAGGCAGCGAACTTGAGAGCAGGACCTTTTAAGTGGATCTTAAAAGCTCTGACAGATTCTTATGGGAGTCAATGGCCCTTCCTATTGGGATGGGAAAGAAAGGGATGCTTAGTGAAGTAAGGGGCCATGCTCCAGTGTAAGAACAATTTACTCTGGATTCCAATATGAATTTCCCATAGGTTTTCACTAGGTAGTGCAGTAACTACGGATGCATGTAATGTCTCTTATGTGCTGCCGTAGTTACTCTCGATTTGGGGGCAATTCAGAATTGCCTAAAGTACAGTAGACCAAGAGGTCTGCCAGGTCTACCCAAGAGGTCTACCCAATGAATGTTACCAGGACAAGTATGATGGGCAGCCGAAGGAATTCTGCTACCAAGAATGGCCTCCAAATAGCGATGAATAAATGTGTCAGGATGGCACGTGTGTGCCCTGTGAGCTACCACGTGAGCTACCATTTGGTTAAAACAGTGATCCATCTAGCCCAGAGTTGCCTACTCTGAGTGGCAGCAGCTCTATGACCTCAGAAGACCTTTGAGCAGCTTTTTTATGGAGTTACTTAAGAATGTTGCATGTAAGCTATGATGATGAATATCTGCAACCTCCAAGTTTTAGATATAGACAACCTTATAAGGCTAGGTGCAAGGCTCTTGCTGTCTTATGTACTTCTGAAGGAATCTGGTGAAACATGGGCTAGATGGACATTTGGACTTTCTTATGTTCTCAATGAGCTTCAGGTTTGTTCATGTAGAACATGTCCTTTATTCTCAGCCACTCATGTGGCTGCTCCCTGCCATCGTCCTCTTTTCCAGATTCATAGACCTCTCTTTTTACAATCCGTTATCTGCTGAAGAAAGTACTGGAGGTAAAATGAGATGATAAACTGTATGTTTTGTATAGGTTGTGTGTAAATGTATCGAGTCTCACTGGATCAGGGTTATTAGCCACGCTCGCAGTGCTCATTAACTTACATCCAGCCGCTGTGATTTCAACAATAGTCTGTATGTTGACAAGATGATGAGCATTTGGCCAACTGTCCATTGATTTTGGGACCCAACATGGAGGTAAAGCTCCCATAGAAACTCCACAGGGATCTTTTGCCTCTGTGAGAGCTTGAGGATGAAAGCTACACTCCGGAGGAGAAAGGGATGCTCACCCCTAATTAGCGCACTGAAGCAGGGTTTCAATGAGTGGTAGGTGAGGTCGTCTCAGATGAACGGAAATAAATCTCAGGCAGGAATCATTTTTTAATGAATGCTTCACAATTGGCTTCCCAACCAGCTTGGATAAAAATAATTGAGACTGAGTTCTTGTAAAGCCAGACATATATATAAATGAAACCTTCTTATTCACCAGGTCTGCCTATTCTCAAGGGTAAATCACAAGTGTGAACAAGCCCTGTGCCAATCAAGGCAGGAAATCGAATACCAGTATGGTATTGTATATATACACCATTCAAAGCATGTACTCAGTATCGTCTTTCCAGCCATGGGTGACATTGAGATAGTTCACTATTGTAGTTTATCCTGTGAGCATCGAGTCTGTCGCCTAGTCTTAACTGAACTGTGAATTCAGGGATCGTTCTCAACTGTTGTCTTCATAAGATGTTGGGTTAGTATATGCAGGGCTCCTCTGGATTGCATTTAGTTGGATTGCATTTAGCTAGATTTCATTTGGTGGCTGTCAAATCACCTTCAAGGTGGCTGTTAGCACCAGAAGACCTGCCACATCTGTAACCTTCAATGAATAAATTATAACTGACACTCAGCTTCTTACACTTATGCTTGTACTGCACCCATAGGAGCCATTAGTTGTCACAATTTTGTACGCCAGCCCAGAATTTGTTTGATGCCCAGTGTTCCTGTTATTAACAGTGCTCCACATCTCTTTGGCAAGACTGAACTGCAATCTTCCCTACCAATTTTGCAGTTGTTTTCTGTGACATCGATCCCACCCCTGCCTCAATTTCTCCAATGACAGATATTTTTATGTCTTTAAAATTGGACTTGGCTCTATTTTTGGGGGATTGGCTTACTTTGGAAGGTCGGTAAAACCTAAGGAGTTCCTGCAGCTCTACTAAAATTTTTGTGGCCATTCTGATTGTTCCAGGTTGCTTTGCTTCAAAGGGAGGCAAAGAAAACCTCCGTCGCTTGACTGGCTATTCGTTAGCCTCCATTAATGCTGAATGAAAAGATATGTAAAAGGCAGAACCAGAAGCTTTGCACAATGTCTGGGGCATGCATGGATGTGCCTGATGCAGTTAAGAGGAGGACATCGACAAAGCACTACATTTTGTAGGGAGCCTCACCACAACGTGCAAGCAATATCCTTTGGCGTCATTCTGGGTTACGGGAGCAAAATGGAATCGTATGCCTCTGTTTTGCTCCCCCACCCATTTAATTTCCCTATGCAAATATTTTGTATCCACCATACAAATTTCCCCCATACCCAAATTTCCACCATATCCATGCTATTTCCACCATACCCATATCAATGTCAGTCTGTTTGACAAGATGCTGATTTTCTGTTATAAGTTTCTTTGTGTGTTTTGCAGCCCAATCCTATTCTGTGAGAGCAACTGGAAGGTCCATAGTGCAGCACCAAAGATGTGGCTCAAACTTATTGAGAAAGACCTAAGGAACTGAGCACTGATGAGGCTAGAAACATTGCAGTCACTGAAAGTGAAAGTGTATCATGAATGATACATGGAAGCCCATAGCACCTACAGCATACCGATTTAGAGCAGGGGTCGCCAAACTCTGGCCCAGGGCCATATGTGGCCCTCGGCTAGCTTCAATGTGGCCCCTAGCAAGACCCCTCTATCCAGCCCTTGGGCAAGCCTTGTAATCCACTCCAATACATTCTTATATGTAAATTTATTCAAATTTATTCAAATTTGAAATGTAAATTAGTTTTTTAGCTCCTGACACATGTCAGAGAGATGATGCGGCCCGCCTGCAAAAAGTTTGGAGGACCCTGGTTTAGTGGACAACCCACTCCCCCATTGCCAGGACTAAAGAAGTCCCAATGAGGTTCCAATAAAGAAGTCCCCACCAATGATGAACCTCCTTATCATGGCTGTAACAGCTGTAACTGATGATGCTAATGGAATACATGGATAATAAAATTATGTCAAATAAAAATTTGAGTCTTCAGAGTGCTTCAGATGAATTATAAGTTCTGCAAATCATATAACTATGCTGAAAGGTAGGCAAGAATTATTATACCTCATAAGGTATGCAGGAGGCGGATAGTTTGCAGTTTGTGTAAAAAGTTCCTGGCTGATGTGGGATTTCGACTGTAAACTTCATAGACATTGTAATTTAACTGCTCTCCGGATCAGCATTAGCAGCATTAATTTTGCCAGGTTAGGGTTAGTAGTAGTAGGTAGAGAGATGGACTGGAATCTGGAAGAACCAGGTTCAAATCTCCCCTCAGTCATGAAGCTTCCTGGGTGACCTTAGGCCAGTCACTCGCTCTCAGACTCACCTTCCTCACAGGGTTGTTGTAAAGAGAAAGGATAAAAGCTTTGTAAGCTGCTTTGGGTATTCGTATTAGCATTGAAAAGGTGGGGTATAAAACTAATGATTAACTAAATAAATAAATAGTACAAACTTCCCTTCCCCATTGCCAATACTTTGTTATGAAATCATTGGGGAGGGAAAGATGGGGGAAAAAATTAAACACAGACTACCAGTTAAAGCACTCCCCCCAGGTGTATTCTGGTTGCAAGTCTTCACTGGATCCACAGATTTTAATGAAACACATTCAAGCTGACACACATGCACTCTTAAGACAAAAGGAACCATACTTCTAAAACCCTTTAAAAAAGAGAGAAATTTAAATGATAGATGGTTCTCAGCTTTGGGCAAGCCGAGCATGCAATGGCTTGATAGCACAGAATGAAAGCAATCTCTGAACACAAGTCTGTTTCTTTTGGCAATGGCTGGAGTTGCTAATGGATCCCTCATCTAATGGTAAGCAGGAGCCTCAAAAACCCAACCAACAAAAAGAACGAAAACCTTATGCAGTGAGTTTCCAGCCCTTTATTTGCAACAACAAGAGTCTACACCCCATGTAGACTCTTGTTGTAAATGTACACAGCTTACATTTAGAGCACAATCCTAACCATGTCTACTCAAAAGTAAGCCCTATTATGTTCAGTGGATCTTACTCCCTGGAAAGTGACTTTAGGATTGCAGCCAAGCAGCCCAATCCAGAGCAACTAATCTGTCCACATAAGAGCCCTTAGGTTGCCCTATCTAACACTAGGTTGGAGCAACTGCAAGATGCTCCAGCCCAGTTACTCTGAAGGAGGCTTAGGGCAGAGCAAGGCAAGATAGGGTGCCCTAAGAGAGGTGGACCTGCTCTGCCCTAACTGGGGCAGCCTAAGCAGCTCAGGAGAGGCAAGTTGAGGGCATGTTTAGCATTGCCTAGGGCAGAGCAGTTACTCTGTATCCAAAGCCTGTTTCCAAGGCAGAAATGCCCTCTTCCAGCCCTCAGAGTTATACCACCTCAGGAGCAGGTATAGTAATGAGTAGACTCATAGGGGTCCATGATAAGGCCCGAGTAAGAATGGCAGTGCTGACCAAAAATCTGAGTTCTTGGCCATCCTAGCTGCAACCCCTTCCTCTCAACCTCAGGATATGGAACAAACTATGGCTGCCCACAAACCTCAGGATACAGCAGGGCACTCCAAGAAGCCCCTTGTATTCACTGTAGAATGTACTGACATCTCATCAGGGACTCCTTATAAGGCAGGCACCCAGTGGCGTCACCAGACTGGTGCGGCTGGTGTGGGCTGCATTGGGGATGCGCTCCGTATGGGGTGATGTGCCGGAGGAGTTTGACTGTCCTTTGGCAGGCCCCGGGCGTCAGCACCCCCATTCAGGCCTGCTCCAAGGCAGAGAATCAGCCAGAAGCTGACACTTGTCTGAGGAGCTGGCCTGAACGGCCATCTGAGATGCACTGCGCAGAAACACACTGAGCATGCCGAACAGCTTCAGAGGAGACTTCCTTAGAGCAGAGAAAGTCCGCGCCTCTGCACAGCCATTCGGCCTCACTCAGGAGGCGGAGCGGCAGACGAATGGCTTCAGAAAGAGTACTGCACAGGCACCAACTCTGACGCCTGCACAGTCTCCCCCAAAGCCAAAAGGCTTCAGAAAAGTACTGCGCAGGTGTCAGAGATGGTGCCTGCGCAGTACTGTTTCTGAAGCCAGTTGGCTTCAGAAACAACTGCGCAGGCGCCAACTTTGGTGACTGTGCAGTCCAGGTGGGGGGGGGGGGCGCATCCCAGGGATGACGCACAGACTTCCGCACCAGGTGATGTGCAGAGTCATGTCACCACTGTAGGCACCACAGCTGTTCCTTGTTCAGTGTGATCTGAGGGGTGTCTCCTCAGGAGCAAGTCTTCCCCTTGTGTCAATTACTTAGCATGCTCTGGAGCAGTTAGGGCAGCCCAGGCTTCCTGACTCTCTGGATTCAGCACAACTTTCTGCTCTGGATACAGAATAGTTAGGAGAGTGCAGTTAGGTCAGAGCAGGCTGAATTTGCTCTGGATTGCAGCCTTAGTCTCATCTTATTGAGAATATGATAGCCTTAGGACACAATCCAGAGCAAATTCAGCCTGCTCTGACCTAACTGCACTCTCCTAACTATTCTGTATCCAGAGCAGAAAGTTATGCTGAATCCAGAGAGTCAGGAAGCCTGGGCTGCCCTAACTGCTCCAGAGCATGCTAAGTAATTGACACAAGGGGAAGACTTGCTCCTGAGGAGACACCCCTCAGATCACAATGAACAAGGAACAGCTGTGGTGCCTACAGTGGTGACATGACTCTGCACATCACCTGGTGCGGAAGTCTGTGTGTCATCCCTGGGATGCGCACCACCCCTACCTGGACTGCACAGTCACCAAAGTTGGTGCCTGCACAGTTGTTTCTGAAGCCAACTGGCTTCAGAAAGAGTACTGCGCAGGCACCATCTCTGACACCTGCGCAGTACTTTTCTGAAGCCTTTTGGCTTCGGAGGAGACTGTGCAGGCGTCAGAGTTGGTGCCTGTGCAGTACTCTTTCTGAAGCCATTCGGCTGCCGCTCCGCCTCCTGAGTGAGGCCGAATGGCTGTGCAGAGGCGCGGACTTTCTCTGCTCTAAGGAAGTCTCCTCTGAAGGTGTTCGGCATGCTCAGTGTGTTTCTGCGCAGTGCACCTCAGATGGCCGTTCAGGCCAGCTCCTCAGACAAGTGGCAGCTTCTGGCTGCTGCTCCGCCTTGGAGCAGGCCTGAATGGGGGTGCTGATGCCCAGGGCCTGCCAAAGGACAGTCAAACTCCTCCGGCACATCACCCCATACGGAGCACATCACCCAATGCAGCCCACACCAGCCGCACCAGTCTGGTGACGCCACTGGGTGCCTGCCTTATAAGGAGTCCCTGATGAGATGCCAGTACATTCTACAGTGAATAAAGGGGCTTCTTGGAGTGGCCTGCTGTATCCTGAGGTTTGTGGGTAGCCGTAGTTTGTTCCATATCCTGAGGTTGAGAGGAAGGGGTTGCAGCTAGGATGGCCAAGAACTCAGATTTTTGGTCAACACTGCCATTTTTACTCTGCCTCATCATGGACCCCTATGGGTCTACTCATTCCTATACCTGCTCCTGAGGTGGTATATCTCTGAGGAACTGGAAGAGGCATTTCTGCCTTGGAAACAGGCTCTGGATTCAGAGTAACTGCTCTGCCCTAGGCAATGCTAAACATGCCCTCAACTTGCCTCTCCTGAGCTGCTTAGGCTGCCCCAGTTAGGGCAGAGCAGGTCCACCTCTCTTAGGGCACCCTATCTTGCCTTGCTCTGCCCTAAGCCTCCTTCAGAGTAACTGGGCTGGAGCATCTTGCAGTTGCTCCACCCTAGTGTTAGATAGGGCAACCTAAGGGCAACCTAAGATTAGTTGCTCTGGATTGGGCTGTTATTATAACGCTTATAATACAGGATCCAATATAATCCATGTGCTTATTATATTGGATCCAATATAATCCATGCGCAGATGTTTAGTGTACTGAGCATTGATTTTCACCTTTTAAATATCTCTGCTCACTGAAAAGCAACAAAATTGTCAAGGTGCACCATCAGGTGTTTTTTTATTTTAAAAAAAGTTTCACATCCCCTGTAGCACTACTAAGAAATGTGCCTCCCCAAAAATCATTTGGCATATTTTTGGACCATTTGCTGCACACCAATGTGCCATTTGGGATTTGTGGGTGGTGCGAGCGGTTAAGACACTGTGCTTGTTAACAAGCAGGCCGGGGTTTGATTCCCGGGTCAGCCCCACAAGACAGGATGAGCGCCTGTCCTTAGCCGAGCTCTGCGCCAGCTGGATCCAATCGTATGGGCTCTGCCTTTCCATTGGACTAATTCAGTGGTATGGAGAGGGGGGATTTGCTGCTTGGGTAACAGCCTATCCTCCATAACTATCCAACCCAGGCTTTTGTGCTTCACATGCAGCGTATGCAGTGCCGAGCATGATACCATAGTCTTTCAAGACTGACGGAGGCCTGCTTTAATGTGCCGCACACCAATGTGCCGCAGCACAGTGGTTGAAAATAGCTGATGTAGAGCTTCAGTGTACTTAACATGTTTTGAATCAGGAGTGGTTTGAATGGATCTGTTGCATGAATAGAGGGAAGATCTGCCACTCCTGCATCCCTAAAAATAAAGGAAAACTGCATGTTCACTCCCCAAGCACTGCTACCATTTTGAAAGTAGGGGGGACAGGAGTGAGATGGGAGAATTGGAAGATGGAAGAACTGTTTTTGGAGGAGCCCCCTGTGAACACTCCTACCATTATAGATACATAATTCCTTTTATGCATCTACATGTATGCATTTCTTTTATGCATTTTTTATGTATAGATATTACATTTCTTTTGGTAAACTGCATTTTGGTAAACTACCTCCCTGTCCCCACAGAGCAGTTCACAACAGTTAATAATAATAATACAGTTTAAAATAAAATCAAGTTCAAACAAAACAAGGTTAAACCAATAACAATTTAAAAAGAGTAGAGTGGTAAAAATTATTTAAAGGGAATACAAGCAAGGCAAGAAAGCTGAAAACAATAACAGCTAGTTACCAATAAAAATTTTCAATAATGAAATCTGAGCTCCAGTCTCCAAGTGATATACATAAGGATATACATTTCACAGATGGTTCCCTTTTGCAAAGGGGCTCCCAATTTCCCCCACATATTTGGATTCGGAAAGAGAAATAATGTCTCTATCATATGAATGTTCCCATCTGAGACATATTGTCTCTGAAACAAGTCTACTGATTTAGGTTGCAATCCTACAGACACATTCCTGGGAGTAAGATTCATTGAACACAATTGGGCTTACTTATGAGTAGACATGGTTAGGGTTGTACTCTCAGATGGTGCAAATTTTTAAGAAAGCATGCTTAGACTTAGGATAACAGTTTATTGTAATTTTTTTTTGTGTTTGTGTCAAGGGTGTGTGTCTGACCTGTTTGTCTTCCGAAGGGATGTGACACTATCATTCATGGAGGGACACCTGAATTTTTGAGTAATTTTGCCCCTCCGTTTCCCACCTCCATTTTGCTATTATGGACACAAATGGAACTGATGAGAGGGAGAGGCCTGTGGTGGGATACAAAAAGATTAACAACAGGTTCTATGTCCTAATAATCTAAATTAACAACAGGTTCTATAGCCTGTTAGTAACCATTTCTCAGAATCAGGAGGTCATTAGCAAAGGGTTCTATAGAACCTCTGAGAACCCCTTGAAGCCCAACACTGGAGAGGCCTATTTTACATTAAAAAATCGGAAAAATCCAGAAATGCTACTGAAATCTAGCATCTCTGATTACTGGGAGCCAGTGGCATAACAAGCGTGGGTGCAGGGAGCCTCACCGCAGCATGCAAGCTCCCCCTGCCCAGAGTGGCTCTGACAGCTGTTGGCAAACTTTATATATTTAAAATGGGAAACACCAGCATAACCATCACAGCAAATAGGTTAAGCCCATGTAAAAAATAGAGCCGCTCTGAACCCCCTCCTCCCCAAAAGAGAAAAGGGGTGAGTGTTATATTTTTAACCTCTTCATTTGTTGGCAGTTCTGATCTGAAATACTCAAAAATGCTCACACTAGATTTTTAGGTAGCAGCAATTATTGGTATATTTCAGATAAGCACAGCGTGAAGAATCAAACCGAAGAAAGATTTGAGAGCCAAATATGAAGAAAGAAACAGAGAGAGGAGGATAAAAAATATATATGAAAAGATAGACCAAAAAGAAGCCTGAAAAAGCTGGAGAGGACTAAGTACCTGCAGGAAGCATGCATTCTGATGTGCAATGTGAATGACCCATTCTGGGGTAGGATGTTATCTATGTGTGATCTGCAGAATTTATTCTCTCATCTGTGGCAAGTGTAGAAGAGCGAATTAAAGTCTTAAGGGGAAAATCAATAAATGGGGGAAAAAAGGAGAGGAAAAATATGGCTCCAGAAGGGCCTTTCAATAGCTGTAGGATGGTCTCTGAAAATGATTGAAGGCAAACCAATATATGGTATATAAGCGCAAATGATTGAAAGAGAGACTCCAAAATAAAGTGAGAAGCAAAATAATAAAGTGAGACTCCAAAATAAAACGAGAATACCTTTTATGTATTCTTGAAGGAAAAATTGTCACTGGTCAAAGTTTTATACAAAAAATAAATTTAAAAAATGGTGTATTTCATAATCCCAGACAGCCATTGCAGTTCAGCGGTCAAAAATATGGCTGTAGGACTGATCTGCTGCTATAGAATCTTAGAATCTTAGACCTCAGAAGTTCTCTAGACCTTGTTCGGTGCAGGTAAGCATGGGCAAGTGCGTGTTCAGCCTCTGCTTAAGAATGTCCCACAACCACATAAGGCAGGCTATTCCAGTACCAAACAGCGTATATTCAATTTTTAGCTTGTATACTGTTGGATGCTTGAGTATGCATGTGCATCAGTGCAATGCTGGTCCCCCAACAGAGGCTGGGTAAATAAGGCCCCCTTCAGATCTCAGATATTAGGCATACAATGTCCCAGGAATTGCTAAAATCTATGACTCCACACAAGCCCATTTAATTTGGTGCTTAGAAAGTCAGATCAGGAGTGGGGAGGCTTAGGGTACAATCCTGACTAATTTAGACTGGCCTAACTCTCCTGGCATATCTTCCAATGATGGTGTGTGGGGGATGTGCACTGTCCTCCCTCCACCACCAGGAGTGGTGCAGAAGTGTCTTGCGGCACTTTTGTAACACCCCCAAGTCAGCATAGTACTTGTGCAGGGGCTTATGCCAGCCTAAGTGGAGGTTAGGATTGCAGATTTATGTTGAAATCTCTACTCAGCTATGAAGCTTCTTTGCTGACTTAGGATCACTTGCCACAACTCAGTCTCAACTTCTTGCTGACTTAGGATCACTTGCCACAACTCAGCTGTTGTAAGGCTCAAATGAAGAAGGAAGATTTGTTGTCCCTCCAGTGAACTCTAGAGTTTCTTGGAGTAAGAGCAGAATGGATATACAGTATGTCTCCATTTCAATGGGTGTTACTCCCTGGAAAGTGTCTTTAGGAGTGCAGTCAATATTACCTATATATTGAGTGTCTGGAGATTTTGAAGAAACAAAATATTTCTCTACCCTACATTTAATTAGTCTGTGGAACTCCTTGTCACAGGATTTGTTGATGGCACCTGGCCAAGATGTCTTTAAAAAGGAATAGCATAGATTTCTGGAGGAAAACCATTACAAGTTACAAGCCATGATGGGTATGTGCAAACTCATGGCTTTAGAAGTAGGTTACTCTATGTTCAAGGGAGGGTACCAGGATGTAGGCATCTCTGAGGCATTTGGTGGGTCACTATAAGGTACAGGACCTTGAACCAGGTGGGCCTTGGCCTGTTTCAGTGACTTTATATTTCTGGAGGCAAAACTATTTGGATTTTAAAATAGGCCTTTTTAAAGCATGAAAAAGCCATGTTTTAGGATCCTGTCCCAAAAGGTCTGGTGCATCTGCTACATCACTATCGTAATAAAACCAGACCCCAAAGCGGAGGAAAAACACCACCTAGCTTTTGCCTTTGATGGTGGCTTAACAATAACTCACAGGTAGTGCCTTTCTCCAGGCACCTCTTGCCACATCCATTCACCTTCATCCTTAATAAGAGATACTTGCTCCCTGTGTATCTACCTCCCCCCTCCTGGCAAACCTTTGTAGGTTCCTTTGGTTTGTAGTGGATTGAGGCCTGCTGTTTGCGCTCTCAGCGCCAGCCCCTAACTAGCACACCTGTCTCCTCAAGGATGCCTTTGTGTTCACGGCAGCTTTCCTGTTTTTCTGGCTGTTCTGTCTTAACCTCTTCTCTACCAGGCCATGTGGATGCTTGAACATAGTCTAAAACATGGCAAAAATATATGAAATTCCTAAAACTGGCCAAACCCCAACCTCATGCTGAAACGTGCACCAATCAAACTTGCTTGGCAAAGATGGGAAATCAGTTACCCCCCACCGGCAAGAATGAAGCAGCAGAGACAGGCATGGCTTAAAAGGCCACTTTATTAACTAATTAATACACTAAACAACGTGGCAAAATTAGGGACTGCTTTCTGATGTTGTGTGGGGAGCTACAAAAATAGAGTGCAAACAAGCCTGACTCAGGGTCAACCTTAAACCACTTAAGGATGCCCTTCAACGTCAACCCAAAGGTGGAGACAGCTGGATGCTCGGCCAGCCAGTTGTCCAGCTGACTTTGTCTAATTTCCAGGTCAAGGACTAGCCAACCAGCACTTAGATACAGGTAGGTATCAATAGGTCGACCCCCCAATGCTGATTACAAATTGGGCCCCATCTACTTTCCATATGCTTTTGGCTCTTCTCCAAGCCTGTCTGGGCAAAAGAGATGACCCAATGTTACGGATACCTGGACACCATTGTTGAATAAGGGAGAAGTCCTCTCTGATCTGAACCCTGAGGGAAATAGATGTCCTTTGGGCCAAATTATTCTTCCCCCAGGTGTACCAGTAAAATGTGAGGAGGCGAATGAATTTTTACAAACTGGACAAAAGCTGGGAGAAGTTGCCCCGAAAGCATGTCCCTTTTTACTAGCCAAAAAATAACAGCCTGAGATCCTAAACCTAGCTGTGTGTCAAGACCACTGCGTTTGGTCCACTTCTAGGCCAAGAAAAGAATAGCTTGGCTGGTTTGTGATCAGCATTGGGGTTCGACCTGTTGATGCCTACCTGGATCCAAGTGCTGGTTGGCTAGTCCTTGACCTGGAACCACTGTTGCCCCATCCAGCAGACCTCTCCCTCTTCTCGGTCTCTAAGGTGTTAACTCGTGCTATCAACTTGTGTTAACAAAGGTATTAACTCATGCTCTTCAGTCTAGAAAACATGTGCTTGATGGGAGACTTGATTGAGAGGTACAAAACTATGCAAGGGATGGATAGTGTGGATAGCGAGATGCTCTTTTCCCTTTCACATAACACCAGAACTAGGGGACATCCATTAGCATTGAATACTAGGAGGGTTAGGATGGAGAAGAGAAAATATTTCTTTACTCAGCATGTAGTTGGTCTGTGGAACTCCCTGCCACAGGATGTGGTGATGGCATCTAGCCTCAGTGCCTTTATGAATGGATTGGACAAACTCCTAAGACCATCATGGGTTGCAAGCCATGAGGGATGGTGTAGGTGGACAACCTCAAAATGTCAGATGCGGGGGGGGGGGGCACTTGGATGCAGGTGTCATATATGCTCCCTGAGGCATCTGGTGGGCTGCTTTGTGATACAGGAAGCTGGGCACTAGTCCTGCAAAGGTAGGTTCTCTTTGGATTCAGAAGACAATAAGCACACCAATGGATTAAAGAAAAGATATGCTTTATTCAGCAGGCAAGACAGGATAACATAAAAATCGGATACTTATGCAAGATACAATATATCCCCTTTGCTAACAGAAGCCGCATGAAGCAGCAAGAGAGACCCCCCCCCCCCCCCAAGGCCATTCGGGTCACAGCATCTGGTACCGTGATCTGTGAAGAGCTCCAGCCTGAGACTTCCAACCTCTGATTTTTTTATAATGTGCCTTAACTATTGATGCAATGCAACTGACCTCCCTTGGCCAACACCATAGTCAAGAACCCAATTATTTAAGGGCCCTCCCGAATGCCCCACACCTGGCAGTATTCCTGGTCAGCAAGAAGGAATTCAGAGGAAGGGGGAAGAGCCCTGGGGAAGGGCATTGAACTGGGGGAAGCAGTTCCAAATCCCCTTTCAGTAACAAGAGATCAGGAGGAACAAGGAGAGCACACCAACTTCTTGGTGTACTTATCCATGCAGTGATTGATGCCACAACCTGACAGTAAATTTCAACTCAGTGGACAGTTGAAGCCATCCAAACAAATGGAAGCATTCCTATTATCCTTCTGCCAGTGATCTGTGGATAAAGCAGCAATCCTAAACAATTTAGGTCAGTGCAACTCATCTGTCAGCCTGTTTGTGTGGTGGCATGGGGAAGTCAGCGCATGTCCATGTCCAGTCTATCCTCCCTCCTTGTGGTTGGCACAGAAGTACCTTAAGGTACTTTTGTGACACTTCCAGGCTGGTGCAAGATACGTGCTAGAACTGCAGGTTAGAAATGCACTGTAAGTTATATTAATTTATCAAATGCTTATCTGGTGGTCATGACTAGCAGCTTGCAGGAGAGATCTTTCCCTTTAACTATACCCAGCTAAGCTCCATAGAGTTCTGACAGGCATGTGCCAGGTAATCTTCATCATATATTGTAGTAGATGAAAATGCGATGAAAATGCGACTTGTCCAATGTGACCCACTGGGAGCATCTCCTATATTTGTTTTATTATTGAAGTGCACAATATTAAATTCAATGAATGTGGTGTTGAAGAGTGACCTTTAACAAGATCTCTGGTTAACTGACCCTCAACAAGATTTTGGAGACCTATGCTTCATCCACACTGCATTTGCAGGTCTACGGAGATGTGACATGGGAAATCCATACAAAACAGCTGTGGGACTGGAGGGAAGATGTTGGGATTGGGGTGGTAAAAGTTAGGTCCGCTTTGATTCAGATTTGTCCGCTCCCCCAACTGCTTGTTAGCCAGGTGCAAAATTGCTTAGCAAGATAATGAAGGGAAGCACAACTACCTGGGGTGGGTGATTCATGTGCATAATGTGAGCTGAGCATCATTTCGTGGCTTCCGTGACAGGGAGGCAAAACAGATTATCCAGGCTGAATTCTTGGGATAAAATGAATTTCCAAACCCCAAATTCGTGGATCCTCAGACACTCCACTGGTGACTGGAAGTGGTCAGGAAAATACCTGAATAGCAGGCTGGGGAGGACACAATGCAGTATTGTGGGCAATTAGAGATTAATTACAATCCCATAGTTTGTATCATGGTTCGGGGTCAGTGCAGGGTCAGTGCACATGGCAAACTTAGAGAGCTGTGACTGGATGGATGACGCCAACTCGCAGCGGCCCAGGAAAGTGAAGCGTGCAGAAATGAGGAGCCAGCGAGGCTGGGGAGTGGACTCACAGCCAGGGTGCTGGCGACAGCAACAACTCAGGCCGTGGGGGCCTGGAAGCCGTGCGGAAAAACCCTAACAAGCAGGCCAGGGGAAGCAGCTGTCCCCACCACCCCTCTGCAGCCAGCCTTTCTCCAATTAACCTCTTCCACGCTTGCTGCAGTTTGGCAAATCTGGGGCACTGCAATGTGGCTGGGAACATTGGTCGCTTTCTTTTAGGAAGAAACATGGGAAGGAACACCCCCCTCGCAGCACTCTTCTCCCTTGACTTGAAGATTGCATTGTGGGGGTGGGGGGGACGGACAGTGATGGGCTTCAAAGAAATTAACAACCGGTTCTATGTCCATCTGGCAGCCACTTTTAAATGGCTATTTTTAAACTTTATATGTCCTATCTCTTGTTAATAACCGGTTCTATAGAGTAGGTGCGAACCTGTTGGAGCCCACCACTGGTGGGGGGGGGGTTCTTTCATTCATCAGAAAGTCTCACCAACCTCAGGTGGGAAGTTTTGCAAGTCCAGCACCAACAGTCCAGTTAAAACACAGCAAGGACTGGAGGTGATATTCAAAATAATATGAAGATTTGTAAGAATGATGATGATGATGAAGATGATGATGATGAAGAAAAAGGGCAAACCATGATCCATCAGGCTCTGCCATCCACTGCTATCTGAGAATTACCATATTTACTTACATCTAAGGCTCAACTTTTCCAGCCGAGTTTAGTCTCCAAAATTTGGGTGTACATTAGATTCTATTGTGCATTAATTCGAATAAATTGAGTATTCTAAGTAAAGGACAGTATTTAGTTTAACAGTTTACAATATCGTAAAAAAATGTAACATACCCCCAAATCCAGAGTAACTATGGTAGCACGTAAGAGACTTTACGTGCACCCATAGTTACTGCACCACCTAGTGAAAACCTATGGGAAATTCATATTGGAATCCAGAGTAAGTTGTTCTTACACCGGAGCAAGGACTCCCTGTAGTTACTCTGGATTTTGCCCATAAACCCACTGTTGTAAAAAGTAGTTCAGTTTGGTAAACATTGTGCAATTTGGTAATGCATTGTCATATTATTATTGTCATATAACTCGTTGTATGCCATAAAATTAAATTTTGCACCTGCTATGCAGCTGCACATTACAATCACTGGTAGATATTTTTTATCTCAAGCCTTTTAAAATTGGGGTACACATTAGATTTGGTGGTGCATTAGATTTGAGTAAATATGGGTATATGCTCCAGCACCAGCATAAGGAGTGGCACTCACCCAAATATTGGGCAGTTCTTCATTGGGCACAGCAGGGGTAGGGGGAGGGTGGAAATGGTTGGAACTTAATTACACCTTGTTCCAAGGAGACTTTTCACCTGCTAAAGTCACCTGCGGGATTTCTGCCCATCTTGTGATGATTCCAGCTTCACAGTCATGTTTCAAGGATATGGTTGACTAATGTTGGGACTGTATTCAGGCAAAGCAAGAAAAGCATGGCAAAGAGTCTGAAGATGGCTAAGATGCTATAATATCTTGCGCCCATGCACTTCAACATTGCTGCGACTGGGATAGATTAGGAGTCCCGGTATTTTATTCTGCAGGGAAATGGAAATCTTGTGTTGCTCATGTTCTTCTGGCTTCATGAGATCTACTAACAGTAACTGAGCCAGCCGAGATCTTTTGTTTTACCTACAAATGTAGAAGTTGAACCACACGGGTTGTTGGGTCACAACGACAAGCAAACAAGCAGGACTCGTTCCAAATTAATATCAGTTTGGCTGCCTTCATATCCCAATCTCAGTCTGGAAAATCTAAAGAGTCTTTCTGAAAATTTATTAACTCTTCCTTAGAATTTAAAAAAAAGCAGGCCTCCGTCAGTCTTGACAGACTATGGTATTATGCTCGGGGCTGCATATGCTGCATGCGAAGCACGAAAGCCTGGGTTAGATTGTTATGGAGGATAGGCTGTTACCCAAGCAGCAGATCCCCCCTCTCCACGCCACTGAATTAGTCCAATGGAAAGGCAGAGCCAATACGATTGGATCCAGCTGGCGTCGCAGAGCTAGGCTAAGGACAGGAGCTCACCCTGTTTTGTGGGGCCGACCAGGGTCTTGAACCAGGCTTGCTGGTTAACAGGCACAGCATCTTAATCGCTTGCGCCACCCACAGCCACATCCTTCGAATCCTTAGAATTTATGCACATGTTTACCCCATTCACACGATGGGCAGTGTGTATGGTACCACAAAAACACACCCAAGGGACAGAGATTGTTGACAATCTAAAAGGTTTAAGATTTGAGTTG
The DNA here is from genome assembly GCA_030015325.1 of Cryptoblepharus egeriae. Lineage (NCBI taxonomy): Eukaryota > Metazoa > Chordata > Lepidosauria > Squamata > Scincidae > Cryptoblepharus > Cryptoblepharus egeriae. The sequence goes on along the minus strand of JAREYC010000019.1, from coordinate 4,339,968 downwards.
TAAGATTTGAGGTTGTATATAAAGTTGATTAACACCTATTGGTTTAGAACAGGGGTCTCCAAACCCTGTCTTGGGGGCCAGATGCAGCCCATGGCAAGCCTCTTGGTCAACCTTTGGTCCCCTCATAGCCTCTGTTGAACAACTAGAACTGTGATGGTGTGGTAGGAGAATGGGAGTCATACTAAACATATGCTTTATTTCTGTACGTGTGTTGGGGCTTGCAGAGATCCTGGAAATCGGAGTCCAATTATTCACTAATCTATCTCCAATGTATCTAAATTTTATATTTAAAATATAACTGACCCACAACAAGATCCTTGAATTCTGATGCCCCTTCCTTGTATTTGAACATAGGCTACCTCTACAACCCAGAAACTACACTTTCCTGTCCTGGCTTGTTATCTGTGAAGGACTTTTTTCTCCACAAATCTGTCCAATCCCCTTTTGAAGGACAACTAGGCCAAGACATCTTTTAAGAAATCTGTAACCTGTTGTAAGGAGTTCCACTGATTCATTATGGGCTGGTTTAAAAATATTTCATTTTGTCTGTTTTAATTTTTTGGCTACTCAATGTTAGTGCATGTCCTTTCATTTTGATGTTGAATGAGAGTAGGAGTAGGAGAGTAGAAGGAGTAGGAGAGGATTTGGAGAAGCTAGGGATGCCCTAAAGGAGTGGCCTTTAGATCAGCATACCAATACCAAAACCAATTCTATCAGTTGCCGTATAAGTATCATGGAGGGTACATGGGGTATGGATGGTGGTGTGGCACCACTCCTGCCCTCCTTCACATATGCCACAGAAAAAGAACTTTCCTTATGCCTTACAGATATTGTTCCACTATTCGTAATGGAAAGCTACAACAGGATCTTGGAAGGTGTACTCTTTATATCAGGGTGGTCCAATTTTGGGCAGCAGGGGGGGCACATGACCCTTGCATGACGCCCGGCTGTGCTGATCCGGAAATAATTGGAGGCGACATAGTGACTTCATCACCAATTATGTCAGTGCTCTGAAAATCCAAATCTTTTGGCAGGCTTAGGATGCAAGCTGCAGAAGCAGAGGTGGGTGAAGCAGGTCCTTTCCATCTTCATGCCACAATTTTCTGGTTTCTCCTTCTCCATAAAGGTCTTCTTCATGGACCATATATGGCCCATGAACTGTGTGTTGGACCACCATAGTCTAGATCAGTGATTTTCAACCAGTGTGTGATGGCACACTGGTGTGCTGTGGGTAGTCCTCAGGGAATTTTGGAATTGACATTCATTAATAGGAAAATTGGGGGATTTGAACAGTCTGGTGTGCTTAGTCAATGGTGAAAACAATTGATGGTGTGCCTGGACAACTTCAGTGCCTTTTTAAGTGTGCCATACGATGAAAATGGTTGAAAATCACTGGTTTAGATCATGACTGATCTACCTATTGATCTACCTACCTACATTATTGTCCTTAATGGTTACCACAGTGAATTAACTGAGGCTGCAATCCTAATCCCCAGTTAGGCCACCCTAAGTCCCAACATAAGTCCTATACTGACCTTGGGAAGGCCCAAAAATGCCGTAACTCCTGGGACAATTAGGCCAGTGCACAGACATGCTGTGGCCTTCCAAAATCACAATGGGAACGGGGTGGGCGGCTGAGTTGTGCTGGCCTAAATTGGATAGGATTGCACCCCCAACTTCCTACATAGTATGGAATTGTTTATTCATGCAGCTGGGACAAGTCACTCATACCTAATAATAGTTTTTTGCATTTGTAGAATAGTAATGGTAATAAGCAACAACCTCTCAGGTATCAGGAGTAGACAAGTACTTTGCACAGTACTGCAGATGGCTTAGTTTGGGGACAGAGGCTGCAATCATAAACACACTTTTGTAGGAGGAAGACCCATTGAACATAATGGGGTTTACTTATGAGTAAACATGGTTAGGATTGTACTATAAGTCTTATAGAACACAATGGGATTTATTTCTGAGTTGACGTGCTTAGGATTGCACCCTTAATTTTGGGAGGAAGAGGGAAATTAGATGGTAATGTAGTTACTATCTTCTAGCCTTACCTATCACATACGGTTCTTGTGAAGATAAAATGGAGAAGCATTAGATGAGCACAAATACAGAATGGAAGTGTTGCCTCTCCCTTCTTGCCCCTGTTTTGTAGACACAAGGTAATCTATCACAATCCAGATTACTTCCTTGGTAGACCACTAGGGACAGTTAGAGACAGGGTGACCATATAGAATGGAGGACCAAGTGCATTACCTTTAACCATTGCATAGAAGATGGAATTGAGGCAGGTTCTACTTTTTAAACCCTTTTATGATGAGCTAAACCTGCCTCAGTTCCCTCTTCCATGCAACGGTTCTAGGTAAAGGTACTCTGTTCTCCATTCTATGTAATCACTCTGCTCAAAGAATACCTGGACACCTTGTATACCATCATGGACACCTAAAGTATAAAGTAGGTGGGTAGATTCCAGTTATAGATTTCCATGGGTACTGAACAGACGGGCCCATCTCTTGTTAAATTCTTAGCTGAAATCCTCTCCTTTTCCCACCTGCTTGGCAATACAGATGCAAAACAGAGATCTGTCTACAGCGCTTTACTCCAGCAAAGTTACGCTCCCATCTCCTGCTGCCATAGCCCAGGTGTGAGACCCCTGGACTGAGAGGGAAAAGCTGCAATCAAGGAATATTCCATTACCTGCCCACAGAGTGGAAAAATGAGAAAAAGCAGTCGCAACGTTTTCGGGCTTTCTTCTGCTTCTCATCTGTTTAAAACAATTCTCTGCTTGTCGGATTAGCTGGAATCCATAGTGTACTCCTTTGAAAGTAAATTCCGCTGCAATAAATGAGATTTCCTTCCAAGTAATTGCACTCAGGGTCAGGGTGTTCTGTGGAGGAAGTTGCGATTTGCTTTGGCAAAGGACAGCTGCTAAGTCGGAGATATACCCGTTGTCTTGTGTGCCACCCGCCATGGCTGCAGGTGGTGGCTACTGCTGTGCCTCGCTGAATGAGGGTCTCTGTGAGTTCCTGAACATATGATCATCCATTCCTCCTGCACAACAAGGGGGCATTTTCCCCTCTGTCTGCATGCATCTGTGCATTTTGCTGGTGCCGGGAGCTGCTTGCAGTAATTATGCTTTATCGTTTGAGCGGGCAGCCGTCACATTTGTATCACTTATAAATAGCACACTCAAAATGTCCTCCCACTGCAGGGTGATTTTTTTGGACACTTGACACTTCAGAACTTCATAAATGATTACAAACAACTCTCCTACTCTGGTCTGTCTGGATTGTGCGGGGAGGAGGCTTATCCATACCAATGGTTTCGGCTACTACAGGTGCAATCCTAATCTATGCTGGCACAACTTATTGGACTTCCCATTCCCTTGCTGATGTAGGGAGGCAAGCACATGTCTGTGCACTAGTCTGACCCTCCACAGGAGTAGCATAGAAGTGTCAAACAGCACTTTGTGATACCCCTGTGTCAGCACAGGACTTATGCTGGGCCATAGGCTGGCCTAACTGGAGTTTAGGATTGAAGCCTACATCTATATGAATGATTCCTTTTAGTTCACCACTCTCTATTCTCACCAACATTTCCTCCTACATGCGTTTCAAACTGAATGGTCCGCAGACAGAACTCTGATGCGCTACCCAGCCCTTCCGAACTCTCATCTTTATCTTTGTCAAACAGCAATGCCACACCTATGACATCCACCATAAGACATATGACATATAGACATGTTTTCTAAGGCACAGCCCAAACTTGGGAACTCTGTTCCCCCAAAGCTTTGTGTTCTATGTCTTCTGATATTATGCTGATTAGTCAAGTGATGTAGAGTTTTATTGCCTTAGGCTGCAATCCTAAAGACACTTTCCTGGGAGTAAAACCCATTGAACACAATGGGGCTTACTTTTGAGTAGACATGGTTAGGATTGCAGCCTTAACCTAAAATATTTTGGGGAAGAATTTCTGTAGACCTTGGAAAAACAAAATGGGAGAGTATTCAATGTTGTTCTTTAAGAAGCTGTGTGGCCTCGAATACAGGATGGTCTGTTTAACTAGATGTTAATTTAAAAATAAAACGGTAACTATTAGATCAGTGCTTCTATTTCTTTTCATTCTTTGAATATTTGGTGCATTTCATCCTTCTCTTAAAGACACAGAGAGCATGCAAATGCAATATGCATGTCTCTTTGTGGGGAAAATGAACAGGTATCTCTTTTTGTTGTTGTGCCTTTTTGCTTTGCTCAAGCTGATACATTATTCAAGCAGGTTAATCACTACGGCAGAAAGAGCTGATATAAAATAATTAATAAGTCATTGAGAAGCAAGGGGCATATATATATTTGACTACCTTTCACCCAGCCCTCTCTCTACAGTCAGATAAATAGGTAGCCCTTACGAGGTCGTACACACAGTGCAGCCACTGGCTAACTCACTTGTCACTTGAGATCCTCCAGACCACATTTCAGAAATCTAAGAGAGACAACTCAAATTTCACTGCAATAATTAGACAGGCCTCATAGCTAATTATCTGAGGACATTATAAGGATGATTGATTGTCATTTACCTATTGTGAGACAGGTGTATTATTCTTCCCATAGACATATCTTTTTAGCAGTTATTTTCTAGAAATGTTTCAAAGCACTATTAATACATACCTAACAGAAAGAGAGGACAAATAAAAATGGGCACCTGCTTGTTATGGCCTCTGAAGCTCTCTTAGAGTTGTTTGGAATATACTATAGTCTTGTGCAGATATACTCAAAAGGTTGGTTTCCACCACTTTGCTTGAAGGGGGGAGGCCAGGTGATGCTATAGGTCCGTGATAGAATCCGTTTTGCACATAGAAGGCACCAGATTCTGCATTCAAGGTGGGCAGCAAAAATTGCTGAGCCCATAGTGAGTCACTTCACATGCTTAGCACAGCACAGAGACTTGTTTGTTAAAGACTAATAGCACAATCCTAACTATGTCTACTCAAAAGTAAGTCCCATTGCGTTCAATGGTTTTCACTACCAGGAAGGTATGGTTAGAATTGCAGCCTTAATTTCGTGACAAGCCTAAAAGTGTATGAGATAAAGATGGTGAAAATTCAGAAAAGAAGCATGAAGGGCAAAATCCATAGCAGTTACGGGTCCATCACCCTCTAGTGTTATCTTATGGTTAGTCACCTTAACTGCTCCGGAACAAGGGGCTTAATTTCACTTTAGGATATAGGCCGAAAAAGATATATAAAGAAATGTTTTTGTTTAGTATTTATTTTATTATATTTTTATTAATTATTAATACTAATCAGGGTCCTGTGCACCAAAGGCTTTGAGAGATCTTACATACTGCATGTGTGTAGACATTTGTTAGACTCTCCCTAGAAATGGAGTTCAAGAACTGTGCCTCCAAACCGCTTACAGTCACTCCCAGGTATCCAGAACTGAAGAGCAAGATATGTAGTTCTGGTTAGAGACTTCCAGGCCATACAAAAGTCTAGAACTGGGTTCACACCACACCGGGTTCATGATCCACAGAATGCCAATTACTAGGAAAAAAATGGGAAAATGTGACATTTTAATTTGGAGTATGCTGATCACCTCATTTTAATTTGGAGTATGCGGTATGACCTCATATGGAGATGACCTCATACAACAAATTAGCTAATGTACACATGGGCCAAATGTAGGCTAAGGCTGCAATCCTAAAGACACTTTCCTGGGAGTAAGAATCATTGAATACAATGGGGCTTACTTTGGAGTAGGCAAGGTTAGGATAGTGCCCTTACACTTAGTAGGTATGCACTTTACATTAAAAAAAACACATTTTTTTGACCAGTGGGGGCTTCAGGGTGTTATCACAGGTTCTATGGAACCCTTTGCTAAGGAGTGCCTGGTTCTGAGAACTGTTACCAATGGGACCTAGAACCTGTTGTTAATTTACTGTATTTGAAACCCACCACTGGTTCTGACCCACAATTTTGGAAACATTGTGTTAAACTGCAGTGAGTGGCTATAACTTTGAGATCTGCCACCAGGCTTTGAGCCATAAGTTTAAGGTGAATTTTCAGGAACGCTTCCATTTTGTTCCTTCCACCTGAAATGGCTCCAAAGATAGGGTTGCCATATGTTCTGAAAAACAGGGACAATCCCAATTTAGGGGCACTGTTTTCACAAACTGGTAAATGGGACAAAGGGTCCTGCCCCGATTTTGTGGAAGATAATTATGACAACCCTATCCACGGAGAAGGGGGGTGGCTGCTTGCAACAGTAGTGAGATGCCCAGAAAAACTTACTACTTTGGGCCCCTTTTAACTGTGTCACTGCTGCTGAGTAACCATTTTGTAGGCAGTATGTATTGCAAACCTATGACAAAACAGGCAAAGCTTGCAAATGTCAAGAGAGAAAATGAGTAAGACAAGCCTGTGTCATGTTCCCAGTAGAAATATCCAGGCAGGAACTAGATTCACAGCGAGAGGAAAACAAACAAATCAATTAGAAGGTCAGAAAAAGAAGCTTCTTCTCCTTTTGGAAATCCGCTGAAAATTACTATAGACGTTTCTCCAGCGATACTGAGCTCATCCCCTTGTCTGAAGCAAATCATTCTTCCTTCCATTAACAAACATCTTTCTCTTTTAATAATCCCCTCATCTTTACCATGATGGCTGAGTAGGTTTTGCACCTGGGCTGGCAAATTTTCTTGACAGCTCTACACGGGTGAATGACTCATCGGAGCGCTGGCATTCATGTACAACAGCCACAGTTACGCAGAAGAACCTTAAATGACTGTAGTTAATAAAAGCAAGATCCTGTGACAGAGAGCAAAATATACCAAAGGTGCAATTAGAGTCTGTGTATACGTTGAGTAACGGGCATGCAGCTAATTAATATCCTACGGCCTCCCTCGGGATTAAAAACTGATGGCACAGAGTTGTGATGAGTCATCCTTATTTTAAAAAAAATCTTTTAAATATTGGCATATATCTTTACATATATTTTTGTTGTATATTATATACAATATACCACATGTGTATATTGAAGTCTGAAAAATATGTGGAATGGGAAGGAGGGACAAAAAGCACCATCAGTGTGCATCGTTGCCCAGTCTTAAAAGTGCCATAGAAACTGTCCATACCATTTTGACAACTTGGTTGGGTTGGGGGATGGCTGTTTTAGGAAGTAGTGTAGTTATAAAGGTGTTCTCTGCAGGTTGTACTGTTAGACTTAACCGAATGTCGGGTATGGTGCTCATCCAAAGTTTCTACAGCTGCAATCCTAAAGACACTTTCCTGGGAGTAAGACCCATTGAAGACAATGGGGCTAACTTTTGAGTAGACATGGTTAGGATTGTGCTCTTTGCCAAAGAGACAGCACTGTCCGGAGACGCATACATGGTTATGTGGCTAGTATAACTATATGCCAAAGCACTGATAGGACTTTGATAATAATGATAATAAATTCATAATTCAATAATTCATAATGATAATAAATTCAATATAGGCAATTATTATAAATATATCATTTCTTTCTAGATCTTTCTCATTTTGTTAATGCTAGGTGAGTCCTGATGAATTCTCATTTTTAAAAGTGGGTTATGCTGCTCAAAGGCTTAAGAAGCACTGTCTCATGTTATTCTTCCATATGCTTCACACCCTACCTTTGAATTATTCACCATATGTAATAGCCTGAAAATGGTGCCCGGTAGGGGTGCCCAGTGTCTGGAGGTACTCACTGCCAACCCCTGCCTACTGCTGCCTAATGCCTGGTAGTACCTGCTGCCTGCTGCAGGTGCCATCCAGTGGTGCCTGGTAGGGATTCCCAGTGCTCTGTAGGGATGCCTGCTGGTGATGCTGCTGTCTGCAACTGCTTCCTTGTAACCTCTGGTGCCTGTCATTGCCCAGCCTGCCGGTGCCACTGCCTGGTGCCCACGATTGTCCATGCCGGGCATCCACAAATATTCTTGGTGCCAAATCCATGCCTGGGGTCCACAAATGTTCTTGAACTTTTACTTCTGAAGTGGCGGGTTCATTCTGCTAGTAATATATATTGTTTTCTTTGAGAGTTGATTAATGTATGCATGCAAAAATGTTCCTCAGTAATGCTGAGGAACAGACATGAACAGAAAGAAGTGTAAGGTGGGGCAAATTGAGATCTAATTTTAGAAACTTCCCTTGATATACCAGAATACAGGAATGGCAGAATACAGAGCAGAGAGTGAACCTATGACACAAGTACACAGTAGGGGGAAAATAAATCCACACACCCCTTTCAAGTGAGAAGAAATAAATAATACCCTGCCGGCAGGCTGCCTTTGATTTTGCCAGTGGCAGTTTCATCAGCCTGCTCAACCAGCATGCACACCTTGCCAGTGGAAGTTGATCCCTTGAACGTCCCCATGTGGGACTCCGAGGAGGACAAGCCGGAAGTGGTATTGTTTTCCGTCGACCATCATACAAAATGAAATGAAATTAACATCTCCTTTGTGAAGGAGGACCCCAACACTCAAGTTCCTGTTCACCTTGCCAGTCGTGGCGCCCTTTCCCCGCGGCAAAAGGGTTTAAAGCTAAAAATGGGCCTATTTAGCCTCCATTAATCATTCATACTGCTCAAACACATCATCCTGTAACTGAAGAAGGGTTAATGGTGGCAAAGCTTGAGGCTGTTGTCAAAAGTAGGTTTAACTTTCTATGAACTCGCTGGACACAAAGAATGCAGCCTGCTTACTATTCCGAATGTCACCAGCTAACCACAAACCGATGATTACTAATGGTAATTAAATACCTCTGAAGCCATTTGTACCAATAACAAAGAGTTACTGTCAGAACTTGAATGGGGTCCATCTGCCTATTTGGAAAGAACGTTAACACCATGTAAGTGATAAAGCAGATGGCAACCCCCAAAAGAAATGTCTTGTTGGTTTACCAAAGATTTGTTATGAAAACCCCTTCTTGGGATTTACAGATTCCTTTTCAGAGCCCAAAATGTTAACAGTAAAGTTGTTTAATTGCCCACTTGGTCATTTGCTCTCATCTTTTCCAGAGGATAGAAAGAGGTTTAATACTTTTATTTGCTTCTCAGTTTGTAACTTTACTCCACTGATTGGAAACTGCTGCCCGGTTCACCACAAGGAATCCTTTGCCTGGTCTCCGAGGAGGTGGCCTTGTGATTGCCACAATACCAGGTGTTGCCCACCCCTAATGGAAGGACTCCCTACTCTCTTATGACTCTATTCTACAGATAAATCTCTGTTATTCCAAGTCAGGTTGGCAGTCCATCTAGCTCAGTACTGTCTCTGCCACTGATTGTCAAACATTTTAGCACTGAGCACATGTGTGCATGTTTGAGAATGGCAGTCTGTCAGAAGTGATGTCATTTGCCTGGGAGAGATATCAACATATGAAATTTCAACATATCAAATCAAACAAGTGGGTAAATTAAAAGGTTAAATTGGGTAAATTAAAAACCAATTAAAATTTATTACAAACCAAATGTTTAAAATTTATTTTCTAAAAAAGAACTTCTACCTTTCCAAGAAGCTGCAGATCTGTTCACAAAGAATCCCCAAACATCATAAAAGCTGCAATCCTATTCACTATCCACAATCCTGTCCATAGGAGTAAACTCACTATCATTGATCTTCATCATCATCATAATTACAAAGTACAGATCTGTAACATTTCCCCAAATGCAGTCACATATGGTTAAAAACCAGATGAATCTACCAGTTGTTACAATAATAAAATTTCAAGAATTTTTATGGGCTCTGAGCATGCCTGGCCACTTGCGGGCACTGCTGAGCACCAGGCACCAGTGGGTACTGGGCACTAGCACTAAGCAGTGGGCACCTGTGGGCATTGGGAACCATTGGGTACCGACAAGCACCAGGAATACCAGGGGTCAGTGTAGGGAAGAAGGCACCAGCAGGCATCCCTTTATGGGTTGGATAATCCCCTTTAGGGGTTGGAGTTCTCAAAATTGCTTTTTAGTGAGTATTTACATCATGAAAGGAATATGCTCCTCAAATTTTACACTTCTTGGTCTGTGGGTTTGGGCTGGGCGTTGATGAGTCAGGGATTCTTCAGTGTTAAGTATAGGGACAAAACAGATTGGACCTATTTTCACCTCCTCCCAGCTGGAATTTCTAAAAATTGGTTCTTAGTGGTTGCATCATGGAAGGAATATCCTCCCCAAATTTCACACTTCTAGGTCTGGCAGTTTTGGTTGGCCATTGATGAATCAGTCAGTGAATGAATGAGTGAGTGACTCAGTGAGTGAGTCAGTCAGTAACATAGTATCGCCCAAATCCAAGTCATGTAAGAGACTTTGCATGCACCCATAGTTTGCATGCACCTAGTGAAATCAGACTTTGCATGCACCTACTGAAATCCTATGGGAAATTCATATTGGAATCCAGAGTACGTTGTTCTTACACCAGAGCAACGACTCCCCGTTGTTACTCGGGATTTTGCCCATAGACAGATAGAATAAACGTTGAAATGACTGTGACCCAATTGAAATTGGTTGAAAACCCACCTTGTGCGTCCGGATCCAGTCTGATTAACACTGGTCTATGCAGATTGAACAGTTTCGTCTTTCGAGTTTTTGAAGGATTTCAGCAGGATTCCGAGAGGTTTTTTTCCCAGCCCTACAACATGTCCCAAGTGTTGCATAAGTTTGAATCGGATTATTTCTGCATGCAAAGCAGCAGGGATGGGAACCTAAGTCAGGAGACCTGAGTCTGAGTTACAAAACTGTGTGATTTTTTGCTGATTCATATATACTTGATTCATGCATCTCAATGACTCCAGCGCTCAAGTCTGAGATCACTGACTTGGAATGAGACTGAGTGTATGTCTGTCTGACTCAAATGGATATGGGTCAGCAATAAAATAAAATAAATTGTGTTTTTGCAGTGCAAAAAATATCACTGTAAAGAGATCACTGAAAGTGGGGCATTTTGCAGGCAAAGATTATGCATGGTACGCTCTTGCATGTCAGTTCAGAATTAAATAGAAATGGTGTCTACAACCTCTCTTGTTCCAATTAAAGTGTAATGAAGAAGAAAGCCAAGTGCCTTAAAAAAATAAAATAACTTTAACCAGCTTTTATCCTAAGGGCAAGTAAAGGAAAACTGTTCTATTGTTAAGTGAAACACACACTAAAACTGTGCCGTAGGCATTTTAACTCCTCATTAAATCCCTGGCAGATGACCAAAATGTCATATATTATGTCTTAACTACAACATCTGCATTTGCATCTGTTTCCTCCTCCCTGCTTTTCAATGCTGTGCTCAGTATGTGCCAGTGAGACAGAAAAAAGCCCCAGATGGCCAGCAGTATGTCTTTGCAATACAGTGGGGCATCCATGGAAGCCACAAGATCCCTTGCCCCATGCTGGCACAGTCCTGCCTCCCCTGATCCCAGATCTGACCTATCTACTTTTCTAACAGCCCAGTCCTTCCTCCAGTTGGGCTATCAAGGGCAGGGCTTTATAACAACACTAGAGTCTTTTGCTATTGTAACTTGGCAGATATATCTCAAGTGCTGCCGCAAGAGGTCTGTTGACAGCATTTCTATACCGCTTTTCTAATAAAAAGATCACAAAATGGTTCAAAAGAAAATAAAAAAAATAATGGCTAATGGGTGACAGCACCCCAGTCTGACCGATGGACACCATCAAGATTGCCAGAGAAGGGGGGGTGGTAGAAATGGGGGTGGGGAGGCAGAGAGGGGGGGAAATATGGTGACGATTTATTTTATTTTTACTTAATTTGTATCCCGCCTTTCCTCGTTCACAGAAAGAGCCCAAGGCAGCTAACATGCATAGAAATAAAACATTAAAATAATAATAAATAGAAGTTAAAACATAATTAAAATACACTTAAAATACAATTAGATTTAAAAACTGAAACGATTAAAACAGACTAAAAGCTTTGTTAAAAAAATAATAATATTTAAACACAATAAAACTGCCCCCCAACTCCTGTCCCATTTAAAAGCTTTTTTTAAAAATAAAAGGTTTTTAGGCTCTGCCTGAAGCTCTGTATTGAGGGAGCTTTCCTCAGTTCTAAGGGGAGGGAGTTCCACAGCTGGGGTGCCACCACCGAGAAGGCCCTATCTCTGACCACCATACCTCTCACATCTTAAAGCCGGTTAGGGCTTTAAAGGGCAGGACCAGCACTTTGAATTCAGCCCGGAAACGAATGGGCAGCCAGCGTAGTCGTTGAAACAGTGGCCCAACAGAGTTGAACCGACGAGCCCCAGCAACCACACAGGCCGCCACATTCTGGACTAGTTGAAGTTTCCGGACCGTCTTCAGAGGCAGACGATGGCATGCGCCAGCCCAGATCCTATATGCAGGGGTATGTTGTGGGCAGTTTGTGAATCATTTTGGGAGGTTCAAGTTGTGGAGTGGGAAGGGCAGGAGTGGGAGTTAGTGGATCCCAGATGCAGAAGTGCATGTCTGTTTTACCAGCTTGTCCTGGAACATCCACACCCTCCCGGCCTCCTCCTGCCCACACGCAAACCCTGCACTGGCTTGGAAGGCGCAGGGAAGCTTAGGGAAGTCTATATCCTTGTGTAGGCATAAACCCCCTGGGAGTGGCACAGAAGTGCCTTACAGGACTTTGCAACACCCTGGGCCAGCGGAAGTCCCATGTGCTAACTCAAATGAGTGTTTAGGATTGTGCTCAAGGTCTTGGGAGTGAGAAGTGGGCATCAGGGGCATGAAAAGCTCTCAGATGCTTACTCAAGAGAGTCCTTTGAGAGACACTTGGAGAATTCTGGAAGGCTGGCAATCCTAGCAATTAAATAGCTTTTTGAATCCTAGCCTGAGAAGCCTGAGGAATCAATGTTGAACCTTTAAAAAGAACTATTCATGAAATTTCAGTTTTATGTTATTAATAATCAATAAGTTCTCTAGCTTTGTGGTGACCTACCTTGCTTAGATCTGATCTTTGTCAATGGGGTATGATGTTACCATGTTTTCATCTTTGGAGGCAAACACAGTAAACAAGTACATAAATATATCCTTTCCCTTTACTTTATACACTGAGAAATTCTACATTTGTAGTTTTTACACACTTGAAAGTGACTTTTTAACCTAATGTACCTTTTCAGGTTTGTACATTCAGATGGAACAAGCGGAACATTTTGCCAGAGAGTAAGAGAGAGTGGCAACAAAGCACATGCCAAGAGGTCAGGCAATGGGCTGGAGCTAACATGAGAAGCAGAACAATTGAGGAAGAAGAGGTGGACTGAAACCAAACCGGAAAAAAGCCAAGCAACAAAAGATCACATAAAGCAAACAAGAGGCAGCCCTGCCCACTGTGTTCGCTTTCACCTGTGATCCACCTGCAAGGTACATTAACAACAATTCCAAGTCTTTATAGTTCTCTGCATGGCACAGTCAACTCATATACATATGAGGAGGTTCTCAGGTCAGCTGAAGTTTCTCTGGTAACAAAGGCATGAACATTTTCCCACCGTAAGGGACAAGATACAGCTGCCAATAACACTTATCACCTGCACATTTGCTAGTAAATTTTATGGAAAAGTCACTATCAGACATATCTATAATAACCTGGAATCATACATTGCAACTATTGTTCAGATTCATGGAAGGATGACCAGGTGGGCAAGTAAATCATGTATACAGGCAGTTAATGCCCCACACGTCGAGGTTTAAGACATGTGCACTGTAAAATATTGTGGTTAAGAACACAAGAAAAATCCTGTTAGATCAAAGATCTATGTCCAGCATCATGTTTCCCACAGTGGCCCACCAGCTGCCCCAGGAAGCTGGCGAGTAAGAGAGGAGTTCTTTCCAACTTCTACTCCCTTGTAACTGGGACATCTAAACAGTGCTGCTGTTTAGAGAAACAGAGATAGAGCACAGGCATCTTCATTGATAGCCATTGATAAATTTGTCCTCTGTGACTTTGTCCAGTCCTCCTTTAAAGTAATCCAATCTAGTAGCCACCACCATATCTTGTTGGAGACTCTCACCACAACAAATTTCACAAATTATAAGCTGTATTAAAAGATCTATCCCTTCCTCACACAGACACAAACATTGTGTCATATATATATACTAGCAAAAAGTGTACCCGCGTTGCGGGAGTAAAATTCCCCCTTATGCAATTCCCCCCATATGCATCAACCCCCCCCATGCTCAACTTCCCCATGTGCAACTTCCCCCATGCACATCAACCCCCCATGCGCATCAACCCCCCATGCACATCAACCCCCATGCACATCAACCCCCCGTACACATCAACTCCCATGCGCAACTTTCCCCCATGTAAGAGTGTGTCATGTAAGATCTCCGCTGGATCAGTCCCAAGGCCTATCTAGTCCAGCTTCCAGTATCTCACAGTGGCCTTTCAAATGCTAAAGGAGCACATAAGACAACAAAAGACCTGCAACCTTGTGTCCTCCCTCACGTCTGGCCTTCTGAGGTAGCCTACATTTAAAATAAGGAGGTTGCATATACCCATGACTTGTAACCTGTGACGGACTTTTCATCCAAAAGTTTGTCCATTCCCCTAATTTGTTCAATCTGATCTCCACATCTTGCGGCAAGGAGTTCCACAGACTAACCAAACATTTTGTTTGGTCTGCAGATGTCTAGCTGATGTCCCCTAATTCTAGTGTTGTGTGAGAGGGAAAAGCGCTTCCCCCTCAAACTTAAAAAAGTTTGAAAAATATCCCCAAGAACGCTTGCCTACTTGGTCACAAATAACACATACCACATCCATGTATAGGTGAAGCTGGGATTTTTTGCCCCAAATGTGCATCGTTTTATATTTAATCATAATAATTCAAATTTTGGGAACTTTATTGGCAGTATTGAGCAGTGCCTCTCTTTTTTGATTATTTTTGGCACTGCTTGTGAAATCAACTATTTATCTGTTCATTTACTTTGCCCTCAATTTCTGTCACTCTCCATTTTCTCCATTCGGTCTCAGTGATAATATCACGTAGCTCAATCTGATTAAGCACATAGTGTTCCTTTGACTGTATGATCCCAGATTGTTTGGGATCACCCAGGAATAAAAGAATCAGCCACCAGGGAAAACATGAGCACCAAATGCCCAGTGATAAAAAAGGCGGCTGTTCACACAAGCATAGGGTTTTCCAGGAAATAATACTATTCGATCAATAGCAATATAATAACTGGAGAAGGTTCAGTATTGCCCAAACCTCTGCTCACTGAGTAGATGGTTCTTGAAAGATAAATGGATTCCTGAACCTCAGATGGCAGGATCTCCAACTCCCTCCGTCAGTCTTGAGAGACTATGGTATCGTGCTCAGTGCTGCATACACTGCATGCGAAGCACGAAAGCCTGGGTTGGATTGTTATGGAGGATAGGCTGTTACCCAAGCAGCAAATCCCCCCTCTCCACACCACTGAATTAGTCCAATGGAAAGGCAGAGCCAATACGATTGGATCCAGCTGGCGTTGCAGAGCTGGGCTGAGGACAGGAGCTCACCCTGTCTTGTGGGGCCGACCCGGGTCTCGAACCCTGGCCTGCTGGTTAACAGGCACAGTGTCTTAACCACTTGTGCCACCCACAGCCCTCTCCAACTCCCAATAACTGGAATAAATACGCAACAGTTGTGTTGAGATGCTATGGCTGTAACTGTGGAAGGAGAGAGTTTAGCCAAGTCTAGCAATGAGTGATGGTTTCTCGCCGCTTCAGCTCAGTTGGGTATCCAGATACACTCCCTTTTGTGTTAAAAATAACCAGGGGCTGTATTTGAAAGAAATCAGAATAGAGGAACTTATCCATTATTGATAGAAATTTCAAGCCGGCTTGCCAATCTGTTTTGTACTTTGGTTGATCCTCAATTTTTAATGAAGGAACTTATGAAAATCGGAGAGGGTGAAAACTGGTGGTGACCTCTGAGTGATACTTTACAGCAAAAAGTTCCCATCGGAGAAGTGAGCTGCTTGTCCTTTACATCTTTTCTAAGCTTTACCTTGACTTGACCTTCCCTTTTGAAGGTAAACGAAACAATACCACCGGGCACAATACCTTGACTCAGATCAGACAGGAAAGGCAGATTTAAGAAGATGCGCAACCCTGAAAGAAAGCTAAACAAACCAAGCTGTTCACTTATTGTGTTCCGTTTTCATGTATTACCTCTGATTAATGCTCCTTTCCCTTTTTGTTATGCACACCTCCTGTTTGTTGTGACCACCTTTAATCAAACAGCTTTTATAAAGGCAATCCTTTGGGGAGTCATGCAACGAAAACACAGGAAGAGGCACAGAAAGGAATTGCTGAGACATGGGTAAAGAAAGTGGAAGGTGGGTGGGCTGGGCATACATGCAAGAGTGGAAGAGTTTGCTGGAGAGAGTCATGCAGTTCTAGGATAGGGTTTGCAGACCATATGAAACCTTGGATTTACAAGCTCTTTAAATAGTTTGGCTGGGAAGCATCTCAGCTTTGATCTTTCCATGTATGTTCATGGCTCAAGGTCTCATCGCCAGGAGAGGTGTGGTTGGTGATACTCAGGGCAGGATGTTCTCCATTGTGCAGCTCAGACTGTGGAAGTCCCTTCCCTCAAAGGCATGTTGGCATCTTGACAGATCCGTTTTGTACCGCAGGGCTTATGGTTTGCAGAACTACTGAGTTTTTCCTCCCTTTTTTTGACCTTGCTACAGGCTCCTACTTTGTTTTCTGCTGACACTTTTCCATCATTTATCATTTTAGTGCTGTTTAATTCTCCTTCACATTATGTTTTTTTAATGCCATCCGTTAGCCACCCTGGGAGTTCTATTTGGTGGGGCAGAAAAGTGCAATATTAATATTGAAGGAAAGAATGAAACACTGGAAAAATATTGCCAGTAAATTATTAATACACGGTAGTTGTTGTTGAGAGACTTTGCCCCTTGAGGGAGGAAAGAGCTTGGATCTTTTGTTCCCGTTTCAACAGGTTTTCTTTCAACAGGTTTTAGCTTAGGGTAGAGTGCAGACTTTGCATACAGAATGTCCCAGGTTTAATCCTGATTATCTTCAAGTGGAAGATGAAAGTCCCCTTTTTGGAACCCTGGAGAATCACTGCAGTCTGTGTAGACTATCCATGGTTATCCACTGAGACTGAATAGTGGATATCCCATCTAGTCTGAATAGACAACAGTGGTTAGATGGACCAGCCAACTCATGAAATATGAGGCACCTTGATATGATCCTTCTGTTGTTCACCAAAATCCAGAGTGCTATCACAAGCCACTCTGGACATGTTCACAAAGATGCCTTTTTGCACATGCCTGGTAGTTCCGAGCATGGGGCAGAGCCATTGGGCGCAATCCAGAGTAACTACGGGGAGTCCTTGCTCCGGTGTAAGAACAATTTGCTCTAGATTGCAATATGAATTTCCCACAAGTTTTCACAAGGTGGTGCAGTAAATATGGGTACACGTAATGTCTCTTGCGTGCTCCAGTAGTTACTCTGGATTGTAGGGATTGTCTCTTCCCATATTGGTGGTTTGGAGCATGCATAGTACAACCTGGGAAAGTTCTGTGCAGTGCACATACTTGACTAGGGGCACAATCCAGAGTAACTATGGGGAGTCCTTGCTCCGGTGTAAGAACAATTTGCTCTGGATTGAAGTATGAATTTCCCATAGGTTTTCACTAGGTGATGCAGTAACTACGGGTACACGTAATGTCTCTTATGTGCTCCCGTAGTTACTCTGGAGTGTAGGGCCAAGCTACAATCAAGAGTAAGTATGGGATCTTTTACACCGATGTAGTTACAGTGCCACTTATGGGAAATGCATAGAGCAATCCAGAGTAAGTGCCTCTTGCATCTTCCCATAGTTACTCTGGATTGTATGGTTGCCTCTAGTGACATGTCCAAAGGTGATTATGGAAGCAAGCAGGAGCCTCTTCCTTCACTTCTCCATCAGCATGTCAGAGCCCTCTAGCTATTTCCAAGATGGATCTGCCTTTCCAGTATCCTGCAGCTATTTATAATGAATTTATAGTGGGTCCTGATTATTTCCAGAAAACCTTTCCACCCAACCTGGCAGCTGGGGTCTTAAACATGATGCCATACAGGCTGGGATTTGTTGCCAACTTCCAGTACTGGCAGCTTCTCTTTGTGTGTATTGCACATTTTTCGCAATCATACTGCAATAACTTGTTGCTGGGAAAAGGTGACTTTTGCCAGCTAACTCAACCAGTGCCATCTGGAATGCTCTCTGGCATGGGGTTGTAGGCATGTAATAAGCATCTATTAGAAAGTGCTGAATACATCGCCGATAATCAAGCCCACACTCATAATGGCCAAACTGCATTATCATCCCTAACAGCAGCACTCCAACTTGCCAAAATGGACCTTGCATGGCTGTTGTAATGTTATTTGCCTTATTTTAATGCAGTGATTGGTCCAGAAACTATATATTTTATTTTATGCATTTATTGCAACTTCCTCCCTCCACTCCACTCCAAAGAGCTGTCACAGATTCAAGGAAACCCATTGGCCATCAAAGAACTTAGGGATGGATAAAGGAATACATTTTCCCTTATAATCACCCCATCAACATACCATGAGGCACAAAATGTTGTGATGCAGCTGCAAGCAATGGTGTGGAAAAATATAGGATTAGCTGTTATTTCAACAATTTAACCATTACACTATACTAGTGTAACTGTGGGCAATGTCTCCCTGGGGAACAGTGGAAACCAGCTATGGGAGCTATGGGATCCTTGCAAAAAAGATATTGTCCTATACAAAGTATATTTATTTATTTATTTCCTAATTTATACCCTGCCTTTCCTCCCCTACAAGAGGGAGCCCAAGGCGGCTAACATCAGAGAAGAATAAAACACCATTAAAATCACTAATAAATACAGGTTAAAACAAAATTAAAATACTACGAACAATTAAAAACAAACAATTAAAAACAAACTAAACAAGACTACGAACAATTAAAAACAAACTAAAAAACATTTGTTAAAAACAATAAAATAAAACAATAAAACAACTGCCCCCCAACCTCTGCCCCGTTTAAAACGCTTTTTTAAAATAAAAGGTTTTAAGGCTCCGCCTGAAGCTCTGTATTGCGGGAGCTTTCATCAGTTCTAAGAGGAGGGAGTTCCACAGCCGGGGTGCCACCACCGAGAAGGCCCTATCTCTGGCCGCCACACCTCTCACATCTCTTAGTGGCGGCACAGTCAGTAGGGCCCCCTCAGATGACCTTAGGTGACGGGTCGGATTGTACAGAAGACGTCGGTCCCTCAGGTACCCAGGACCTGAGCCGTTTAGGGCTTTAAAGGTCAGGACCAGCACTTTGAATTCAGCCTGAAAACGAATGGGCAGCCAGTGTGGTCGCTGAATCAGTGGCCCGACAGAGTCGAACCGACGAGCCCCAGCAACCACACGGGCTGCCGCATTCTGGACTAGTTGAAGCTTCCGGACCGTCTTCAGAGGCAGCCCCATGTGGAGAGCGTTACAGTAATCCAATCCTGATGTCACTAAGGCATGGGTCACTGTGGCCAGATCCGAGCGACTCAGGTATGGTTGCAGCTGGCGGCTCAGCCGAAGCTGAGCAAAGGCTCCCCTGGCCACAGCCGCCACCTGGGACTCCAGGAGCAGCTGTGAATCCAGGAGAACCCCCAAGCTGTGAACCTGCTCCTTCAGAGGAAGTGCAACCCCATCCAGAACAGGATGATATTCCAATACCCAAGTCGAGGACTTCCGGACCAGGAGAACCTCTGTCTTATCAGGATTTAATCTCAGCTTGTTCACCCTCATCCAGTCCCCCACTGCCTCCAGACAACAATTCTGGACTTTAACTGCCTCCTCGGACTCAGGAGGAAAGGAGAGATAGAGCTGGGTGTCATCGGCGTACTGATGACACCTTACTCCAAACCTCCGGATGACCTCTCCTAGCGGCTTCATGTAGATGTTAAATACCATGGGGGATAGAATGGAACCTTGCGGCACCCCGCACTGAAGAGGCCAGGGTGCTGAGCAAGCATCCCTCAGCACCACCATCTGGGACCGGTCAGCCAGGAAGGAGCGGAACCAGTGGTGGGCTCCAGCAGGTTCGCACCTACTCTATAGAACCGGTTGTTAACAAGAGATAGGCAATATAAAGTTTAAAAATATCCATTTAAAAGTGGCTGCCAGATGGGCAGAGAACCGGTTGTTAATTTATTTGAAGCCCATCACTGAGCGGAACCACTGCAAAACAGTGCCTCCTATCCCCAACCTGGCCAACCGACCCAGAAGGACACCATGGTCGATGGTGTTGAAGGCCTGCGAGAGGTCCAGCAGGACCAACAGGGACGCACTCCCCCTGTCCATTCCCCGGCGTAGGTCATCCACCAAGCCAACCAAGGCAGTCTCTGTTCCAAATCCCAGCCTGAAACCAGATTGGAAGAGATCCGATATAGAATTATAGCCCTAACAGGAAGCCACATCCAGTGGCCCAGTCAGTTAAGGAGGCCACTATACATTGAAAGTTAGTATAGTGCAAACTCTTTTAATGCTTGGGAATCAAAACTCCTTGAAACTCTTGTGTTTGAGAACTGCTGCACTCAAATTTGCACTCAAATCTATAAAGACACACATTCCCAGTGTCTTTATAGGTGCAACCTAAGCAGT
This sequence comes from Cryptoblepharus egeriae, assembly GCA_030015325.1. Lineage (NCBI taxonomy): Eukaryota > Metazoa > Chordata > Lepidosauria > Squamata > Scincidae > Cryptoblepharus > Cryptoblepharus egeriae. Next base: position 4,319,352 of record JAREYC010000019.1, on the reverse strand, counting down.
TTGTGAGAGGCATACCTCCGTTAGTGTCAACTGCCCAGAAAGGCTCTGAAGGGGAAGGGCTGCTTGCATGCTATGCTGCAGCTCTGTGCCAAACCTACAGCTTTGCACCCCTCTAGGTATGCCACTGTGAAAATGCTGTTAATTGCAAGGAGGGGTAAGGTTAACACTTGGGCCTGTCCCCTTTCCTCTAATGCACCCGCTTTCTTTTTTTCCAAGGGTTAACTTTCTCATATGCTCAACTATTGGGACAAAGTCCAATTTCAGGCTCTGAGCCCACCTCACCGACAGCTTGAAGCAAGAGAGAATTACCAAGATGTCCCTGATAATTTCGGTGTTTCTCATGCAGTTCTGTTTACCGTGGAGAATAGCTCAGATTCGTGGGGTGGCTCATCTGTTTGTTTCCCAGGAGTGTCCTCCTCCTCAGGTACAAATGGCTTGTTGTTCCTCAGTCCTGTCTGCCTCCTTGGTGACGGATAGATGAGAACTATTCCCTTTGCTTTGGGAATCTAATGTGATCTGGGTCGCCTCAGTAGCAGGCAGAGCTGAAGGGATTTAAAGGGGGTAGTTGACACAGTGAGAACTTGGGGGGGGGGGAAATGACACTTCCTATGTTTCCCGGAGATGTGGGACTCGGTGGTTATAAACACGATATTGGCTACATTTATAGGATCTGGAGAATGCAAGCAGCCCACCTAAATGCAAGCAAAATGGTTTGATTGAAACTTAGCAAACTACCCATTCTTCCTTGTGTCGATTAAACCAGAAGGGGATAGCGAGAGTGAAGGAGAACAGGTTGTATTCACAAAGCTGTCAGCTAGAAGTGTAGCTGGGGGACAGTGCAGCAATGTGATGTGTAAGCAGCCCTTCCCTTACCAATGGAGCCATTTGGGGCAGCAACAGCAATGCTCAGATGCTTAGTACCGTACTTACTGCCTGTCATACTTAACCACACCATCACCCCCTACGGTTAAACTCCTATATTTTTTTAAAAAAAATTATAAACAAAAGTAAGGAGAAACAATTCTGTTCCCCAATTTTGGCAGGGTTGTGTAATGGAATTCCTACAAAAATTAATAACATCCATGGAATTAGCCATTAATTGTTTTCATTTTCTTGTAAACTGCTTTGTGGACTTTTTAATTGAAAAGCAGTATATAAATATGACAGACAGACAGACAGACAGACAGACAGACAGATAGATAGATAGATAGATAGATAGATAGATAGATAGATAGATAGATAGATAGATAGATAGATAGATAGATTTTTGCCTACTACAATATTCCAGGTCCAGTGGCATAGCTAGAGAGAGTGGAACTTGCCTTACAATCCAGAGTAACTACTGGAGCACATAAGAGCTCCTTTTACGTCGATGTAGTTATGGCACCACCTAGTGAAAACCTATGGGAAATTCATATTGCAATCCAGAGTAAATTGTTCTTATGTCAGAGCAAGGACTCACTGTAGTTACTCTTTTTTATGCCCATAGTCTTGGAGCATACCTCACTGCAGTGTACAAAGGGCCCCCCTTTTGGAACCATACCAAGTGGGGGATCAAAATGTAGTCGTGTGGCTATTTCCAATGAAGGGGGAATGCCTATCCTTAGGCACGCTGTCCTTACTCTGAATTATCTATGTGCATCCTCAGTGATGTGCATCCTCAGAGATTTGCAAAGGAGGGCTGTGCAAATGGGGGTGCGGGATCATTGGCTGATGCAGGGATGTGCTTGCATCCCCAAAGAGGTAATGAAAACATGGATGGTGCAGAACAGCAGATTAAGATTGACAGAGAACTGGTTCGGAACCACTTAACTGGCCTAAATGAATTCAAGTCATTTGGACCGGATGAGCTGCATCCTGGAGTTCTTAAGGAACTGGCAGATGTCCTTGCAGAGCCTCTGTCGATCATCTTTGAGAAATCCTTGAGGAGTGGAGAAGAGCCTGGACTGGAAGAGGGCAAATGTAGTCCCAATCTTTAAGAAGGGGAAAAAAGAAGACCCGGGAAATTATAGACCAGTCAGTTTGACTTCAATCCCGGGCAAGATATTAGAGTAAATCATAAAACACACAATTTGTGCACCTCTAGATAAGTGCTCGGTGATCAAGAACCCAGCATGGATTTACCAAGAATAAATCTTGCCAGACAAATCTGATCTCCTTTTTTGATTGGGTTACGAGCTTACTGGACATGGCAATGCTGTGGATGTCATTTATCTTGACTTCAGCAAAGCATTTGACAAGGTCCCACATGACATCTTAATTGGGAAGTTGGAAAAATATGGGCTAGACAGGGCAATTGTTAGGTGGATCCGCAACTGGCTCGATGGCCGCACTCAAAGGGTTTTAGTAAATGGTTCTGTGTCAACCTGGAGGTCGGTTTCAAGTGGAGTACCCCAAGGCTCTGTCTTGGGACCGGTTCTCTTTAACATTTTCATCAATGACTTGGAGGAAGGGATACAGGGGAGCCTGATCAAATTTGCGGATGACACCAAGCTGGGAGGAGTAGGAAACACAACAGAAGACAGGAGAAACCCCCAGGAGGATCTGGATAAACTAGAATACTGGGCTGTAACAGAACGAATTTCAACAGGGAGAAGTGCAAAGTTCTGCACTTGGGCAATAAAAACCAAAAATACAGGTATAAAATGGGGGATACTTGGCTTGGCAGCACAACATGTGAGCGGGATCTTGGAGTCGCCGTGGATCACAAGCTGAACATGAGTCAGCAGTGTGATGTGTCTGCAAAGAAGGCAAATGCCATTTTAGGCTGCATTAAGAGGACTGGAGCTTCCAAGTCGCGAGAAGTTCTAGTTCCTCTTTATTCAGCATTGGTGAGACCTCACCTTGAGTACTGTGTTCAGTTCTGGGCACCTCACTTTAAGAAAAATGCAGCCAAGCTGGAGCAAGTCCAGAGGAGAGCGACAAGAATGATCAGTGGGATGGAAGGGAAGCCCTACGAGGAAAGGTTGGGGGAACTTGGGATGTTCAGCCTGGAGAAGAGGAGGCTGAGGGGAGACATGATTGCCCTCTTCAGATACCTGAAGGGCTGTCATAGGGAGGAAGGGGCCAATTTGTTCATAGCTGCTTCTGAAAGCAGAACTAGAACCAATGGGGACAAACTGCAAGAAAGGAGATTCCGGTTGGATATCCGGAAAAAATTCCTGACAGTGAGGGTGGTTCGGCAGTGGAACAAATTTCCAAGGGAGGTGGTGGACTCTCCCTCAAGGGGGATCTTCAAGCAGAGGCTTGACGAGCACCTGTCGGGGATGCTCTAGGGGGATTTCCTGCTGCAGGCAGGGGGTTGGACTAGATGACCTACTAGGTCCCTTCCAACTCTATGATTCTATGATTCTACATCCGCAGAGATGACCGGTTTCATTATGTCATTGTCAGTGGGAAGAAGAACACTTGATAAATCACAAAATGGTACTGAAGATTCCTATGATGACATTTGAAAATAGCAGCTAACTTGTAGGAAAAAATGAATGAGGGAGCCTTTTAGGAAACCTCGCTGCCCCCGAAAGCCATATTTACATGTCCAAAAATACTCAGCATAGCCCAAATAAATAAAAGCACAAACATTACATCATCATCACCCTAAAAGACGTTCAGATGTCACCTTCTTGGTTTGGTAGAATAATCTCAGAGTTTCGTTCCTACAGAATTTGCTGCTTATAAGGATCAGAGAATCATCAATCAGAACCATCAATTCTCTTGTGAACCCTAAAAATTTTTAAGCTTAAACTGATTGAAAGTGGGACATTTGCCTGGTGCCATCATCATAGTTATTCGAATAATTTTATTTTGCAGGGTTTTATTTTTACAAAACTCAAATCGGTTCCACCAGGCCTACGGTGGCAGTCTGGATAGCTTGCCTGCTCTGCCTTCCTTCCTGACTCTGAAAAGTGGGGGGAATCCTGTTGATTTCATTCTCTTCTACTGTTCCCCCACCCCAAACCCTCCATTTGAAAATAGAATCTATGATTTCTATCATTTCCACTTAGATAGAAATATGTTGTGAAAGGTAATGTTATTGCGGAGAAATAATCTTCCTAATGTCAGCCATTATTTCACTCTCAGTGTGACAAGCAGGGTAAGTGTTGGAAATCGCTGTATATTTCAGCTAAAGTATCTTGACAACACAAACCTAGAGGAAAGAGGCAGTCTCTTTGTTAATGAAAACTGCACTGTTATTTCAGTGTATAATGGAGAGACTCATGTAAATGATTGCCTGTCGTCTGGCTGAAAGAAGAAGAGGAGAGGTGGAGGGGAGGAAATAACACCGATCACAGGAAAAGATTGCTGTCCTTCTCCCTTGAATATCTTACTCTCCTCTTTTATTTTTCTTATTATTATTATCATCATCCTCTTCAATTTTTTTTGTTTTTTATTTTGCTTTTCTGGAATCTGCTGACTCTTGTGTTATTTCCTTCCTTGTACAGGAGACCTTTTTCAGTGCCAAAGGCAAGGATGATGCACATGTGGTCAGGGGCTCCACAGTCAAACCAAGACTGCCCCACCAGAGCCATGCCTCTTTTCTGAGACCACTTTAAGAACCACTGCTCTACTGTGCTATGTGATGCCCAAGAACTCAAATTTAAGAGTGGCTGCCAGCGATAAACCTGAGTTGTTATTGCTGTAAGAAGGTGGGATCATTCATTCATTCATTCATTCATTCATTCATTCATTCATTCATTCTTTCTTTCTTTCTTTCTTTCTTTCTTTCTTTCTTTCTTTCTTTCTTTCTTTCTTTCTTTCTTTCATAGGTCAAGGGAGCTACTGGGCACTGGGAGTTAGTATAGGATAGCAATTCCCAAACATTAGATGAGGAAACCATCCAAAAAAACTCTGGAAAGTCTTATGAATTTGGGAATTGCTGCTCTAAAGAATGGACCACTTAGATTGTCTCTGTCCCAAATCCCTGCCTGAAGTTGTATTGAAAAGGGTCCAGATAATCTATGGGTGCAATCCAGAGTAACTATGTGGAGTCCTTGCTCTGGTGTAAGAACAAGTTACTCTGGATTGCAATATGAATTTCCCATAGGTTTTCACTAGGTCATGCAGTAACGGGTACAGGTAAGGTCTCTTATGTGCTCCCGTAGTTATTCTGGATTGTAGGGTATGTCATCTTGGATTCCCTAAAGCCAAGATGTCAGCACCTGCTCAGTCACTTTACCCCAAAAAGAAAGGTGAGAAACTGAACAATATTTAGACTGCTGGGATCCAAAGTTGATTTTTCCCCCATGATGGGGTGCCCAATTGTGATATTCAGGATGTTAGGAATCACTTCCTTCTGAATGATGATACCACCCAATTGAGTACCACCCAATTGGGAAGACTATTGGGAAGATGGACAATGGTCAAGCAGACACAGGCCATCTCAAGTTACAGAGAACCCTATCCTCATCATTGTGGAATTGACTGATATCATAAGGACTTCAGGAACTTTTAAACCACAAAGTCACAGAAAATATAAATGATTTTATCTGCAAAGTTCCTTGCCAGCTCATCACAATGGGCAGCAAAGTACTCCAGGTCACTTGTGGAAGGGATGGTAAGATGCTCACTCTGACCATTCCAGTGATGGGGGGCACTTTTCGGCTAATTCCTACGCTTTTCCTGGGTATGTTTCTTCTTGTGCTCCCTCCCTGGGTATGTTTCTAGTCCCACCATTTCTGCCTTGCCATACCATGTCATGTGCCTTTGTCCGCTTACTCAAGTTTCAGTCTTACTCAGAAAGCCCCCCTCCCCAAACTGGCCACTTGACCCCTCTATCATTGCTGTTTGTGCCAATATCCACCAAACCCAGGATGCTTGGGCTTTGAAAACATTTCAGTTGGGGCAACACTTATCCAGAGTCAAGGAAAAAGAAACTAAAGATAAAAGTGTGTGTTTCTCAGTCAATTCCATGCATTGGATGAAAGCAAATCTGTATAAATGTTGCCCAAAATACAAATTTGCTAGTTCCTAATCATTATCCCCCCCCCACCAGTTTACTAGTTGTTGTGTTGGATTTCTTCTCTTCCTTTGATCTACTGCCATTCCTCCAGATATAACTCCATCTGGCCACTGTTTCTTAAATTGCTCCATTTTATTTGGTGTTCTCATGATACTTATCAACATAGTTTGTTACCAGGTGTGGGTGGCACAAGGTTGATATGAAATTCCTTCTTCAAACAGCCTTCTCTTGTACTCTGGAAATTGAGTCCTATGGCCCCTTTGCCGAGTCTCTGCCCTTTTTTGCCCCTTGTCTATCAGTTCCTTATGCTTTCTCTCCTTGACTTACCACCTGTTTATATTTTAAAGCGTGGGACACCAGATCTGCCCCCTGGGGATCTTCTTGGCTGTAGTTTGCCCAGAAAGCTGCTTTCAGGTTAGAAATCTCACCCTTTATTTCTCATTGTATTAAATGTACAGTTTACAAACTCTGTAGGATAAGGCATTAGTCTGTAAGATTTGGAAGCTAGACATGAGGACAAAGTGGCGCCTGCGAGACAATTCACACAACCATTTGAGCTGCTTTTGAATTTTCTGGAATATTTTGCCTGACGGGGGAAAAATTTTTTAGGCAAAATATTGCTGGCGTCACCAAATATAGCAGATCTAGATCATTGAGATGTGCCCTATGAAGAGCTGTCTTAAAAAAAAGATGCTGGAAACGCCACTCCAATATTTTATGCACCAACTGAATGGCTTCTAGGGGCAGCGCATGTGTGAGTAGACCCATAGAGGCTGCTGCAGCTTTACCGTGGGGAAGGGGACAAGCCTCCCTCTCCATAGTAGTGTGGCAGCAGCCTCTGAAACTTGTGCCGGATAGTGTAGGCACATCAGCCTGCCTATTCCATCACAAGTTTGGATTGAGCTGTCATATATATGGCTTTCATGTGCTTTTAAACATTATGTTACTTTTTATTAAATTTTGATTGCATATAATTTATTACTTATCATAAAGGAAGGCTTCATCCTGACTACTCACAGGGAAAAGGAGGACAATGAAGATCTATTTCAGGACACGACCAAAAAAGCAGACGTATCCTGGAAAAAGAGGAAATACCTTGTCCCCACTGTAATGGTGCATGTGGTGGTGTGGTGCAGTGTGTGTAACCATGGTTGTGTGGTATGACTGTGTGACCAGACAACCTAGAAGAAGTAAGCAAAACTTTTTTCTTACTTACAACCCCCTAAGTTGCGTAGCATCTAATAGGTCATTTCGAACCTATGCCAGATCTTAGCTGGTGGAAGCCTGGAGGAACTCAGGGAATTTTTGATGTGCAGAAAGGGGGGGGGGGAGATCTCTGCTGCCACTGAGATCCTTCCCCTCCCACTCCCACACTGCCCACTGCCTAGCCCCAAACCCATCTCAAATCACCCACAATCTTGAATCACCCCTGCCACTGAACTACCTGTCCTAGCAGAGTCTGGGAATTGATGGTGCACATTTGGAACCTCAGGCCATTTTTACTGGTGATCCTAAAGCACATGACGGTGGTGCAACTTTTGTACCACCAGCCTGGGTTTTACCGTGCATGATCCACCATCATAGCTTTGGATAGGATTGGGCTGGCAGTGAATGAGACCAAATATGAATGGGTTCCGTTCATTACCAGTTACATTTTTAATGAAATGCGTGTGCCACAGAATGAAGGGCAACAATTGCGGGTTTCCATTTTCCTGTTGCTTTTTAAATAAGAGTTTTGCCTACTTGTCAGAAGTAATTTCTGAAAGCTCAGATTTTAAGCCATCTACTTTTAAGAGGCACTTTTTTCCCACAATGTTCAATGATAATAACACATCTCATGGCATACTGGTAATTAAAATGGCTCTGCCACGAAAGTGTAGTTCTTTTGAAAGTTGTCATGAGTTTGGAAAAAAGTCCTCTATTTGAGGTGAATACTGAATGAAAAGGAAAGAGAAAAACAATGAAATCAATTTTTTAGGAAAAAATAAAAATAAAACAAGTGAAAATGAAAGTCAAATATAAAATGAATGAAGACAAACTTTCTGTTTTTGCTGGAATCTCTTTTAATGTTTGTTTTATCAGTAATTACAATATCCTTTGACTGGGGCTAGAATCTTATATCGACTGGATTCATTGAAACTTATTTCTGAGTAGACAGTCATAAGACTGCGTTGTGATTTTTAAATTTGGTGTTCATAAAGTACAGGTTGTAAATATTTCAATAAATTATCCTCTCTACTCAAATCTAACACTCACTTTTTGCAGCTGAATTTTGAGTAACTATGGGGAGTTGTTGCTCCGGAGTAAGAACAAGTTACTCTGGATTGCAATATGAATTTCCCATAGGTTTTCACTAAGTGGTGCAGTAACTACGGGTGCATGTAATGTCTCTTATGACCTCCCGTAGTTACTCTGGATTGTGCCCTTTGTCTCCAAAATTGGGGTTGCTCATTAAATTTGATGGCACATTAGATTCAAGTAAATGCAGTACTTTTGATTTTAAGTGTAGGTCAGTATTAAGTTTAACAGTTTACTATATTGTAGTAAAAATGTAACATAAACAAATTGTTGTTTGGTTTTTATTACCATGTGCAATTAGCTGAAAATCATAACATGAACCCACTGTCATATTATTCTTGTCATATAATTCATTGTGATATGCAATAAAATCAAATTTTCACCTGCTTTGCAGCTGCACATTACAGTCTCCAGTAAACATTTTTTAAACTCAAGAATTTTAAAATTGGGGTGTTCATTAGATTCGATGGTGCATCAGATTTGAGTCACTATGGTAAATACAACCCATCGTGTCTTGGAGAAAGTTAAGAACATTCATCCCAAACCCAGTGTTGTTATTTTTAGTTTATGAAAAGTTCTCTGTGGATTGCTAGCCCCAGTCATAACAGCATTTTATACGTAAGATTTTTTCAACCTGAAGAATTTTAGTAAAAAGGTCACCTTCCATTAAGTTTGCCCAATAAATTGAAGGCCTTGTCCTATCCAAAATTCAGTGCTGATCCAAGATAAGCCACAAAATAAGGAAACAAACATGCCCTTATTTCAGTGGTTCTCAAACTGGGGTGTCATGACACCCCAGCCAGATAGTCCTGTGCTGTTTCCTTACCGGCAGGGGCAGGGAGAAGGCAAGAATGTGATCCCCAGGACTGGCCTCTGTAGGAACAGGGGCGGATTTTCTTAGGCAAGCCTTACCCTATACCAGGGGGTCAGGTGAGCTCTTCAGTAGTCCTCACAGCTTGGAAACTGTGCAAAATGCCATTGCAATGCATCTCAGGTTGCACTCATGAACTCAGAAGTGGATTGTGATCTCATTTTGCATTCTTTCCAAGCTGAAGATAGCTCTGCAAGCCCTCCATAGGGCTCCCCAGACCCCAACACAAAGTAAGACTTACTAAGAAAAGCCCCCAAACCCTGTGCCAGCAGTGGCATGATCCAGTGGGATCATGCCACTGCTTTCCCCCTGCTCCCATCATGATTTACTACTGCCTTACCTTGAGGATGTCTCTTTGACTGCCCCTCTCCCAACCATAGGATGTAATGCACATCCTGTAGGCACAGCTGCACCATCACTGGAAAGCTGGATAGTTATGGGCTCTAAATAAATCAGCTCTTGCTTCTCAGCCTCCTTGTGGGGAACATTTACGATGTCAGTATGTCACCTCTTCTTGCATGTGTGGAGTCCATCATTGCATCATATTTGTCATGTGCTGGATATATTAGAGCAACCTTCAATACCAGGACCGTTCTCAGTCCCAGAACTTATCTCCAAAACATTGTTCCTTGTCTCCTTCAAGGTGTGGCACATCAGAAGACAAAAAAGAAGAATCTCTTTGCCAAACTGTGCCTGTTCAGCCGGCTCTGGACAAAACACTCTCATCTTCTCCTTAAGTTACCTGGACCAAGATTGTTCAAGGCACACAACATAAAAATGCTACTGGATTATTTCTCCAAACTGGTATTACAGTCTTCAACAGCAACTCCAACAGTGAAAATAATTCAGAAAAAAAGACCCAAAGAGAAAAACCGCACCGAGCATGTGCAGCTCCTAATTGCTCTTTCTTCGTTTCAAAAGGCCAGGCGCGCACTCTGGGGTTACCAATGCGCAAGGTTTAAGCTGTGGTCTATTGAGGCAATGCCCTCCAATATTTGGCAGTGGAAAATAGGTCACCATTCTTGCATCCAAAGAGAAGACGTGCACCAGTTAGGCTACGCGCAATCCAGGTGATGGATTGTTTATATGGGTTGTGGAGGAAGACCTGCTGAGCAATTTTTGAAATACTACAACCCCAAAAAGACATTTTAGCCAAAAACAGGATGTGTACGCAGAAGGAACTGCACATACAGTCTGAGCTTTGTTGTTTGGGGGATAATTTTTCACTGCCAAAGAGATGAGCCATGTTCACTTTAGAAAGCGGTTTGCCTCTTCTGCAAAACAAACAAGAAGCCAGTGATTGCATGGGAATTTTCCTGAGCATGAGTGCTTCTTTAAAAAGCCATCTGTGTGTACCTTTTTGATGGTCATGCAACATGGTGCTCTTCAAAATATTACAATTTTTTAAAGTCAGATTGGGTTTATTTATTTATTCTTTCATTTCTATACCACCTTTTATTAAATAGTCCCCCCAAAAGTTAATAAAGAATAAAAAAGAATAAAAATAATTTGCAATAAAAACAGATTCAACCATTTAAAATTCTCAGTAGCAGTCGATGCAGGGCTGCTCAGCTTTGCAACTCCAAGCACCATGCTCCATACTGTGCATTTTTAAGTAGCGGTGTAGCTAGAGGGGGTACAAAGCACTAGGTTTTTCAGGTGCTTGAACATTCCCTGCGACTTCCCTTTGGACCTTTTGGCTCACACCTATGCATTACTACTCAGAAATAAATTTCATTATAATTGAGAGGGCTTACTCCCAGGAGAGTGTAGATAGGATTGCTGCCTTAAGTTGGGGCTGCAGGTTCTAGTTTTATTAACAGCTAACCAATTTTACTGAAAATGAAATGTTATATTCCTTTTAAAATTTTATTGCCATTAAGCAGCAAACCTCCGTCAGTCTTGAAAGACTATAGTATCATGCTCTGCACTGCATATGCTCCATGCAAAGCACGAAAGCCTGGGTTGGATTGTTATGGAGGACAGGCTGTTACCCAAGCAGCAAATCCCCCCTCTCAACGCCACTGAATTAGTCCAATGGAAAGGCAGAGCCAATACGATTGGATCCAGCTGGCGTCACAGAGCTGGGCTAAGGACAGGAGCTCACCCTGTCTTGTGGGGTCGATCCGGGTCTCGAACCCTGGCCTCCTGGTTAACAGGCACAGTGCCTTAACCGCTTGCACCACCCACTGCCCCATTGCCATTCTATAAATAAATATAGAAATAAATAATAATACTTCTATAATAAATAATAATACTTATATTAAAAATAATTAAATATTTAATAAAATAATTAAAATAATCAAATAATTAAAATAATTAAATAAAATAATTAATTAAATAAATCAAATAATTAATATAATTAAAAATTATTAAGAATTATTAAAAATACTTATATTAAAAATAATACTTCTATAAATAAATATAGAAACCAATTTTGTTATTTCCTTTACTTTCAAATACGGTGTCTCCCAAATGTTTGAGCTTAAGGGTAAAATCCAGAGTAACTAGAGGGAGTCCTTGCTCCAATGTAAGAAGAACTTATTCTGGATTGTAATAGTAATTTCCCATAGGTTTTCACTAGGTGGTACAGTAAGTACGTGTGCACGTAAAGTGTCTTACATGCTCCCATAGTTACTCTGGATTTGGTGGTATGGCTTGCAAATTGCAGAAGGGTGCATTGGTGGAAGATAAGCAGAAAGAGCTTTTGAGTGATACTAGAGAACAAATCATGAATACTCACAGTTGCATTCAATGAAGTAGTTGACATATTTCATCATCTACCAGTTGCAACCAAATATCAACAGTTTCTTACTTAATTGACTAGGTGGTGAGTCTGCCATGGCCTGTGGCATTACAAGCATAGCAAAAGCTGTCACAGCAGGCCAATTTTGCACTAGGTAAGAATTTGGATTAGAAATGCCAATTCTTTTTTTTTTCACAGTCAGAGGTGAGTTGGAAAGCGAGACACTGTGGATCTTCTTGGGTGTCTTTTTAGTGACAGTGATTCAATGACATCTACTTGTAAACCGATTCCAGAGTGTGACTTCTAACCTGCCATCCTGAATGATGAGAAAATGCAGGAAGCTGTACATACTTTGTCCCACCCTGTTTATGAGAACCTTGAGTCTGAAAAGCCCATCGTTCTCAGTACTGTATAGATTTTGAAATGTTTGTGTGGTTCTTTTTGTTCTTCACAACTGAGTCAGCATTTGCTTCTGGGTGTGGAAACTGGGCATCCTATCTGTTCTCAATGCCACAGGCTGCATGTTAGTTGTAAGGAAGCAGAAGAACATGCAAGGAAGGATCCTTTTAAATCTGGCTTCATTCTGGGGTTTGGGACTGAAACTGCCTTGGTCGCTTTGGTGGATGACCTACACTGGGGAATGGACAGGGAGAGGGCATCCCTGTTGGTCCTGCTGGACCTCTCAGTGACATTTGACACCATCATACATGGTGTCCTTCTGGATTGGGAGTAGGAGGCACCATTCTGCAGTGGTTCCACTCCTACCTGGCTGACAGATCCCAAAAGGTGGTGCTGGAGGAGCTTGTCTGGCACCTTGGCCTCTTCGGTGTGGGGTACCACAAGCTTCCATTCTATCCCCCATGCTATTAAACATATACATAAAGCTGCTCGGAGAGGTTTGGAGTGGGTTGCCTTCAGTACACTGATGATACCTAGCTCTATCTCTCCTTTCCTCCTGAGGCCGAGGAGGCAGTTGAGGTCCTGAAATGCTGTCTGGAGGCAGTAGAGAACTGGATGTGGGTGAACAAGCTAGATTAAATCCTGATAAAACAGAGGTTCTCCTGGTTCAGAAGTCCTTGACTTGGGTATTGGACCATCATCCAGCTCTGAACTGTGCTGGACACCCTCTGAAGGAGCAGGTCTATAATTTGGGAGTTCTCCTGGACCAGCAGCTACTCCTGGAGTATGAGGTGTCGTCTGTGGCCAGGGGAGCCTTTTCCAGCTGCAGCCATACCTAGATCGATCAGATCTGGTCATGGTGACCCATGCCCTAGTGACATCTACCCTGGATTACTGCAACATGCTCTATGTGGGGCTGCCTCTGAAGACAGTCCAGAAACTCCAACTTGTCCAGAATGTGGCAGCTCATGTGGTTGCTGGTGCTCATTGGTTCGACTCTGTCGGGCCACTGCTCCAGCATCTGCACTGGCTGCCCATTCACTTCCAGACTGAATTCAAAGTGTTGGTTCTGACCTATAAAGCCCTCTACAGTTTAGTTCTAGGGTATCTGAGGGACCACCTGCATCCATACATTCCAACCCATCACCTAAGGTCATCTGGGGGACCCCAATAAGGGACGCTTGCGCAACGTTTGTGCATGCAACCTTCAGTTGGAGAATGCTTCTGCTGAAGAGAGGGCTACAAGCTTGGGTAGAGCTATAGGGAGAGCTGCAAACACGACATTAGGGTGGTGTCTACTACAGACCAGCAGGCTGAAGGGAGGATGTGCTTGTTGCGTTCTTGAAACAATTCACAGACATTACAAGAAAACATGAGATTGGTGTAGTGGGGGACTCTCTTCTGATACCTATTAGGAGAAAAATGTAGCAGGAACTTTAGGGGAAAGTAATGCTGACCTCCTGGAATTTTAAACCTTAGGAGTATAGGTGGAGTTTTTGGTGACAACAAAATAAAAACATATAACATCAATTTCTACACTTCTCATTTTTGTATAAGCACACAAAAAAGAATAAGAAATCTGGAAAATCTGTGAAATTAAATCATTTGCTAACACGTGCTAACACGTGTCTACATGCATGTACCATCTATGGCTGCAATCCTAACCCCTAGTTAGGCTGGCCTAACCCCCATTATAAATCCTGTGCTGAACTGGGGGTGACACCAAAGTGCCATAAGACACTTCTGCACCACTCCTAGGGAAGGGTTAGGCCAATGCACAGATATGTGCTTGCCTTCCTACATCACCGTACAGGAATGGGATGAGTTGTGCTGGTCTAGACTAGGATTGCACCTATATCACATACCTAGTATATTTTAAAGTGGTTATAATTTATACATATGTAATTTATATATGTAATTTCTACATATATATATGTCAGTGGATTTTTCAACCATGATTTTATCTCAACACAAATGAGGTTGGCCCATTAAATTAAAATATAAACATCCCTTTAGGCTTAAAAATAGTCTGTTTAGCATGGTAATGTGGCTGGCAGACAAAAAAATCCACCCTCCTCTCCCTCTCCGAGGCTTGGAAAAGCTTGTTTCAGCTGGAAAGCAGCTGAGAAGCAGACCTGTCTTTCCACCGTCTTTCCCTTTGCAACAGAATGCAAAACAATTTGGAAGTGATTAAATTTTTTTGCATAACTCCAGAGGGAATGGTGGGGTTTGCCTCCCAGCCAAAACATGGTCTTCCAAGCCCCAGAAGAGAGAGAGAGAGAGAGAGAGAGAGAGAGAGAGAGAGAGAGAGAGAGAGAGAGAGAGATTGCATTACAATAGTAAGCATGTAAAAATTTTTTAAAGGGCAACCTAATCTTTTAATTGCTTTTGTTTTAATGCTGAAAATATGCATACTGAACAAATGCTGAGACTCACCCTGTAACTATAATCTATAAAAATTGGAATCAAAATGTAAAATGCTACTTTCTGTAGTTTTAACTATGGAAAACACTATAACCCACAAAAAATAAAATTTAAATTTATCCATCTCTACTTATAGGAAACAAAGGAAATATGCAGCAAAACATGTACTTTGGATTTTTGAGAGGCTGGTTTTCATGAACTTAAAGAAATAAGTAGGATTCCATGGACAAGTAATCTAATAGGAAGAGGCCAAAGTGAGCTGTTGCAGGAAGGAGTTGCCCCATTGTGGGGTTGCTCTTTTACATGGGGAAAGGAGGCAATGGTCCCATACCACGAGTAAACACCCAGTAAGTGCTGTAGCTTTTCTGGTGCCGAGGGAGCCCTGCTATTGTGGGCAGCACAGGAATTGGGTTGTCATAAAAGTAAACATACTTGACAGAGGCTCTACAAGTACCCCTATAATCCAGAGTAACTACAGGAGCATATACGAGACATTTACGTCAATTTAGTATGGCACCACCTAGTGAAAACCTATGGAAAACTCATATTGCAATCTAGAGTAAATTGTTCTTATGTGGCAGCAAGGATTCCCTGTAGTTACTCTGGATTGTGCCCTACATCTGCAAGTTCCTTTAGTACTCTGGGAGCCATTCTGGGCAGGAGGGCATTCAACCCTGTTTTGCACCTCCTCCCAGAATGGCTCCAAAGAGAAGAGGGTCAGGGTCACTTGCAGCTGTGGTTAGGCACCCACCACTCTAGTTGTTTTCCCCCCTTATGGTTATGTCCAGTGGTGGGCCTCGCCTTACCCAACAACAGGTTCGCCAGAAGTTGTGGGCGGGGCTGGAGTCAGGGGGCAGGGCCGGGGTCAGGGGCGGGGCAGGGCTAGGGGCGGACCCCAGCCCCGGCACACTGCGCATGCACCAACCCCCGGCGCAGTGCATCTCCTCCTCCTGGCGTTCCGAACTGGTATGCTGGGTTTTCTGGGTACCCCACAGCTACTGGTTCGGTAGCGGCGGGTCTGGGGAACAACCAGTTCGGGCAATCCGGCCTGAACCGGCTTGGGACCATGCCTGGTTATGTCACTGATATTAACATCTACTCTGACTAGAAATTGAACCCAGGATCATTTGGATGCAAAACGTGCTCCACCACTAAGCAAGCACCCTGCCCCACTGAGCTATTTTATTTATTTATTTATTTATTTATTTATTTATTTATTTATTTATTATACCCTGCCTTTCTTCCCAAAGGGAAATCATGGCAGCTTACAACATTTAAAAATTACAATATCAATACAATTTAAACATGGATAAAACAAATAACATAAAAATCATTAAAAATTTACATGAGCACCAGCTGGACATCAATTAAAATACTTAATAAATCGGAGGGTTTTCAAGGAGGGTCCAAAAACTTTAAAGAGAGGGAGCATTTTATCAACTCTAGGGGAAGGGAATTTTATAAATGGGGAGCAGCCACTGAAAAGGCCCTGATCCTAGCTGACTCACCCTTTACCTCTCTAGATGGCAGCAAGATGAAGGACACATGCGCACAATGTTCACGCATGCATCCTTTAGTAGGGGAACGTCCCTGCTGAGAAGACCCTTGCACCAGAGGCAGAGCAGCAGCCAGGAGCTGCTTGAGAAGGCACGAATGGGCCCACTGAGGGGCAGTCACACCGGAGGAGTGTCAAACTCCTCTGGTGCGTCACCCCGCAGTGGCGCATCACTTGGTGTGGCCCACGCTAGCCACACCACGTTGGTGATGCCACTGCATCTGAGTGTTAATTTCAAATGCTATTCAGCCTCCTGCAAGAAGATCCAAATTTGAAAGATCCAAAATTGAACACTAACCTAGAAATGAAAGGCGTATTTGATTACTCAAAATAATGAAGAAATATGTATAATATGAAAAATACTGTAAAGTATGAAAAAATAATGAACATCCTGCTTGGACTACAGTGACTCTGCTGGCATGGTTTGTGTGAGCAAGGGCACAATCCAGAGTAACTACAGGAGTCCTTGCTCCGGTGTAAAAACAATTTACTCTGGATTGCAATATGAATTTCCCATAGGTTTTCACTTGGTGGTGCCATAACTATGAGTGCATGTAATGTCTCTTACGTGCTCCCATAGTTACTCTGGATTGTAATCTTAGGATGGAAGCCTAATCTAAGCTTATGAAAATTAACTACGAAAATTGCTTGGGAACATTGAAGACATTGTTACAATATTCTTCCTTCCAATTGTTTGGGTTGCCATTTTTCTTCCAGGGATGGAAAAGGTGTCCCTTCTTATCCATATTCTGTTCCAGAATCTCCCGTGGATAAAAAAAAATATATGTGGATAAAAAACAGTGGAAAAATAGACTTAGGACGCAATCCAGAGTAACTACAGGAAGTCCTTGCTCCAGAATAAGAACAAGTTACTCTGGATTGCAATATGAATTTCCCATAGGTTTTCACTAGATGGTGCAGTAACTACGAGTGCACGTAATGTCTCTTATGTGCTCCCATAGTTACTCTGGATTGTAATAGGGTAGAAGCCTAATCTATGCCAATGCAACTCATTGGTCTTCCTGTTCCTGTAGTGATGTAGGGAGGCAAGTGAATGTTTGTGCACTGGCCTAACCTTCTTCTAGGACTAGGGCAGAAGTGTCTTACTGCACTTTTGTGTCACCCTTAGGGTAGCACAGGACTTATGCCGAGGCTTAGGCTGGCCTAACTGGAGGTTACGATTGCACATTTAAGACCTACTTCCAGGATTCTTGCTCCTCCATTGTAACTAAGGCAGTAATCTTGTATCTCAACCGTTGTAGGGATTTGATTCTGGGCCTCCCTGTGGATACCAAAAAATGTGTTAAACAAAAACAATTTTTTAAAAAATAACAAAGTACTACTTGCATGACTGCTTCTCTACAACAGCAGAAAAGCAGTTTTTAAACTTGTGCTTGGCAGTGGTCGTTCATGTTGAGTCAAATCCATGTATTTTTAAAAAAATCTTTAACATGAATGGACCTTTAATATACGTGGAGCTAATCTTAAAGGGTGCAATCTTGAGTGTCTGCTTGGAGCAGTGAAGTCACCCGTGCCAGTCCAAGAGTGTCACAAAGTGTCATAAAGCACATTCGTACCACTTTTGGGGGAGATAAACCAGCACATTGACATGTACCAGCCTCCTCACACTGCCATGGGAATTGGGAAAGCATAAATTGCACTGGCCAAGCTCAGCCAGCATAGATGTTTGCAAGGCGGCAAAGAGGAGGGAGGCAGGCATTCTGGGTGCAGGGAAGGTAAGAAGCAGGCAGAATTGTGGGCAGGTGGCTAGGAAGCAGAGGATGGGGATGGGACTGGGAACTTATGCCGGATCCAAGTTTTGTTCCTGGGCAACCTGCATTTGTCACAAACTGCTTGGATCTGTGCCATCTAATTAGTGGTCCAGATATGAGTAGACCCATTGGGACTGCTGATAGTCTTATCCAGCCAGGATAAAGGGAAAAGTTTCCCTTTGCCCATGTGTGGCACCACAGCAACCCCAATCTTACGGTGGATACAGGGCAGGCATGTTGGCCTGCCTGTTCCAGTGCAAGATAGTTTTGTGCTATAAAAGTACTAAAAGATCTGGAAGATGGAAACTTGAAGAACCATTTCATAGCACATGTACCTACACACGTACACATGTGTTTGTCCATACCTGTACACATGTACCTGTGTTTGTCCATATTCATAAGAGAGACAGAGGGCGCAATCCAGAGTAACTATGGGGAGTCCTTGCTCTGCTGTAAGAACAATTTGCTCTGGATAGCAATATGAATTTCCCATAGGTTTTCATTAGGAGGTGCAGTAACTATGGGTGCACGTAATGTCTCTTACGTGCTCCTGTAGTTACTCTGGATTGTAGGGCCTATCTTCCTAGTCATGGCCCCAAAATGATAAATTTTAAGAGAGTCCCTCCTGGATTAATCATTGAACTTCATTCAATATGCAGTGAAACTTGATTCTTTTGGAGTGTGTTAGTGGTTTGTTAACATTGGGAGGCTGCAAGATTGGAGTTGTAATTGATTTTGGTCTCTTTTTATTGGTTATGCTGCTGGAATTTTTTTATTTTATATGTTTTAGTGTTGTGGTTTTGGTTTTTAATATATATTTATAAGCCACGCTGGCAATCATTTGGAACCAAAAATTAAGGTTATAAAATCGCATAAATAACAATGGTAATAACATTCTTACTCAGAAAGCACCAACATAATATTATGTGGAAATATGTGCCATGCAACAGCGAAAATGGCCACAATCCATGGTTTTAAATGGCATTTAAACTCATCAAAATCAATGGGACTTCACCACTGTGTTATTTTGAACTTGATTGCTGTTTTAATGGTTTTGGGGGGTATCACCGTATTTACTTGAATCTAATGTGCCATCGAATCTAATGCACACCCTATACTTATGATCAAAATACTGTATTTACTCAAATCTAATTAACTATTGAATATAATGCGCACCCTGATTTTGGAGACTGAATTCAGCTGAAAAAAGTGAGTGTTAGATTCAAGTAAATACAATATATACTACTTATTTTGCAACACTAAATTTTTAAATTTTTGCAACACTAAATATACTACTTATTTTGCAACACTAGAATTTTCCCCCCCTAAATTAGATTTATAATCCTAGCCCCATTGAGGAGCCTTCACAAAAGAATTTCAACCCCTTGAACAACAAGAACAGCATCCTTTTTGATACGACTATCTCTAAGACAGCACTGTAATCACTTCTCAAAGTACAGTCTGAAGTGGAAACTTCTACGTAATATAAAGTTTTACAAACATCAAAGTTTGCTTGTTGGCCAACAACCAAGGTTGTTATGAATGCTCATGTTGAAAGAATAAAACCACCTGTCAGTTCTGAGAAGAAAGAAACTCACTAGGTTGGGGAATAGTATTTTTCCAGTTTTGCTGTTCAAACTTGGAAACTTTTGCCCAGAATGTTAGAATTGAACAATATTACAACAGGGCTGTGTGTGTTGTTGGAAATATGGGGAAGGTTTATTCCACTAGAGGGCACTACCACTTCATCTCCAAGTTGTACAAAGGACAAAGGACAAGGCTGACCTGGTTGTTTAAGTTACATATATACATATAGTGGCTACATATATACATATGTACATATAGTGGCTTCTGAAACAAATTAAATCACAATGGCAGAGTGGGATTTATGAGTTGTGAGTTGGGACTTGGTTCATCATATTAAAAAGCCAAGTAATGGACTACTTCTTCCACAAATCACAATTCAAGGCTTTGGAATCGTAATCACTTATCATTCTGGACTCAACCATACTTTGTTTTGCGTCTCTCTAAAATTGGGTGAAACTTAGGGCAAAGTCCAGAGTAACTACGTGGAGTCCTTGCTCCGGTGTAAGAACAATTTACTCTGGATTGCAATATGAATTTCCCATAGGTTTTCACTACATGGTGCACGTAATGTCTTTTATGTGCTCACGTGCTTACTCTGGATTTGGCTCTTAATCCCTGGTTTAAAAGAAGCATGTTGTCGCATTTTGAAATGGAGATCTTCCTTAAGATTCAGTGTCGCAGGACTTCAAACTGATAGTTGGATTGCGGGAGAGCTAGAGGTTGTGTAGTGTTTGACCGGAACTGAGTTCAAATTCCCCACTTTAATAATATCTACCATTTGTATAGCACTTTGAGAGTATACAGTGGGACCCTGCTTTATGAGCATAGTTCGTTCCGGAAGCATGCTTGTAATCCAAAACATATATCAAAGTGAATTTTCTTATAAGAAATAAGAGAAACTCAGAAAATTTGTTCCACAACCCAAAAATATTCATATAAAAATGATTACAATACTGTAATATAATACAAAATAATAAAGAAAATACCAAATATAAAGAAAAATAAAACAAATTAACCTGCACTGTCTCTCTGGCTGCAATTTGCTCTCCTTATACAGAGTGAGCCCCACTGGTTTTTATAGGGCTGAGAGTGGACATGGAAGGCTAGGTCTCTCAGGAGCCTTTTCATTAAGCTCCTTACACAGGAGCTGTGTGAGCCGTGTGGCTGTGGGTGCGCAAGCGGTTAAGACGCTGTGCCTGTTAACCAGCAGGCCAGGGTTCATGACCCGGGTCGGCCCCACAAGACAGGGTGAGCTCCTGTCCTTAGCCCAGCTCTGCATCGCCAGCTGGATCCAATCGTATTGGCTCTGCCTTTCCATTGGACTAATTCAGTGGCGTGGAGAGGGGGGATTTGCTGCTTGGGTAACAGCCTATCCTCCATAACAATCCAACCCTGGCTTTCGTGCTTCGCATGCAGCATATGAAGTGCTGAGCATGATACCATAGTCTTTCAAGACTGACGGAGGCCTGCTTACACAGGAGTGAGCCCCATTGACTGTAATAGGCTTAATTCAGGAGATACTAAGCAGGTGCTGGCGAAGCACAAAATCTGGCTGTACCCTGGCCAGGACTATTTTTTCACTTGTTTTTCAAAACATCGCTTGTATATCAAAACTTATTAGAAATGTTTGCTTATCTTCCAAAACACTCTCAATCCAACTTACTCCCAATTTAAGGTTTTATTGTATTCACATGAATTATCTCAATGGAATTTTTACCTGTAAAAGAAGGAGTTTTCCCCATTTTGCAAATGGGAAGGTGCATATAAGAAGGGGTGGCTTGCCTAAGTTCTAGGGCTGCAATCCTATAGACACTTTCCTGGGATTAAGACCCATTGAACACAATGGGGCTTACTTTTGAGTAGATATGCTTAAGATTGTGCTACTAGTGAATTACTGGAAGAGGTAAAGGGCGCAATCCAGAGTAACTATGGGGACTCTGTGCTCTGACATAAGAACAATTTACTCTGGATTGCAATATGAATTTCCCATAGGTTTTCACTAGGTGGTGGAGTAACTATAGGTGCACGTAATGTCTCTTACGTGCTCCCGTAGTTACTCCGGATTGTAGCCAAAGTTTGATCCAGAGAAGTCCTAATTCACAGCAAAGTCTTTTAACTACCATGTGACATCAGCTCAACTTTGAAAGTAACTGGGTACTTTGTCCACTTGCAATCATTGAGCTTTACCTTTCTCATGGGATAAATGTGACAGGAGGATGACCTGTAAAAAGTAATGTAAAATGAGATGATACCAGCTGTGGTGACTTCAGCTCACAGAAGAAAATATGGGAAGGAAAAAGAAATTAAGAAGTAAAAGTGGGGAATCCTGTCTCCAGAATTCTCAAATTACAAAACTTTTTTGAGCATCTACATGACTTTTTTGTACTATTTTGCTTAATAAAAACAATTCATAAACTGTGCTTCCTGCAACAAACCTTGTTTCATGCACAAAAGTACAGAAAAATCTGATATCTAAAATGCTTTTGTTCACAAGTACTTTGTATAAAGGATGCCCAATCGGCGCATGGAATGGCAGGCATTTCAAGCTTAGGGTGCAATCCTAACCAATTTAGGCTGGCACAACTCATCTAGCATATCTCCCCAGGGAGCTGAGGGGAGGTCATTGTGTGCCTGTGCAGTGGCCTAACTTCCCAGGATGGGAGCAGAAATGCGTTTTGGCACTTTTGTGACACCCCCAGGTTAGCACAGAACTTATGCTGGGGCTTATGCCAGCTTAGGTGAAGATTAGGATTGCTGCCCACTGGGCACTTATCATGCCATTGGCTGAAATAAGTTCATTTCTTTCAGTCTGGGCAGGACCAGTGATGCTGGGTAGAGCCATCATCACCCTCAATGCCAGCTTAATTTTCTTACCACCTAACTGCCACCTGTTGGCTGTCTGCCTTCTAGTCCTTGGATGTAACTTCTTAATACTTTCACTAGTAGTTTTCTTTACTAGTATTCACTAGTAGTAAAGTAGTAAAGGCTTCTGCTGGTGTTCTTTTTGCACTTTAGATTGTGAGTCCTTTTGGGACAGGGACCCATTAGCTATTAATTAGCTATTAATTTTTTCATTTTCTTGTAAACCGCTTTGTGAACTTTTCGGTTGAAAAGCGGTATATAAATAGATAGATAAATAGATAAATAAACAGATAAATAATCACCAATTCACTCTTGTAACTTAGACCTTGGGCAGATTTGTTTGTAGCAGCATGTAAGCCAGTGAGAATTGTGAGACCCTGGAGCTGCTTGGTTTGGACCCCTTGTCCAATGAAGCCTGCAAGATTAAGAGAAGATTGCATATCACTGCAGTATGGGGGGAAGATTGTGGGGGACAAACACCCTGTGATCCACCCAAATGGATACAGCATGCTCCTTTTTGGCACAGCATCACTGGCAAGCAGAGGTGAATAGTAAGGATATGATGTGCTTTAATTCTCTTTTTAAATGGAGACTTCTCAGCCTTGTTCCACATTCTCTTCCTTTTGCTGATCCCAGGATATGCTGAGGAGGCACTGAATTTTTTCCCCTCTTACTTGCATGTACCTTGCTGTCAGTTATTCTGATCCCTAATGGATTCTGTCTTTGGCGCTGAAGCACTGACAAGTCAGCATATGTCTGTTCCATGACAGAAAATCAGATTTCAGATGTAGAACATTTTATATTTCAGACTGAACTAATATATCTTTGCACGCATCCAAATCTACCTCCTGAAGGCAGGTTCTGGAATTCTTTGTTCACACTACTGCAAACTCACCATTTCCCCAGCCAAGAAAAATTTCATTTTAAAATACTATTGTAACGTAAATGTATACTTGCTGTATAAAACACTTCCAGTTAAATGTTACACTGGGTATATTTATATGAACTCAATTGTTGGGTTAAATTAAAAACAGGCAGATAGTTGGCTAAATTGATTAGAGAAAACTGGAGCAGAGAAAAGGAGAAAATTTGCATTTTTCACAGTGGAGGAAAGAAGTAGGATCCCCATGAATCTCTCTTGGGACCAGTAGTTTTGAACCTCTTCGTAAATGATCTGGAATTAGGGGTAAATAGCGAAGTGGCCAGGTTAACAGAAGACACCAAACTATTCAGGTTGCATAAAACTGAAGCAGATTTTGAAGAGCCTTAATCTTCTGCCCACCTTCTCTCATCCTTGGCATGAAGTGGACTTTATATGACAATCTCTGCATTATCTGCCCACTCCTGTTCCCTCAATATGAAATCTAGATCAGATGTTTCTGTTGTAATAACAACCAGAATGCCCATCCAAGAGTTTCTTGTACTGTTTGCACACTCCTCAATAGGCTCTCAGCCCTGCCAACACTAGGGATCCCTACTTTTATCCTCTAACTGGGAAGAAGTAGGCCGCATTGGTAGGACCTACAGCCCAATCCTCAACTCTTCTGTGCTGACAGTACCACTGGTGTTACAAACAGACTGGAAGGCCATGGTTGTCAACCTTCCTTGCACCACAGCCCAATTCTGTGGGCTGCACGTGCACAGATTGCTCCTGCCCCAAAGTGAAATGTTATCTCCAGAGCATACACTGTTCATACACTGTTTCCTACATGACAAAATTAAAATTAAAATCAACAACATTTCAAATTTCTTTCCTTCATGTCAGGAACAGAAATGATATTTGCACCCTTTCCTTCAGTCTATAAGTCAGTTTTATTATTGACCTGTTTGATCTTTATATCATCCACCTATTACCTTGAAATCAAATAATTCTTCTCTAGAATATCTTTAATACCTAACCACCCTTCTTCCTGACTCCAAAACATTTTTTAATCCTGTTTAATCCTAGTGAGATACAAAGGAACATAAAAACATGTTTTGCTAACCTTAGATGTGTTAATCTCAGAGGCAGAAAAAAATCTTAACATGAATCAAAACCAAAGAGTCAATAGTTGAATTAAAATCCGAGCTGATTCAAACTAATTTCTTCATAGTCAAAGGTTTTGCTCAATAATCTGTGACGGTTTGTCCTGGAACCCTACTATGACCCATGATATGAGAGCCAACCAAGAATTAAATAAGATACACACATATGATAAAAACCTATGTTCAAAACCCCATTGACTCTGATCATATCAGATTCAAACAAGCTCAAGGTCTTCCAAATGTGATGCCTGAAACAGAACCTGAGAGCCTCTCTTGATGATTACCACCATAATGAGACAACATGGAAAAGGTGCAACACATCAAGCTTCAGTCAAAGATCTAATTCAAAAACACAGACTGGGATGGTTTGGCCACATCTGTAGAATGAACATTAATTGGCTGCCACATAAGCTCTGGTGAGGAGTGACTTGTCCACTGGAAGATTCAATAAGCAGCACTGAAGAAGACATGGCTCAAATTTATTGAGGAAGACCCAAGGAACCATCGACTCACCACTGATGAGGCTAGAAATATCACAATCAGTTGCCAAGAGTGGAAGCGTATAGTAAATGACACATGAAATCCACGACACAGTAAGTGTATTGGTTCAGAGGATGACCCACTCTCAGTCACCAATTAAGGACTGAAGAAGAAGAAGAAGAAGAAGAAGAAGAGAGACATGTATGATTAAGTGTTTACAAAGATATATTGTATATTCATGATAAAGAACAGAGTGTCAAATATATATATAATATATATTATATATTCATGATAAAGAACAGTGTCAAAAATGAAAAATGGCAAAAATGAAAAATGGCAAAAAAATTCTTCTAGTCCACATGGTATTGGGCTCACCCAGGACTGACCTTTCAGCAGTGTCTGCTTCTGAAAAGCTCTGGAAGGTGAGATGAAAGTTCCTTGCCTTAAAAGACAAAGCACATATAGGACAGTGGTGTCCAAACCCCAGCTCGGCAGATAGATGTGGCCCACAGTGAGCATTAATGTGACCCATGGCAAGATCTCTCCATCAGGCTCTTGGGTAATCCTTTGGATAGGTCTCGAATAAATGTTCTATGTAAATTTATGTAAATGTATTCAACACAGTATCAGAGAGATAATGGGGCCTCCTGCCAAGAAGTTTGGACATCCTTCCTATAGGGCAAGAGGTAAGAGGGGTAAGTGTCCATGACACTGCCAAGGCACTGGGAGAGCCGAGTTATTATCACTTGCAGACAAATCAACTACAGAATGATGCTTTGGTACAAGTAGAACTGTGGAAAAGGAAGACTGTGATAATTTGGCTCTCCCAGCATGATACATGATTTGGATGATTTCCAAATCATGATTTCCCATATGTTGAAAATATAGATTTGCATAATTTCTGTCATTTTAAGCTGATGCTTTTACAAAGGGCTTATTTCTGGCATCATCTGTTAATGACATCTTTTTCTGCTTAGTGATGTCACTTCTGGATTTCGGGAGGCACCATAAATACTATTCAGCCCACTGCATGTAACAAACTCAACAGACATGGTACAATCTAAAGAGAAAAATATATATGTTGCAATTGTTTCTCTAGCCTCAAAACTAGAAGAAGCATTGCATCTGGGGAAAAAATCTAGTCTTGAATTAAGCTGAACAATGGTTTGGAAATAGAACTGGAGATTCTTCCTGGCATTTTTCACATGACTCCGAAGGGGTTCTATGGTAACAATCCACTTACCACAGAACATCTTGCAAAACCTCATAACACATCCCCATGAAGAGGCACCAGATAGGATTGCAATATGTCCCAGAAAACTGGGACTTTCCAGGGGGTCATGCTCCGGTTTTCTGGAAGAGTATTATGGCAAGCCTAATACCATAGGTCCTGTGGATGCACGTTCAGTGATTGTGCATGACAAAGTACAATGCCCTATGGGCAATGCAAACACCAAGCAATGCACGAGACAGAAGCAATCCTGCTGGTGGACTTCCCTTGTCAAGACCAACTTTTCCCTTAGAAGCTTCCTTCCATTATCAGTTATATTCCAAAATGCTGGGTGGAATTCAAGCAATAATCCCATGTAAGCTACACCTGATCTTTTAAAAAGTGTCACCTTTAAAACTTTGACTTCAGAAGACCGTAGAAAAGGACACTGTTCCTTCACATCTATGTAGGTGTTGCTTTAAGAATTATTTGTGGAGCATTGCAATAGCAGAAAAAGAAGGCATACTATACATAGCTTGAGCGAATGGAGCAGCTAAACGGGGTGCCAAGCACTCGGAGCACAATCTTAACCATGTCTACACCAAAGAAAGCCCCATTGTATTCAATGGGTCTTTTTTCTGTATTGTTTATTAACTCGTAACAATTTTGGCATTTAATCTCCTTCAAAGTAAGTCCCCTTCAGAAACCACACATTTAATCCAGCTGTTTCCACTGAAGGAAGCATTCCTGGAACTTGTTTTCTGGGATAATCAGCAACTGCCTCGTTGCATTTACTTGGATTTCCTTGACATCCTGAAATATTCATCCTTTCAAGTGGGATTTGATTTTTGGAAAGAGGAAAAAGTCCCAAGGGGTGAGATCTGGGGAATACGGTGGCTGTCGGACCTGGGGGATGTTGCCTTTGACCAAAAACTGCTGCACAAGCTGCGCTGAATGGGCAGGTGCGTTGTCTTGGTGCAATTGCCACTCCCTGGACATATGCAATTCTGGCCTTTTCTGATGAATAGCATCCACAAACACCACAACACGTCACAGTAGTACTCCTTGTTTACTGTCTGACCACGTGGAGCATACTCATGGTGAGCAATCCCTTTCTGGTTGAAGAAAATGGCCAACAGTATCTTCACGTGGTTTTGACTCATTTGAACTTTCTTCGGTTTTGGAGAGGTTGGGGTCTTTCATTGCGATGACTGAGCCTTGGTTTCGGGGTCATAACCGTAGTCCCCACACTTCATTACCCGTTATGACAGTTTTCAAAAAGTTTTCATCGTTCTCCACACAATTGAGGAGATCTTGCGGAACTGAAACCCAAGTTTCTTTTTGGTCATGCGAAAACAGTTTTGGCACAAACTTGGCAGACACGCGTCTCATACCCAAATCTTCAGTGAGAATGGACTGAACTGAACCATAACTAATGGTTATGCACCATAACTAATCGGCATTTACGGATGGTGATTTGACGATTTCCCCTCACAGCTGTACACACATCTGCGATGTTTTTCTCAATTCTGCTGGTTGCGGGTCTCCCAGAATGTTCGACACTGTCCACATTTTGTCAGCCATCTTGGAAACATTTGAACCACTTGTGTGCGGATCATACACTTCTCTCCATACACTTTCTGCAACTTTGCGGAGCTCTCTGCGCAGGTATTGCCAAGCTTTTGCCAAAATTTGATGCAGATTCTCTGCTCAACTTTCTCTATCATAGTCAGTGCGACTACCACAAGCTACACACTTTCCTACCAGAGAGGACGTGAGCTAGGATGTTAAAACTTAGTGTGCATGCACGATTGGGGTCAAGGTCAGTCTGTGCCAAGTAGCTTCACTTTGTGTATTTTAGCTCCTTTACTCTGGCACCAGCCTGATAGTTGGTTCTCTGTCACTGGTTGTCACCTGGCCTTCAGGGCTACTTAGTTTGGCCTCAGGTGTCTGAGGAGCCTTATTGGTGGTGGCCCTGTTTAGGAGAACTGAACTTAAAGGGAAAATTACCAGTGGTGGGATTCAATTAAATTAACAATTCAATTAAATTATATGTCCTAGTAACCTAAATTAACAACAGGTTCTATGCACAGGTGGGCTGAAGCCGGTTCTGACCGGATCTCGGTTGTTAATTTGGGGCTGACATTAGCGAGCCTGGTTGTTTAGAGGGGGCCGTCATCTTTGAATTGCATGCAAGTGTGTCTGAATTTCTCTTAAAGGGCCTCTGGGTCTGTCTTCCACTCCCTCCTCCCCTTCTGAACCTCCCTCCCCTTCTGAGTGTTGTGAGAATGAGCTCCTCCAGGGCTTTTGGTGGGGGCCATGCCTGCCTGCCTCCCTGCCTCCCCAGGTGCCTTTGCAGCCCAGTACTAGGCATGGAGAACTACTCAGTATAACCCAGTACTAAGCCACACTGTATAGTAGAGGACTGCAGCCTGTGGCCACAATCCTAGCCACACTTTCCTGGGAGCAATTCCCATTGACAATCACGGGATTTCCTTCTGAGTAGAATAGGATTAGGATTTGAGGCTACTTTCCCATCCACACTTTCCTGAGAGTAAGCCCACTGACTATAATGGGACTTACTTTTGAGAAGATTGGCAGAGGATTGGATCTCTCCCTCCAGCCCTGTTCCTCCAGCCCTGTCTACTTTCCTGAGAGTAAGCCCACTGTCTATAATGGGACTTTCTACTGAGTAGAAATGGTTAGGACTGGACTCTGAGGCTGCAATCCTATCCACACTTACATGGGAGTAAGCCCCACTGACTAGAATGAGCCTTACTTCTAAGTAAGCCTGCATAGGATTGGACTGTAAGGCTAAAATCCTGACCACACAGTTTTGGGAGTAAGCCCCATTGACTTGAATGGTACTTACTTCTGAGTAGACATGGTTAGGATTAGGCTCAGGCTGCAATCCTATCCACAATGTAGTCCTTTTGCGCCCCCCCCCCCCCCCAAGAGATCTCCCCACCTCATCCTGCCGCTCTGAGAAATCTCTCCACCTGAGATTGTCAGGAGGCAGTATGGGGGGCACCTGAAGAAATAGCCCCAGTTCCCATCCTGCCCCCCCAGGAGCCCAGTCCACTGCCTACTCTGAAGTAAATCCTATTAAAGTCAGCAGGTTTTACTCCCCTGTGAGGATAGGAGTGTAGCCTCAAAGCCCAATCATCTGTCTACTCAGAAGTAAGTCCCATTATAATAAGGAAGCTTACTCCCTGGAAAGAAGCTGGTTTCTAAGAGCTTGTAATCCTATTCCTGACTACTCAAAAGCTAATCCCATTTCAATCTATGAAGCTTATTCCCAGGAAAATGTGCAGAGGAGTGCAACATTAGAGCCCAATCCTATTCTTGGCTACTCAGAAGTAAGTCCCATTAGAGTCTGTGGAGCTTACTCTCAGGAAAGTGAATAGGATTGCAGCCAGAGGCTGGTTACTAAGAGCTCTGTCCTTTGCTTGACTACTCTGAAGTCCTATTATATTCAATGGAGCTTACTTACAGGAAAGTGTGGACAGGATTGTAGCCTTAAGTAGTGGCTTAGAGGCAAACCTCAGCCTGCAGAGGGGACACCACAGACTCTGGTCCTAAACTGTAGATCAGTGTTTCTCAACCAGTGGTATGAGTACCTGTGGAACTTGTGGTAGTGTCTGCTGTATTAGGCACCTGGATGCAAGTGTCATATGTGCTCCCTGAGGCAGCTGGTGGGCTGCTATGTGATTCAGGAGCTGGACTAGATGGGTCTTTGGTGTGATCCAGTGGAGGCTTATCTTATGCTTTTATGTTCTTATTTGTGGCATTCCTGGACACATTCCCCCTGAGAGCACCACAAAGTGTAATGTATAGGAATAAATTACACTGAACTCAGGGGCTTAATACTGATTGATGCAGTCACAAGTGATACAATTTTTTTGGTAAACTAAGGGTTAAAATGGTGTGCCCTCCCCCACCCCGCCCCTGACCCTGTCCCCTGACCCAGCCTGGCCCTGCCCACTTCCGGAGAACCGGTTCTTGGGGAGGGCTGGGCTCACCACTGGTTCTATGTCCCATTAGTAGCCGGTTCTCAGAACCAGGCGCTCATTAGCAAAGGATTCTGTAGAACCTGCGAGAACCCCCTGAAGCCCACCACTGAGTTACATAACTAAACACACAAAATGGAGGACACTGATGCCCTTTTAGAAGACACCTTTACAAAAGAGGACACATCTGGGAATTTCTGGTCATATGGTTATCCTGCTTTGGAACCATTCCAATTGGGGGAGCAAAATGGAGGCAAATAGCTCCAAAGGGAATGAGGAAGAGCCACTTTCACATTGAGGTGAGGCTCCCTGCAAAGCTACTTGAGCCAAACACACACATGTTTTTCCTGCAACGAGCTGCAACCTCCCAACACATGCATGTTGAATGTACATGCAGCCAAATAGAATGTGTGTCATTGTCACCCTGTGACAGTTCCTACACAAAAAACTTTCCAAGTGTGTAATTCATAGTTTACCCTGATTGTCTGCAAACAAATACAGTTTTTAAGCTTGCCTATTTGGCTTTTTTTTTTTTAAATGAAGAAATCACATCCTAATCTGGTGGCTACTTTTTTTAAAGGAACATCCAGAAGCCTGGAAAAAATATTTTTTGTACTGCACAGCTCCTGCAATCAAATTGTCTAGAAATGTGTACCTTGTCACACAGTGCGGGAAATGCTACAAGACATATATATATATATATATATATATATATATATATATATGCTCAACTATTTGATTCTAGCTGTCTTCATTTTCTGTGAGTCAAGACATCTCCTCCTTCTTGACATTTCACACTGCATGTACAGGTGACTTCATTCAACCTTTCCAATGCTCTTAGAACAATGTTGTTCTTCATTGGTTAGGCACTTCTGAATGTCATACCTATAAATTCCTGGATCCTGGAAAAAATTTTCACTACTTTGGAACCCAAGTTAGGCACCCCGCACTTATAGGATGTGTCGGGGACCAGAGCGCTGTCCAAAAATAAAAACCGTTGGAAAAGTGGAACCCAGTCTTTTTCAGCTTGCAAATGCAAATGGCCACCAAAAAGATGTTAATATTAATTAACACATAGCCAAAATACGTAACAAATTACAGTAAAACAGCATGATGTGCGCCTCGGCCCCATGACCACGGAAGTGTCTTTGGACAACACTAACTCTAAAGGCTTGTAAACGGGGATGATCACAGCACCCTATAGTCGGAAATGACTGGCTGTTAACCTGCAGGGGGACCTTTACCTTATAGTAAAATGAACAATGTGTGTAATGAGTATCTTATGTATTTGAATGATGGTTATTTACCAAAGCATGTCATAAAGAAATGCCAAAAACAGTGTGGCCACCATGTCACATGCAAATCAACATCAGGGAAGACAATTTTAGCCTTTAGACCAGCAAAGAGAGGTTTAAATAGTGAAATGTGTTGAGATGATTGAAAGGTGTTGAAAGAGTGGAACTGTCAGAAAACAAGCCATCAGAAACAGGGGGTGCCTATTGCAGTGTTGCAATGCCGTCTCAGTGTTCTGAACATTTACAATGCTCCCTTTTGTGTGCCACGCATACTACTTGGAAACTGCAATTGCACTTGTAGTTCAGCAAAGGTTTTGCAAGCTTCGGCTGTTGGACACCTTCTCCGATGACCTCATTGTAGTCACAGATACTTGCCGCACTTTTGGAGAGCGGGGGTGGAAGAGAACAGGCCAGCTTGCGGTAAGGCTGTTACTCACAATTCACAGGAGGGGAACAACGCTGGATAGTTCCCACTAGGTTCTGGTAGGCTAGGTAACGGCGAGTTATTAATCTTGTGTCAGCGAGCCAGCTGCAACTGTGGCAGTTACCATATCTCACCACCAACTCCATGTCTGGACACCACCATTGTCTCTCTCTCTCTCTCTCTTGGCATGAAAAGCCCTACAAATCAGCTGCTCGCCCCAACCCCTTTCCATACCTACGTGTTGAAATTTCACTTGGGGAAGTGAGTGGGGGGGATCCGGAGGAGTTGCGGTGAGTCGCCGTCCATACTGTGGTCAGCTCCACTAATTCAGAGAGTCTGCCTAGTTTCTAACTTTAATGATATTCCCCTAGCATATCACTCCGGTTGCTTGGAGACCGGATTTGAGCGAGGCCTCTCATTTGATTCCCACACATCAGACTCTGAAAAGCACATTTTTCCCCCCGCTCTCGGCTTTTGATTCTGCCTCCTCTGAAACCCTTCCCCCTGCGGTGTCAGTATGGGTGGGCAGAACAGTGGTAGAATAAGGCCAGGGGTGGAGGGCATCCCGGAGGCTACTGATGGTCACACATCAAGGGCTGCAAACAAAGCTGCTGGGAACCCTTCCTGACAAACATAAATTCACATAAAGCAAATTTAGTCTTCCCTTCATAGGGTGGGTGTCATTTTAAGACTTTTCTCAGATACTTTATTAAATCTGACGCTTTCCCTTGTTTTTTGCAGGCATTTCCTTACAAAAGACTTCCTATTATCAACAAGTTGCCTAGTGGAATAAGCAAACAGCTTCTGAAGGCCTGACATAATCTAATAAGCACCGGGCCCTTTATGCCTTGTGCCTTCATGGGCCGCAGGAGTTCATTTGGGTGTACAATTTTCGACCGGGTAAAAATTCCGACTCTCTTCGGAATAGTTTAGCCTGCCAAGATTTTCTTCATCCAATTCCCTTTGTGTGCACAGAAATGCGTGGGTTGTCCTCCCCACTGGAGTCCTTCAAAAAGCACCACCACCATGTGAGGTGAAGCAGAGCCTTCCCATGAGAGTCCTTTGAAAAGCACCACCGCCCATGCGCCATAAGTGAGAGTGCTTGAGTGCCTCACACGATGGTGGCATTTTCCGAAGGACTCCCATGGTGAGGCTCTGCCTCACCTGCCTCCCCACCCACTTCACATCCCTCCTGCATGTACACTTCTCTTTTGGAACAAAGATTCTTAACAGATGGATAGTTAAGGCTGTAATCCTAACCCGCGGTTAGGTTAGCGTAAGTCTGGGCACAAATCCCATGTTGGCCTAAAGTAGCACTACTGGGCACTACTAAAGTAGCAGTACTAGGAGGGCACAGATATAAGCCAACCTCCTAGCACCACCACAGGAACGGGAAGTGGGTGAGATATATCAGCTGAAATGGGTTAGGATTGTGCCCAAAGAACATAGAAACCAGGCACCCAAATATTTGCAATTCTTATATACTGAACTAAGCACACCCCAGAAGTGTTATATATATATATATATATATATATATATATATATATATATATATATATATATATATATATATATATATATATATACATATACACACACACACACACACACACACACACACACACACACACACACTTTCTTCCTAAAGGAAGGTACCCAAACCATTTATGGTGAATGGAGAGATATCTCCCCCACCCCAATCCTATGTGTTTCAGACCACTTGTTTCTCCAAATGTAATATTTTAAAATATTCCTGATAATAAATCCCATAAAGCAGAATAGGACTTACTTCTGAGTACACATGTTTTGGATTACACCTCAAATAATCCCCAAAAATTCACCCAAGACAAAGCTCATAAGCAACTTGCAACCAATTCTATATTTATTTGAAAGCAAATCCTTCTAACTGCCCAATTCCTTCTTGGTAATGCAACGGTGTTGGTTTGGGATTCACAGGAGACCTTTGGCTTCTGGAGGTATCTTTGTACCTCCGAGTATCTATAAGGGACATATGTCCTAGCACCACAACAGGTCAACTTGGACCTGACCAGTGATATCAATCTGCACTGATCCACACAGGTAGATCCAGCCCAGGAAGGGGATTTGGATATAATATTCCCTGTGAGTATGTTCTATTGAATTCAATGAGACTTACTTCTGAGTAGGCATGCATAGGATTGTGCTGAAAGTTGGCAAAAGTAGGTGCTAACTTTTGAGAAATATTCCTTCTTTAAAAATTTTTGTTTCTCCTCCTTCTAACAAAATTCTCCTGGATGGAGGGAAAATTCCTTCTTTCTAAACAATTATACAGCATGTTTTTCAAGAGCGGAAAATAAGCTTTTCTCTTGCCAGTAATATAATATCATACATAACACTATTTTTTTTTTAAAAAAAAAATCAATTTGATATTGACATTAGGGAACAAATCTTCAACATGCATAAATTGGTATTATACCCATTCAATTCCTTATGCTTTCATCACCTGCTGTGACGAGCGTTGATGAACCTCATTGATTGGGCTCAGTAAAATAAAGGAAAGGGACATCTTCTAAGGGTTTTAATTTCAAATCTTTGAAACTGCGGCGCAGCACATAGCCGTGAAATCAATGGGTTTTCTGCACATGCAATTTTGCATGGGTTTGCTGAATCACTTGATCAGGTGCCCATAATTAGAAAGCATACTGCAATTAAAGAAAGAAAGTCACAAATGTTTAAAACGAAATCTTGCAAGACTGATTTTCTTCGGCGGAAGTGTTTTCCTGTGATGTATGCAAAGCAGGTCCTGCAGAACAGTTGCATTTGTAACATAATGGCATACCACAACGGCTGAGAGTCAAGTTATATGAGACGGGCCCAATCCGTCTCTTTCTCTGCTAATGCAACTGTGCCAAAAATTGGTGTGCTTTATCCAGAACCATTGCCCTTTGTAAATTTCCCACTCCACAATGCTCCTTGGCCTTGCTCCAATTCTGTAGCAAGGAGAAGAACAGGATGGGGAGAAAGCCAAATGCAAGGCTAGGATCTGATGTGTGCCAGATCCAGCCCCTGGATCCAGCTCCTTCAGAAGCCTCCTTTCCCACATTATTCCTCCTCTCCATCCAATTTCACCCACTCCAAACCCCCATAGCTAAATGGCATCCTCTTGCTTTTCCTGCTGTTGGTGTCCATCTCCTGCTATTGGTGTCCAACAGTGAAAATGCAGTTCTAAGGGCCCAATCCTAAAGCCCAGGTGGGCTAGCCCAAGTTCCATACACCAGCCCAGAGGTGCCACAAAAATGGCATAAAATAGATGTAATTAATGGATGTATTAATTAATTAAGATTAATACAGATTAATTTTTCTGTATCTGTCTTACAGACAAAAATATGAATTTTTCATCAAACCCATGATTACTGTACTGGCATATGCTGCAGTGAATAGTCACTGACTTGTTTTCTATTTACCGTGTACACCATTGCAAACATGCCATAAAGCATGTAGTAAAGTGCAGAAGATTGTAGCACCAACAGGAGTCCTAGTGCCATCCTGCCAGTACCCAACAGGCCTCTGTGCTTGCTGGATCAGGTAATGTCTGCTCTGGTGTGTGTGTGTGACAGAGATGATGGTAGTGTGGTAGTGTCACAGGGTAGGGATGGGATAGGATAGGCCAATTGGGCCCACAGGGGGGTGGGATTGGTGGTTCTGATGTGTACCGTATCCTTCCCATGCAAGATCTATCTGTTTAGAATTGTGCCAGCAACTTAGCTGGTGCTGGTCTGAGTAGACCTGTTGCTGTGATTGCGAATGTTCCCATGAAAATGGAATGGATGTCTCCTTTCCTCCAAGAGACCTCCAGCCTACTAAATTCCCAAATTGGATGTAGCGCATGTCACGCTGGTGCCGCTGTATTGGCATGTTGGAATTTGGCTAAGATTGGGCTGTATGTATATTGAGGTTTTTGAACACTCTTCATGTTTTTGAACACCTACATAAAACAGCCAAAGGGTAATCCAAGTGTCTGGGGTACTGTTGTATCACCAATATGGGGGTACCAATCAATTCTATCTCTCACCATCTTTGGCCAGTCCATGAAACTGGGTATCTAGTTGATTTTGGGCAGCATCCTGGGGATGAAGGTAAATCAGAAGGGGTCTCTGCACCTTGTGCCTGCCTTCCATCTCTGGAGTCCTGCCATGTGTCTGCCTGCTTTGCCTTTCTTTTTCCCGATCATCTTTCCACAAAGGAAATGGTCCTTTCACAGGAGAGACAGGACAGGGTTATTGAATTAAAAGTGACTTCCACTTCTGTGACAAGCCTCCATCTCTAGTCCATTTTGAAGAATCTGTTGCATTTTGAAGGAAATAGTTTAAGCACCACAACACTATTCCAATTGCTATTGGAGCCATTTGGTCCAGTGATGGCAATGCCCTGTCCAAAATGGATCCAATGACTAACAAGTGGAGTTACTTACATGACACTTTATGGCACCTGCAATACTTACCATGCTGTCTCTTCTGTAGCTTTGCTACTGTGACTTCATGGTAAGTATCCAAAGCATTTCAGCCTTTAGACCAGAGTTTTTCAACCAGAGTGCCACAGATAGTCCTCAGGTGTGTTACAGGCTGTGATGGGATTCAAATCAATTAAGAACCAGTTCTATGTCCATCTTGCAGCCACTTTTAAATGGTTATTTTTAAACTTTATATGTCCTACCTCTTGTTAACAACCAGTTCTACAGAATAGGTGCGAACCTGCTGGAGCCCACAGGGATTTGTTGAGAATCATTAATAAAAAATTGGGGGGATTTGAACAGCCTGGTGCGCCTTGTCAATAACAACTTGACAATTTCAGCGCCTTATTAGTGTGCCGTGCGTTGAAAAAGGTTGAAAATCACTCCATAGACAAACACAAATAATAAGTAATTTGAGACTTGGGAATTGTGCCTACCAAGTTTTTTGGGGGCAACGAACTTGCTGAAGCATTAATGTAATGTGCCTGTACCTCACAAAGGAGAGGGAAGCACCACCTCAGACTTCATGCTCAATGTCTGGACATTTGCCCCCTACTCCTTGTGTCAAGTTGCTTTAGCTTCTTTGCTTGTTACTCCACCACAACCAGCTTGGCGGTATCAAATGCCATTGTCACCCTCCCTGCTCCCAGCAGCTCCACCTCCGCGTTCCAAGGCACTGATGTAAGCCTTCAAAATGAGTTTGCCCAGATTAGTGAGGTTGCCAGTATCTAGACACACTCTAACCCCCTTTTCCACTTCAGCGGGCTGAGCCTTTGACACTCTGAAAAGAACAATTTAGAATTAATTAAAGTGTCGTCTTTGCCATTGGTTCTGTCGGCCTCCGACTACCTCTGATTTTGTTTTATGAGGTGGGAAGGGGTGGGTTTTTTTAAAAAAGAAACCAGTGCAATGTCTACAGTACCTACCATGATCCATTATAGAAACTGACAAATTGAGGGATATTTTCTGAATAAATAAGGAGCTTAGCAGAAGTGAATTATGGTTTGATAAATTGCTTTTAATGTATAAGCATGCCACCGCCTCTTGTTACATTTTGCTGATCACCCACTAATAGCTTTTACAAACTTTTAAAAACAGTTAATATTACCAATTATTCCTAGTATTACAGAAGGCAGTGGGATAACATTTGAGCTTGTCACAAAACTGAAAAAAAAAATGTGGTAACTCATACAAGGCAGCTTGATATAGTCTTGAGCAAGTCCTGATTATTATTATTCCCATAGATTCTTCCTATCTGATTGATGAACCATTTTCTGTTTACGGTTTTCGACCACATACATGAGACTGCTCTTCTCACCCTGCTTTTCTTTAACATCTTATGCATGCAAAGAAAAAAAGATACAGAGGCGGGCAGTGCTTTTCGAGAAGTGCATTGAGACGGCACACAAAGAGAACCACGCAAGTTTCCAAATGCTAAACTTGGTCAGGTGTCGGAATACTGGGGGGAAACAGAGCAACAAACTAATCCACGGCATTGAAAGCTTCTTCAACTCGTCATATTTGGCAAACATCAAATTTCTCAGCTACCCATAGAAAATGTAAATGGGACACTTGATATTCAGACAAGCAGCGGGACGTCCATTGGAGAATCAGTGTTGGCTAATGTGGTGGCATTCATCGGGGTGAGCCTGCGGCACTCATTTTGAAGCTCTAAATAGGATGTTGACAAACAGCCAGGGCCAACAGTTTAACATTCTGCTGGGGACGCAGAAGCTAGAAATGTTCTCATGTGTCCTATTTCAAGCATGGGAACCTGAATCCCAGTGTATCTTCTGGATTCATGATCCAGCAAGTTACAAGGACATCCAGTTATTTGCAGTAATTATTGTGTCTCATAATTAACCACTTTGGGATTGCTTTATTGTACGAGAGGGGAAGAGGCGCCAGTGGTGGGCTTCAGGGGGTTCCCACAGGTTCTATAGAATCCTTTGCTAACGAGTGCCTGGTTCTGAGAACAGATTACAAATGGGACATACAATCTGTTGTTCTATGGACATAGAACCTGTTGTTAATTTAGGTTATTAGGACATAGAACCTGTTGTCAGTTTATTTGAATCCCACCACTGGGCATAACCTTGCATCTGCTGAGTATCAGAAGGATGGAAATGAACAAACAATCCATCAGAAGAATAT
Organism: Cryptoblepharus egeriae; assembly: GCA_030015325.1. Taxonomy (NCBI): domain Eukaryota; kingdom Metazoa; phylum Chordata; class Lepidosauria; order Squamata; family Scincidae; genus Cryptoblepharus; species Cryptoblepharus egeriae. The sequence continues at coordinate 4,280,792 of JAREYC010000019.1, read as the reverse complement.
GACAAAGGAACTTATCGGAGAATGTTCCCTGCCTATTTGCCCTGAAATACAATTTCTATTTATTTTAGAATTTAGACTAATAGTCCCCAGACTGGAGACTGCTACATTCTGAAAACAGCCTGAAGCTTATTGTTTTGTGGGGGAGCTTCTCATCTTTGTACCCCAAACTTCCCTCAATCCTTGGCCTGGCCAGCAGCATCTTCCTGGAGTGCAAAGGCTGCTAAGGCACTAGAACATGGAAGCAGCTGGTCAGTGCATATTTTGCAGGGAGATCAAGCGTGAAGCTCCCTCATGATATGTTAAGCTTCATTCACATGGGGGAAGGATTAGCACAGGAACTGGATCCAGCCCATGGTCCATAGTTCAGAGAGCCCCGATTTTCCCTGATTTACCAATTCACTCTCAAGAGCTCAAGGCAGCTCACTACCAACATCTAAACTACAGTGGTACCTTGGTTTACAAGCATCCTTCATTCTGGAAACATCTTTCAATCCAAAATGCTTGTACTTTGGAACCTGGCTTAACAAGCGCCTCGCTTAACAAGTATTTCACATAACAAGCAAAAATTTCCAAGAAATCTTGCTTCACATAACAAGTTCCGCTTCACTTAACAAGCAAGCGTGCTATGGGCACTCGTGCTATGCAGCCCTGACGCTCTGCATGGAGGGTCTTTAAAAGGGCTGCCAGCCAATGCTGCTGCCTCTAACTGCCCCCAACTTGGGGACAGTTGCCTGGAGGTGCTAGAGGCAGCTGCCCCTAAATGCTCCCAAGTGTCCCCACTGACCACCTTGAACCTCCAGCAGCCTCCCAGAAAAGTGTCTTTGATTGCAGTCTCATAACTGTATCTACTCTGAAGTAAGCCCCATTGTGTTAAATGGGTCTTACTCCCAGGAAAGTGTCTTTAGGATTGCAGCCGAAGTAGACTTCATAGGATCATGCATATTGAATGCATGTTTTGAATTCAATTACAGTGTTTTGTCATCATTTTTACATCCAGTTAATATTTTTATATGAATATTTTTGGGATTGTAGAACCAATCGTCTGAGTTTCCATTATTTCCTATGGAAAAATCTGTTTCACTTATAGAGTGTTTCACTGAAAGAGCATGCTTCCAGAACAAATTAAGCTCTTTATGGGAGGCACCACTGTATATCAAAGCCAATTTTCCCATAAGAAATAATGGAAAATCTGACAATTCATTCCACAACCCAAAAATATCCATATAAAAATGATTTACAGTATGGTGATATAATACAAAATAATAAAGAAAATACCAAATATAAAGAAAAATAAAAGAAATTACCCTGAACTAACCCTACAATCCGGAGTAACTACGGGAAGATCCAAGAGGCACTCACTCTGGATTGCTTTATGCATTTCCCATAGGTTTCCAATAAGTGGCACCATAACTATGTCGGTGTAAAAGGTCCCGTAATTACTCTGGATTCTAGCCTTAGGGCAAAATCCATAGCAGTTATGGGTCCATGCAGTTACATCACCCTCTAGTGTTAGCCTATGGAAAGTCATCTTAACTGCTCCAGAGCAAGGGGCTTCATTTCACTTTAGGATATAGGCCTTAGTCTCTTAGGTTACAATCTGTCCCCCTTATACAGTAGTGAGTCCCAATGACTCTAATAGGCTTACTTCAAAGTAGGCATGCATAGTCTTGTCTCTCAGGAAAAGCTGAGAATGTGCTGGTGGAACGATGAAACTGGCCAAATCCCAGCTGGGACAATTATTGTGCTTGTTTATCAAGACATTGCTTGTCAAAATTTATTAGAAATGTTTGCTTGTCCTGCAAAACACTCTCAATCCAGGTTACTCTCAATCCAAGGTTTTACTGTGCATTCAAAACAACATGGACATCTAGAACCTCAAAGGAAGAACAACCTAAAACCCAGTCACAGCTATCCTACAATATGTTTGCAAGCATATTAGGAAACTTCAATATGCTATGCTGCTTTTAGTAGGCAAGTGAAGGTCCACCAGGCTGTCCAATGTGAAAAGGGAACCACACATCCTGCAACTTGTTTTTGGTGCCAGTTCAGGACACTTTTGTGTACTAAATCAGACCATCTGCTCCAGCATTATCTGTACCGGCAGACAGCAGCATCTCACCAGGGTTTCAAACAAGAAACTTTCTCAGCCCTACCTAAAGATATGTGGAACGGAACATCAGACTTTCTGCATGCAAAGCATGTGCTCTGCAACTGAGCTCCTGACTGTCCTCTGCTCACACCCCACCTTCCACCAACATATATGGGATTCTTCAGCAATATTTCATCAAGGCCAAACCCAGACCTGTTTAGCTTCATCATGCGCCTCATGTTGCATCAGGTTCCTGCTAGGACCACTGACTGCATTTACTGACTTCTGGGCATGTTTTCCTCATTTCCTTTAGGCTTCATGTTCTTCTGTAGCTTCAGATTAGATTGGTTTGTGCAGAGTCGGGCTCTTGACATCAGGCTTTGTGTATTCCTGACAGTTGGGGGAGGGAGTCAACTGACTGGCAGTCTTGCTCTGTTGAAAGTAATAGCCATTGTTTTTTCCTGGTTGAGAACAACAGTGTATTTTTTAAGGAACGTTCAGAAAAACAATAAAAAACAGAATTTGAGACCCATCATCAAGAAATATGGCAATAATTAGGAAAAAAATTAAATTCACATGTATACATATGCATACTGTTAATACACTATTTTTATGTAGATGTTGTCCAGAATTCCTGATCATGGGGACAGACTGTTGTTTTTGAGTGCTGACAAATGCAAAATGCATGGGATGTGTAGGGAGGGGGCATAGAGAAGACATTAACACTCCAGTGGGGCTTGCCAGATGCTCTTTCTCCTTCATATTGTGGACAACTGTTGAATGGACAGATGGGGAACCCCCAGGAGCCAGATTGAGCCTGCAGGTCTACCACCTAACATAAAGAAACAAAGGAACGATGAATGGCCCATCATCTATTTCTAAAAAATTATTTTAATTTTTATTATAAATGGTAAAATCACACAACTAAGACTAAAGAAATCAATTCTTAGGACTGCACATTATCCCGAGCATTTACTAATCATTAAAACCTGTGCTTTGTAATTATAACTGAGTATAATTTTTTGTTTCTCCTAATGCTTAGTCAGTTGGACATTTGTCCAGATATCCCTTTGTGTGGTGGTGTATTGCACCCTGGACTCTTATATCCTGGTTAAATGCATCCCAGTCATATGCATCCCACTATAACTGGCCAACAAGCAAATTATAGTTGGGCAACAAACTCCATGATGTATATCCTAAGTCCAAGCCCAAATCCTAACCTAACCCTTCCTTTGCATTTCAGATATCAAAAGTACATCTAATGTAAGTATACACATATTAGGACACATTTAATTGGATTGCATTAAAAAAAATGGCTGCAAGTGCCCAATATTGGGATGCCATGTATTTTGAAAGGCAGGAGTTTTTCAATGATGCCAGACTGCCAGCCGTTGTCAACTGCCAATTCTTCAGTGTAGACTGGCTGCTGATTGTTGCCAGTTGTTTAATTCACACTTTTGGGGTGCACAATTGATGGGAACGCAATTGTCCAGGATGCAAAGGTCCAGTAATTTTTTAGTTTGTCCTCTTCCAGCAAAGATGGAGACTCAAATATAGATCATGTTGAAGTCCAAGATGAGCCATTACAGACCCATCTGTTTCCAAAAACAATTTATTTGCATGTAGGAGCCGCACACAGGTTTGACTCTTGGTCAGATCCATGAGTTGACAAGACAGTACCTGGATCTGGCCACAGCCAAGAAGTGGATGCCAGCATTTGACTGCACACCTCAGGGGTATGAAAATGACAGAAAGTGACTCCTTTCTCTACAAAACATAATCTGTTCTCATTGGAAGAGGTAACGGATACGGTTTCAGGCTGTCCCAGGTGCAGCTTTCAGAACATGACAAACATCCTTTACTCCATGCACTAAAACAGAGCAGGGCAAACACATGTATAAAGACCAGACAAGGAAAAACATTGTAAGAACACGACTTCTCTTCCTTCTCTGAATGGAATCAACAAGGGAATAATCCCTTTCCGAGATGCCTTCCCACCCCTTTTTCTCTCTTGCATGAAAGACTGGGAGCCTTTCCTTCCCTTGTTTTACCAAACAAGCCTTTGAAATACATCAGTTCGCCCTGTAGGCTTTCGGAAGTTTACTGATCCTATCAGGCTGATAGCACACAGCTCCATTCAAAGGAGGAGGGCTCCAGCTCTTGACTCTTACATCCTTCTTTAAAGTGGAGCACAGACATTTAAGCACTCAAATGTGTCCTTCATGAAAAACCAAAGAAAGATTCAACAACAAGATATTCTGAGAGTCTCCCAGAATTCATTTCTCCTCTTGCCATATTTGCTCTTGTGTGTTGCTGCTTTTTTCATCACTTCAAGTGGGAATTGTTATGTAACAAAGCACTGACCACCCACCCCACCAACCCTCTGCCCAGCTTAGAACTGAAGTGAATCGAGGCAGGCGCTGGAGAATAACAAGTAATCCACTGATTGGAATTTGCTTGGAAAACCTATGAAATTATTATCCTACTTAGACCAGTGATTTTCAATCTTTTTCAACTCATGGCACACTGACAAGATGCAAAAACTGTCAAGGCAAACCAAGGCACCCCATGCTGCTGATAGAGTGCTCACACCGCCAATGGCCCTCATACTGATAAACGATACTGATAAATATGAATAAACCTCCATAGCACATCTGCAGACCATTTGTGGCAGAATATAGCTGACACCCCCAAATCCAGAGTAACTACAGGAGCACGTAAGGAGCACATAACCCTATGTGCACCCGTAGTTACTGCACCACCTAGTGAAAACCTATGGGAAATTCGTATTGGAATCCAGAGTAAGTTGTTCTTACCCCGGAGCAAGGACTCCCCGTAGTTACTCTGGATTTTGCCCTAGAGCATAATCCTAACCACGTCTATTCAAAAGTATGCCCCATTGTGTTCAATGGGTCTTACTTCCAGGAAAGTGTCTTTAGGATTGCAGCCTTAGAAATTTGTGATAAAATTGGACGGATACATGCAAAATAATTTTACCCGCTTTTCTCCGTTGCTACCACTTTTGTGCAACGGCTTCCCAGAATATCTCACTTCTTTTTAATCCCTCCCTCAAATCCACCTTTGCCATGAAGTATTTGACACAGTCCCTTTTTTGGACCATGCTGCATATTATTAGAGATCCATGATTGGAATTCCAGCATTAATTATTAGTAGCATAGCTAGAGGGGGGCTAATGGTAATATAGCAGGTGCTGCACCACACCACAGCAGGAGTCTTTCTCACTTGCTGTCGGAGCCATTCCAGGCAGTGATGGCTACACAGAAGCAAGTCTGCAAATCGAGTGGCAAAAAATGGGGAGCCCATATTTTTGGCAAAGTGATGCTTCAAATGACTATGTTCAAATTTTTCTACAAGATTTTATGATTTGAGGCCCAGAAACTCCAGCCAAACTTCATCCCACCTAATGGTCTGTACCCATATTATACAAAAGCAAACCCATCTTTATCACTGAGCATCCACAAACCAGGGAGCTTCAGGCAAAATTAACTCTCTGGACAGCGAATCTGTATAACTGACATGTTTTCAAACACCTTTTTATCAAGTTTACACTTTTTTTAAAAAAAGGTGTAGACTTGATGTGTGAAGAAACCTTAAATCCTTTGGATATTAGTATGGAAAGTTAATGATTAATTCTCTCACTGAAATCAATATCAGGAGAAAGTGGCAGTATATTAACTTATTTTTATCTGATTTGAAATATTAATGAGCTGCTTTTCTATTAAGAAGAATATCCAGACAAGAATAATTTCCAAACAAGGAAAAAACAATGATCTCTAAAGGAAGCAGCAGCAAAGACAACATATAATGAAGCTCTTAGAGAATTATAAATGGAATAGTCCAAGAATAATATAAAAATCATATGTAAAAAAATCAAAATCAAGCAGTTGTCAATCAATACACAACCAAAAAAGCAAGGGGAAAAACCCACACACACACACAAACTCCACAAACAACTGAAACACCTTAACTTACCTTCTGAAGTGTAAAAGCCCTTATCAGTCAGTGAAGAACATTCCACAGTCAAGGGTGAAATTACTGAAAAGAACCATTACTGGTGACCAGAAGCTTAACATCATGCAATAGAAGAAGCACAGAAAACATCTGATGGGGATCCTATATTTGAAATGAGACATATAAAGCAGCCATACTAAGCTCATCTTGCCTGTTATGGTTGGCAGCAGCTTCCAGAGGTCCTTCCCCATGGATTTCTGAAGCAGGAGAACCTCCTGCCTGATCAGGATTCAATTTCAGCTTGTTGGCCCATGTCCAGCTCCCCATTGCCCCCCTCAAGACCCTTTCTATAGCCCGAGAACAAGTCCTGACATTGTAGGATTTCAGAAGCTCCTTGAGAAACCTGAATGAGTGTCCCAGTTATTCTTGTGCCATTTGGAGAATCAGTCAAGGTCCTTTAAGCCACAACAGACTTTCCACTTTCAACAATAATTCATCTCCGCTAAATACTGGTAAATCCTGTCTTATATATGCACAAGAGCTGTCCGTGGTCCTGACTTTTGGTCCCTGAAAAGGGTTTTGGGGTTTTGGTCCAATACTCCAAACTTCAAAAACGATTTTTGTCCCTGTAGAAACGCTGGCCAAGAGCGAGATGCAACCTGCAGTGACTGTCTATCCAGCCCACAGCCAACCTCTGGTTCCCTGAAAACCTCTGGCCCACTTGACTGTGACCAGAGCTATATCCTGGTCACATCCGGACAGTATTCTGAGGTCTGTGAGACAGTATGTGGCTTTCTTAGACCTCATAATACCTTTTAAAGGCCTTTCAAAATTCCTGGTTTCCCCACCAAAAATAACTTTCTGTGCCCTCTGAAGACCTTAGAATACTTTCTGAGGGTCAGGGAAGCCTCCCTGCCCTGAAAACACACTCTGGTGTTTCTTGTGGTGGTTCTGAGGAACAGTGGTACCTTGCTTAACAAGTGCCTTGCTTAACAAGTGATCCACATAACAAGCAAAAATTTCTCTAGGATTCTGCCTCACATAACAAGCATTTTATTTAAAGCACTTCACTTCACAAGCTTCACTTAACAAGCACACTCGTTGGCAGTTGGGGCAGACGCACTGGCTGGCAGCCCTTTTAAAAAGCGTCAGGGCTGCCTAGCGCACCTGCCCATAGTGAAAGCAACACTTCGGCGCTGTTCCTCCTGTAGCTGGGCATCCACTGGGCAGAGGGAGAGAAGAGCAGTGCAGAAGAGGGAAGCAGCTCAGGGCTAGCCAGAAGGGAGCAGCGGAGAGAGAGGCTCAGGATGTAGAGGAGAAAGTGGAGAGACACTTGGAAAGTGTCTTGGATGAAAGAAGAAAGTGTCTTGGATTGCAGAAGAAAGTGTCCTCGATTGCAGCCTCCTAACCATGTCTACCCAGAAGTAAGCCCCATTTTGTTAAATGGGTCTTACTCTCAGGAAAGTGTCTTTAGGATTGCTGCCTAAGTTGACTTCATAGGATCATGCACATTGAATGCATGTTCTGAATTCAGTTCCAGTGTTTTGTCATTATTTTTACATCCAGTTAATATTTTTATATGGATATTTTGGGGGTTGTGGAACCAATTGTCTGAGTTTCCATTATTTCCTATGGGAAAATCTGCTTTACATAAAGAGCATTTCACATAACAAGCAGGCTTCCGGAACAAATTAAACTTGTTATGTGAGGCACCACTGTATTCATTCCAGTATATTTAAGTGAATTGCTTCTGGGGAGAATCAAGAGTCCAATCAAGTGTGTGTTTTATTTCTAAGACGCTGTGCCTGTTAACCAGCAGGCCAGGGTTCAATTCCCGGGGTCAGCCCCACAAGACAGGGTGAGTTCCTGTCCTTAGCCCAGCTCTGCGACGCCAGCTGGATCCAATCGTATTGGCTCTGCCTTTCCATTGGACTAATTCAGTGGTTTGGAGAGGGGGGATTTGCTGCTTGGGGAACAGCCTATCCTCCATAACAATCTACCCAGGCTTTCATGTTTTGCATGCAGCGTATGCAGCGCAGAGCACGATACCATAATCTTCCAAGACTGAAGGAGGCCTGCTTTTTATGTGTTGGTGCTTGGAGAAATACTAGAAGTTTGAGCCCATGTAATTCATATACAGTGCAATCATAAGCATGTCTACTTTGATGTAAGACCCATTGTGTTCAATAGGACTTATTACACTGAAAGGGTGGTAAGGATTGCAGCCTTATTCATTCACCTCTTATGTATTTATTTAAATTTTATATTCCAAATCTTTTTTTAACCCTTCACATCATGCTAGACCAGTGATTTTCAACCTTTTTCATCTCATGACAAGGCCAGGGTGACCAGATAGAACGGAGGACAGAGTGCCTGTACCTTTAACTATTACATAGAAGAGGAAATTTAGGCAGGTTTAGGCAACATAGAAGGGTTCAAAAAGCAAAATTCACACGAAAATTCCCCCTTCATCCAATGCTTAAAGGTGTTCTCCATTCTGTATTGTCACCCTGAACAAGGCGCTAAAATTGCCAAAGGTTTGACCATCTAATGACAATTTAAATATGCTATAAAATTTGAATCTCCAAACTGCTTGTTGAGATTTACTCAGACAAACAAAGGTAACAAAAGTCTTTTGTGTATTTGTCACTCATTTCTACTTCTCTGTTGTTGCAATTTTTTTACCATTTACAAGGCACACCATACTGCTGGTAAGGGGTTCAAACCCCCCAGTTACACACATGTCACACCAGTGGTTGTCACACCAGTGGTTGAAAATCATGTCACACCAGTGGTTGAAAATCACTGTGTCTTGAGATTTGGTAAAGTCCTCTGGCCAAAATGTTTGGAGACTATTCCCTGCTTAGAAGTAAGAACATAAGAGCCATCCTGGATCAACACAAAGGCCCAACAATAGCACAATCTCACCAGATGCCTCATGATACATATCATGTTGCTGGTTCCTTTTATCTGGTTACCGGACATCAGCTAAAACCCAGAGGTTTCATAACTTGTAACCAGTGGTGGGCTCTAGCAGGTTCGCACCTACTCTATAGAACCGGTTCTTAACAAGAGATAGGACATATAAAGTTTAAAAATAGCCATTTAAAAGTGGCTGCCAGATGGGCAGAGAACCGGTTCTTAAATTTTTTGATGCCCATCACTGATTGTAACCCATGGAAGACTTCCTCCAGAAATCTCTTTTTAAGGACATCTAGCCTAGATGCCTTCACCATGCCCTGTGGCAAGATCTGTGAAAGGTATCTGAGAAAGCTCACTCTAAGTTGTCTCTTTGTGTTTCCATGCATCCCACAGCTGTGCACAGAACAGAATAAGACCTTCACCCCTTAAATGCTGATCTGTGCACAACTTGAGCACAAACGACACAAACCACTCGAAGTTGCCTGAAGACATTTCCATGTTCATGTAATTACATATTCAATAGTTTTTCGTTTAATTTCATCATTATAGGGCAGGGCTGCTGTGTTTGAAACAGCGCAGGGATCATTAAAAAAAAATACAGAAATAATCGGGATGGTCAAATGAAAAAGAACACAGGATAATCCCACTTGTTTACTTCAGTTTCATATTTGGAGGTTATAATTTTGCGCATGGATTGTTGATGAGTCATGCCGCTTTGAATCAGTTTTAATGCCAGCTTTTCATTCTCAGTGAAATATAGCTTAAAGTCAGTAGGTTTGACCATCTAATGACAATTTAAATATGCTATAAAATTTGAATCTCCAAACTGCTTGTTGAGATTTATTCAGACAAACAAAGGTAACAAAAGTCTTTTGTGTATTTGTCACTCATTTCCACTTCTCTGTTGTTGCAATGTCAAATAATGTCAGTGATTTAAGGACAATTACTGTAATTTTAAACTCTCAACAAATTAAATGATAAAGACAAGTTGTCCAAGGAAAACACTAACTTCCTTAACCCTTCCTACTTTACAAGTAAATTTTAATTGATAGAGGGTGAATTTCATCCTGACTGATTAGAAAATTGACCCGTTTCACCACTAACAAATTTGATTTCTTACAAATAAAAGCTTTGCTCTTAGGTATTTTTAATTAGGTTTCCTGTCTTTTGTGATACAGTGAAGATTTACTGATCTTTGGGATGTTTTTAAGCCTATGATTCGTAATAGCTATGCCAGTGAGTAAGGTATGTTCAACAAATTTAGTTGAAAGCTCTATTGATATCGGTGGCATTGAAAACAATGGGACTTACATTTGAGTAGATATGCTTAGGATTGCACTGGTGCCACTCCTTTCTTACATGTTGAAATATCTCTATTCTTGCAAAAGTTATAGCCAAAAAACCAGTGGAAATTGGGTAATGGTGTATCACTGTGCCCATCACCTGATGCATCACCATATCCGTAATGGGTATAGGTATCCATAGTAGGCATCACCATATCCGTAATAGGTATAGGTTTCCATAGTGGGCTGTGGGTGGCGCAAGCGGTAAAGATGCTGTGCCTGTTAACCAGAAGGCCAGGGTTCAATTCCCAGATCGGCCCCACAAGACAGGGTGAGCTCCTGTCCTTAGCCCAGCTCTGCGACGCAGCTGGATCAAATCGTATTGGCTCTGCCTTTCCATTGGACTAATCAGTGGCGTGGAGAGGGGGGATTTGCTGCTTGGGTAACAGCCTCTCCTCTATAACAATCCAACCCAGGCTTTCATGCTTCGTATGCAGCGTATGCAGCGCCGAGCATGATACCATAGTCTTTCAAGACTGATGGAGGCCTGCTTTTTTTTTATAGGTATCCATAATAGATCCATAATAGGTATAATTTACAGGCAAGTCCTAGTGACACAAACCCTAGTGATAAAAATTGCTTGGGATAGTGCAAGTTAGATGTCAAATACAGAATTTATCAGAGAGAGACATCATGATAAGGAAGGGCAAAATGGAGGAACATGGGTGAATAACTCACCTGAAGACAGCTCACCTGTCCATTGAACAAAATATTCTGGCAAAAGTTACTTTTACTTTTCATAGTAACCTTTACCAAGGAATTGCTACTGTTAACAGGCTGCACTTGCTTTCATGCAGGATCCTGGTTTCACCAGTAAAAGCATTCAATATATGGAGCCTAAAGCAGTGGTTCTCAAATCTTCCTAATGCTGTGAACCCTATATGAGTTCCTCATGTTGTGGGGACCCCAACCATAAAATTATTTTCGTTGCTACTTTATAACTGTAATTTTGCTACTGTTATGAATCGTAATGTAAATATCTGATATGCAGGCTGTATTTTCTTTGTTACAAATGAAATGTGTGTTCTATGCACACATTGAACACAATGGGATTTATTTCAGAGTAGGCATGCATAGATTGGGCCCTGAGGCTGCAATCCTATCCACATTTACATGGGAGTAAAGGCCCCCCTGACTATAATGGGATTTATTTCAGAATAGGCATGCATAGGATTGGACCCTGAGGCTGTCAGTCAGCTCCAGTGCGTGTGCAGCTACAGCTGGAGGCCTGGCAAGCCTGAACTGGCCCCCTGCACCAGGGGTCTTTAGGCGACCCCCAGGAAAGCTGTAGGCAACCTCCAAAGGGGTCCTGACCCCCACTTTGAGAAACACTGGCCTAAAGGCTGTTTAGAGCCCAATCCTATGCCGAGTCCCATTAGAGTCAATGGAGCTTATTCTGATGAAAGTGTGGTTAGGATTACATCCTTATTTATAAATTGCTCCATGTGGAGTGGGCCAGCAGAGCCAGAAATGTAGTCCTGGCTGCTATCCTAAACACACTTTCCTGGGAGTAGCCCCTCATTGAATTCAGTAGGACTTAGTTCTGAGTAGACATCTTAGGATTGCACTATCTATGAAAGAAATGAGATCCACTGACAACCAATGACAATTTTTAAAAATGCTTATTTTTCCAACTGAATTCAATTATAGGAGCATGTAGCAGAAAGCAGAAAATGTGATCTACCATCTGATTTGGTCCAGCTTAAATCTTACATTTAGGGACACTCATGATGGTTTGATCCTGAGACATCCCTTAGGACAAGAACATCCTTGGACATAGTTGGTGTTCCCCAGTAGCAGTTTGCATGAACTCAAGAGGCCACCTGCAAAAACATCCAGTGGTGTTCTTTGAGTCACCTGGCTGCATCTTCAGGGATGGCCACCCTGGATATGGAGTGGATAGATGTAGATGTGGACAACCTGAAAACGCCAGGTGTGCAGGGCGCACCTGGATGCAGGTGTCTTATGCGCTCCTGGAAGCATCTGGTGGGCTGCTGTGTGCTATAGGAAGCTAGACAAGATAGGCCTTTTGCCTGATGCAATGGAATTGCATCTTGTGTTCTTATGACTGAATCACAGGAGGTATCCTTTGGTGCTATCCCCATCTACTGTTTTTAGAAGTCTAGTGGAGTATGGTTTGGCTAAAATTTGCAAATATCTTAAGCGGTCCTTGGAAATGAGAGCTAAAGTTCCCTTGATTATTTTTCAGCTGCACACAATGATTCAAAATCACCAACAGCTGATTCTGCACTCTATTATCCAGGCTCCTGCAGTGATAGCCATGATCAGATTTATGTGCGAGTAAATAATGTAGATAGGTCTCTCCTTACGCAAAGAAAGAAAGTGGTAAACTGGGAACTAGGATTATGAAATGAGCATAATCCTGAAATTGCAAGAGTGTCACAAATGCGCTGTAAATCATGTTAGTGCCTCCTCTGGAGTCAGCCAGATTGGCACATGGAAGTGTGCCAGCCCACATGGAAGACCTGAACCAGCCTCTGCAACCACAACGGTACATTTGTGCCGGCTGAGTCAGGCAGACATGGAGCCGATTTTGGCCCCAACCTTATGGAGGATCCCCTTATGGGGGATCAGGGCAGGCCAAACCTGCCAGCCAGCCTCCCTTTTTCTGCACAAGTTAGTATTGGGTTATGTATGGGAAACAAGCCATGGAATCATTAAATTTTTTATTGCATTGCTCTGGTCCCTGAAAAGTTCCCAATGGGAGAAATTAGCACATTTGGTGATGATCTATGTTAATTTTTCCCCAGCACTCCGTCAGTCTTGAAAGACTATGGTATCGTGCTCTACGCTGCATGCGAAACACGAAAGCCTGGGTTAGACTGTTATGGAGGATAAGCTGTTACCCAAGCAGCAAATCCCCCCTCTCCACGCCACTGAATTAGTCCAATGGAAAGGCAGAGCCGATATGATTGGATCCAGCTGGCGTCGCAGAGCTGGCTAAGGACAGGAGCTCACCCTGTCTCGTGGGGCCAACCCAGGTCTCAAACCCTGGCCTGCTGGTTAACAGGCACAGTGTCTTAACAGCTTGCACCACCCACAGCCCAGCACTAGCTTTAGGAATATTTCTTCTATGGGTAATCACTCAAAAGATTAACCCCATTCCACCCCATGGCACATGCACTCTTGAAAGGTACCCTCTAGAATACTACCTTCTGGTTTTTAACTGCATAGGAAAAATGCCATAATGTTCCATTTTTGGGATGCCCATATATGTAAAATTTCTTACATCTAAACTTTTCTGTTTTCAAACAGCATTAAACAGATCTCAACAAGTGCACCTTTTATTGCGTTCCTTCATTCCATATTTTTGATTACATAGAATGCAGTCCTAAGCATATCTACTCAGAAGTAAATCCCATTGTGTTCTATGGGACATAGGGTGCAATCCAGAGTAACTACGGGGAGTCCTTGCTCCGGTGTAAGAACAATTTGCTCTGGATTGCAATATGAATTTCCCATAGGTTTTCACTAGATGTTGCAGTAACTGCGGGTGCACTTAGTGTCTCTTCCGTGCTCCCATAGTTACTCTGGATTGTAGGGATACTCTCAAGAATGTGTGTATAGGAGTGCAGCTTAGAGCACAAGCCTAACCATGTCTACTCAGAAGAAAGCTCCATTGTGCTCAATGAGTCTTACTCCCAGGAAAGTGTGTTTTGGATTGTAGCCTTAGTTCCTTTCTTTTTATCTGAACTGGAATAAGATGTGTTAAAAGAAAGAAGCTGACCACTGGGAAAAGAGGGAGCTGGTACTTAGATACAAAGAATAAGCAATTTTTTATACAAAAAGATTATCTGTTATAACAGAGCATTGTCTGTAGTTTCTGAAATGTGTGAAATTAAATTGAAGACAAAAAGATTGTTTATCTCTAGTCTTGATTAATTAGAAGAGAATCATGGATATTATTCTGCAAAAGAAAACTTAGAGGTGGTCATTTAAAGAAGTTAAATTGCAATCATTGTGCTTAAATTACATGGACTTCTTTGAATGTTACATAATTTGGGGGGGGAACGGGCAAGATATTTTGCATTTTGTGTGATCTTTCCTTAAGATGTAGTCCTGCTTCTAGGATTTCTTTTGTCACTGTAAAGACAATGATCCATTGTGTGCTTCTATTACTAATGATTCTGTAAAGATTGTCTGCTCCAAAAGATAATTAGAACGGGTGAAATTTAATTCCATTAAACAGAACTCAGTTGGGACATAATGGAAGTTTGTTGTGAAGCAGTGGGCTCACTTTTGAAGCGGGATTCTTTAAAAGGCTTTTACACAGATGGGATGAATAAGATTGCAAAAGTCTTGCTCGTGCATATACACCATATAAACAACAGTCGGATGCTGAAAAGCAGCAGAATAAACTTGTATTGCACTATTAGGTTTCAGGTCCCATAAAAAGAAAGATCCACCACATAGCCTGCCCTTTCCGCAAATGAATGCCTTATTTACCTGGAAGTTAAGACTCATTCACCCAGTTTACATGGTGCACATGAGTGTGGCACGGTCCCGTCTATTAAAGTGAATGGGGATGCTGTTGCTCACATGGAGTTTGGTGCACATGTTGCAATCTGGCTTTTGCACTGGAGATGCAGAATTAGGCAGAATGGAAAGTTGTTAATATAATAAATTTAAATCAAACTGCGTCTGTTTCGATGACATGAAGATCCAGTTTTATCTGCTTGTGTGAGACGGTCTCAACGCTTATGGTCACTTTTTGTGCACAAGTTTTAAACTTCTAACCCTTATTTAGGAAGAACTGGGATTTGCTGTGATTAGCCTATCCAGACTTTCTGAATATGACAGGTTATGAAACTGGAGTTCTGCCTGGATCGGGATCAGGGAAAGGGGACTGTGGGCCCAATCCTATAGATGAGCAGCACGTATTGACACTGGGTGACACAAATGTGCCATAAGTCACATCCCTGGTACTCTGCATAAAGGTAGCACATCCCAGTGCCAGCTGGATGCTGCCCATAGCTGGATAAGAGTTGTGTGTGACAGTGGGGGCCTTGTGGGCAGGAAGATTCTAGGGCATGAGTGTTTCTCCCCAAGACAGAGACAGCCAAAGGAGCCTGAGACAAGGCAATTCTTCCATGCTAAGAGCAGATCAGGCTATCTTGAGCTGACCATATGTGTCGAAATAAACACACATGTTTAGTGTAATGTGTAATTTGGCTCTCATGCTTACAAAGCAGGATGAAGGATGCAATCCCCAGCATCAGGAGCTAAACAATTCCTTGGCTGCCATTTTACTGCCCATCTTCATTTTCCTCCACCATCCTTGCTGCCCTGCATTCCGGTCAGCCTTTCCTTTTGTAACCTGAAACATTCACTGCTAAGTAGCTCCTTCTGATTTACATTAAAGAAAATGCAAAAAAACAAAACCCAAAACATCAGCCTGGGGTAAATCACATTTGATCTGGTGGCATAGTTAGAGGGGGGTGAGCAGTCCGTCTAGGAGGGAGCTTCTATGTGGCATGGAAGGGGTCCATCCGGTATGGCAGAGTTTTGCTCCCACAGCCTGGAATGGTTCCAAAGGGTAGGACACTATCCTTGCACACTGCACACTGTGCATTCCCATGGTAGGACACTCCCCTTGCACCAATGATGGGCTTCAAAGAAATTAAGAACCGGTTCTCTGCCCATCTGGCAGCCACTTTTAAATGGCTATTTTTAAACTTTATATGTACTATCTCTTGTTAAGAACCGGTTCTATAGCGTAGGTGCAAACCTGCTGCTGCCCACCGCTGCCTTGCACACTGTGGTAATCCTCCCTCCAAGACAGACCGCTTGCCGCCCCCTGGCTATGCCACTGATTTGATCAGTCCCCACCAATTGTACTTTCCTGTTGATTTTCTCTTCTTTTTTCCAAAGGTATACAATTATTTGCTCAGCTCGGCTTTAAACATTTTATTAATCTAATCACTTTCCTCCTGTATGCTTTGATCTTTGCTTCAGAAAAAAACAACAACGTAACTTGTCTGATTTTTCCCCCAACCACTTAAACTACATATTTTTTATTACTTCATCAAACTCAAAGCTGTAAAACATGCAGCTCCTTGCTTAATGCATTTTTGTTAGGAAATCAGGCTGCCACTGAGATTTCCCTCCACCTTGGGTGTCTAATTTTTCTAAGCCTTTGGAAGCCTTGCTCATGTCATCCATTCCAAGGGAAAAGGGAAGAGCTGGCAGGACAAGCCGTTCTCAGGGCTGCGATTGGTTTTCTCCAGCAAAGGTTTGCTGAATGACTCAGAGGTGAATCACAGGTTTCTGCAGGTGTACGCTGGGGAGAGCTGGCCCGTTTCCACATCTCGGTAGTGGCAAATGTTTACTTCATTAGTTCATGGGGTTACCCAGCAGTTCTCGCCAACTCTATTTCTCAACATTAATGGATGCTTAGGAAAACAAAACAAGCCACGAAAGCACTGCGCACTGTCATCATCCAGGAGGGCACCGCAGCTTTGAAAATGTCATTTGTTAATCAGGGAATTTTAATTTCATCTGAGCAGGGGGGTGATGCCACTTAAGTACTGCAGGCGCCACAATGCGCCTTGTGAGTGGTCCCTCCCATTCATCGTCGGAACCATTACAGGCAGCAGTGGTAATATGCAGGAACATTACTAAGAGCCTCCACTGAATCAGGCCAAAGGCCCATCTAGTCCAGCTTCCTGTATCACACAGAGGCCCACCAGATGCCTCAGGGAGCACATATGACACCTGCATCCAGGTGCCGTTCCCACATCTGGCATTTTGAGGTTGTCCACATCTGCACACACCCCTCATGGCTTGTAACCCATGGTGGTCCTTTCCTCTAGGAATTTGTCCAATCCCTTCTTAAAAGCATTGAGTCTAGATGCCATCACCACATCCTGTGGTAGAGAGTTCCACAGACCAACTACATGCTAAGTAAAGAAATATTTCTCTTGTCAGTCCCTCTAGCTCAGCGTTTCTCAAAGTGGGGGTCAGGACTCCCTTGGGGGTTGCCTAGAGCTTTCCTTGGGGTCGCCTAAAGACCCCTGGTGCAGGGGGCCAGGTCAGGCTTGCCAGACCTCCGGCTGTAGCTGCGTGCACACTGGGGTTGACTGACAGCCTCAGAGCCCAATCCTATGCATGCCTACTCTGAAATAAGTCCCATTATAGTCGGGGGGCCTTTACTCCCATGTAAATGTGGATAGGATTGCAGCCTCATGGCCCAATCCTATGCATGCCTACTCTGAAATAAATCCCATTATAGTCAGGAGGGCCTTTACTCCCATATAAATGTGGATAGGATTGCAGTCTCAGGGCCCAATCCTATGCATGCCTACTCAGAAATAAATCCCATTGTGTTCAATGTGTGCATAGCACACACATTTCATTTGTAACAATGAAAATATATCCTGCATATTGGATATTTACATTATGATTCGTAACAGCAGAAAAATTACAGTTATAAAGTAGCAATGAAAATAATCTTATAGTTGGGGGTCCCCACAACATGAGGAACTTATAAAGGGGTCACGGTGTTAGGAAGATTGAGAACCACTGCTCTAGCTGTATCATTGCTGTATCATAGCTGGTGGTATATCAGCCCAACTTCATAGTCCTCCTCCATCCTGCTCTCTATAGCACTGCTATTCTGGCATATAAACTCAGGATTCCCTTTCAAACTTAAAAATCTATCTGGGACTTCCTGTCAAACTTGCCGGGATGCGAATGTGATGTCATGACCAGAAGTGACATCACACCAGAAGTGATATCACTGTGATGCCAGAGCTCCCCCATGTCTATTGGAAAATAGGACCCAATGTTTTCAATGAGGCTTACAGTGCAATTCTATTCATGTCTACTTAGAAGTAAATTCTATTGAGTTCAATGGGGCTTACTCCCAGGAATGTGCTCTTAGGATTGCAGCCTTACTCCCAGGAAAATATGGATTGAAGTCTATGCCCCATCTACTTGAAAGTAAATTCCCTTGTCCTCAATGGGGCTTATTCCCAAGAGTGTGTGGACAGGATCCTCGGCAGGTCTACTGTGGCACAGCAGGGGAAGGCAACCAAGATTGCAGTGCCTGGCTACTCATGACTCCCCCTTAAATGATACTGCAGCCCCCAAGGGGGTCCCGACCTCTTATTTGAGTACTCACTGAGGCATCTGTCTCAAAAGTGTCCATCCTTCCACTTGAGACAATTTAACTGACAAGGCTGGGACTTTTTGCATACAAAGTAGGCACTATACCAATGCTGTGGGTGGCTGAATGTGAGCCACCATAGCATAATACGGGGAGAATGTGCATAGTTTAGGGAGGACTGGGGGTATAATGCCCTAGTACCATATGTTAAGGGGGTGCCAATCTATACCACCAATCTTCTAGCTTGGTTGCTCTCCTTCCTCTAGTAGGCATCATCACTGGCCTGCCTGCACATCATATCATCTTGATCCCTCCTAGGGATCTGCTCCCCTCGCTTTCCCAGAGGTCCTATAGATGTCGATGTCATCCCCTTCTGCTCCCATCCTTTTGTCCCCACCTTTTTCTCACTCCTCCCTCATTTGTCTTGCAGGATCATGGTGAAAATAAAATTGAGGGAGATAACCACATCTGCTGCCCTGGTCTCCTTGGAGGAAGGGTGCATTGTAAATAAATAAAATCAATAATCAGAGACGTCTCCCCCATAAACAGCACCCCTTGCTTATTGCAAATGACTCCCAAACATTTTGGTTGTCATTCATCGTTTGCTATCATTCCATAACAAAACAAAGCCAAAGTCCTTTCTGGTGCATGAAACAAGCTGTGCAGTTTTTTGGCACCAAGCCACAGGTGATTGCTATAAACAATTGCATGGGCCCATCTAATAAAGTATATATGTCAAGGGCTCAAATTGCATTACTTTAAAAGGGTGACTGTTTGATCTGTGTTGATAGCATCATTACGAGGCATAAAATGGTAACCACAACAAATACCCTGCTCTTTCTTCTCTGTGCCAATTGAATCTTGAATATGCCTGTTCTGAAATGGCACCCCTTTTGCATGCCATATATGCACCTGGCTTGTTTTATGGAATACACAGCCCTATATCTTGCCTCCTTATAGTTTATACTGGCTGGCAGAATTGTTCGAGGGGTTCAGAGAGAACTTCCCCAGCGCCAACAGGGATTCGGTTATGCTAACCAGATACCCTTCCACTGATTTAAAAGCCATCCTTCTTTGCAAGCTTTTTCTGAATCATCTATCTAATCCTATGCATGCTTACTCAAACCCACTGTTTTTGGGAGGACTTCCTCCCTTCCTAACATTGAAAAACTAAGCATACTTGTTAGAGAGTAAGCACCATTGAACACTTACTTCTGAGTAAACAGGTTTTGCTCTTACATTAGTCCTAACTGCCCAGCATTGCCACCTGACTGTATTGGGAAAGCATGACCAAGACATGCAAAATTATTCCTGGGATAGAGCAGATATAGGGAAACTCTTTAACATCTGAACTGGGGGGCAAGACTTACATTGCCCCCATTGGTTCTAATGGCCACATACATGGGATACTGCAGTATCTGTTGTACTTGGCATGCCAAACGCCCTTGGCTATACTATGGACACTCTTTCATCCTTAATGAATGAGGCCATACACATCATGGTCCTGTCCCAATTCTTTCTTATACCTACCTTCTTACCTCTAAGCAGATATAATGAAATCAACCATGGAGAGTCTACAATTTGGCAACTTCTGTGAGCATGCCAGCAATCCTTGCCCCGGTATCAATGCATTTCTAAGTCTTACCCTCGTCCCATTTCCCCCAAAGAGAGCACTTTTCTGCAGTAACAATGAAGGGACCCTCGTTCTGATTAGGAATGCCGAGCTCTGAAGTCTGTCCCACTGCGTTCAGTGGGATTTTCTCCCATGTAAGCATGCAAAAGATTGCTATCCGATGATGCTCAAGACTTAACACATCATTTGAATTTGCTTTTGTTTTTCCTAACAAAAATAGGAGCACACAAAGAGGGGGGATTTAACTCTTTCTCTTCATGCTGAATTCTGACAAAGTTACTGGGCAAAGGGGGAAAAAGTAATAGGGCTCTTCCACAAACCGTGTACAATCCTCAAACCTTAAAAACTGGTTCAACATATCAATACCAATTTCTGTTCCCTCATTTTGGGGGAATTTCCCACAGCTATGTAAGCCTCTGGGAAAACTAGTGGAGTTACACCTAATGGCAGTAATATCAGATGCAGGCTTATTCTCTAATAACAGGAGAAGACTAGTTCCCCTGGAGGTGAAGAAATGTTCTCTGGCTTATCTGCTGCTTCCATCTTGACAGCCCAAAAAAGAGACTGTCTCTAGGAAATGGCAGAGCACAGCTTTGCTTTCAGTCCATTAAAAAAAAATTGATAAAGTGTGGGGTGGGGAAGTCCATTTCAATTTTCAAATGGTTTATTTTCCTGCAGGTTTGGAGGGGAAAATAACGTGCAACTAACTAGAAAGGTGGACTCTCCCTCACTGGGGATCTTCAAGCAGAGGCTCAAGGAGCACCTGTTGGGGATGCTGTAGGGGGATTTCCTGCTGCAGGCAGGGGGTTGGACTAGATGACCTACTAGGTCCCTTCCAACTCTATGATTCTATGATTCTAAGTTACTTAACCAAGACAAATCCCCAAATTCATGCAAAGCTTGTTTGACTGACTGACTGACTGACTGACTGATTGCAGAACCAGGAACGCAACTTGCAGGCTCATCTCATCATAACACCGTGAGGGGTGGTTGAAGTTGCTAATGGCAATGCATTCTTATTACTTCCCCCCCATGCACCTTGCGGTGAACGATCTACTGTTTAGAACTATCTTCCCTTTTTAAAAAAACCCATTAGCATATTTAATGTCTATTAAGGAAAATATTTTTTAAAAACCCACCTGGGAGTCAATGCAAGTGCTTATAAACTCATCTTTGCATTGAGCAATGAGCCTGTTGCCTGCAGGCTAAATGAGCACTAAGGCTTAATTCATCTATAAATATCTTTTTTTATGATTCCGAGTCTGATGTAGGTGTGCTCTGTTGGCATTTAACATGGGGAAGCCATGTCAAGTTTTCCACACACCCCCTGCTGCTTGGCAGATCTGCGCGAGATCGCAACCACAGAACTTTGCCAAAACTTGACTCTCTGCTCCCGTCAGATTAACTGTCTCCATTAAACAAACTGGCAGTTCTTCTAAGGAGTCTGATTGAAAGGATAATCTTGAGCGACACCCATCTTAAAGCAACGAGTCTTCTCGAAGGCTGTGATTAGTCTGACATGCATCAACCTTTAATCTCAGTCAATCTGCATGGAATTGAGGAACTGGATTTCTTTTTTAAAGGGTCAGCCAGCCCTTGAAGCATACCAGAACCATAGGGACAAAGTAGCTGATATCATCTACGTTGTCACCATCCAATAGGTCCTACTACTTTCCCATATATTTCTACTGTTACTAAGTCCTGGGGTATAGTCCAAGGACATACAGTGTAGACAATTTGCTGAAGTTTAGGGCCAAGTTAGTCATTACCCAACAGTAAATATTCAATATGGCACAAATGTTTTCTCTTTATTCAGATTAAAAATAGAAGAGGGGATACGAAGGTGAATGAAACAAAATAAAGCATGGGCAAAGTCTTAAACCCTCTCAACCTCTACTGGAAATTCATTGCTTTTTGGAAACCCCCCCCCCACCTGATGCCATACTGCACATTAGGATAGGGTTGCCATATACCCTGGAAAACCAGAACAGTCCCAGTTTTGGGGAATTGCACCCACTTACTGGCACGCTTAACAGGGGGTCCTGTCCTGGTTTTGTGGAAGAGAAATATGGCAACCCTACATTAGGACAATGTGTAGGTTACCACTTAGTATGGTCAATGGGCAGCTGCCAGGGACTCCCATATCTGCTACTGAGTTCTGTGATGGAATAAAAGTTCTATAATGAAAAGTTCTCCCAACATCTATGGTGGAAAAAAGATGGGCTAGCATAGTGTAGTATTATGGCTCATATCTCAAAATTTTCACTGAGTTGTCCATGGGACAAAAATCACTGGACTGAAATTTGGGTCACAGTTGAGAAGTATGCAAAGGTCATCATGGGCAAATATACCAGTAACAATGTACTGGTATAAACTCAAAGCACTTTCTTGTTCTCCTTATCAATGAGTGGGGAGAGCCTTTCCTCTGCCACTGGTGAGCCTGTTTCTTAGGATATAGGTTTTGCAAAAGCTGTCTGGCCAATTTCAGCCCTTCACCATTCACAGAATGCAGTGAGCATAGAAGTGATCCAAGTATGTTTCTGTTTTGCTGTAAGATAAGGTGGACACTTACCAAGGAGAGTAGGTATTACTCAATGAACCCTTAGAATCATAGAATCATAGAGTTGGAAGGGACCTAGTAGGTCATCTAGTCCAACCCCCTGCCTGCAGCAGGAATTCCCCCTACAGCATCTCCAACAGGTGCTCATCGAGCCTCTGCTTGAAGATCCCCAGTGAGGGAGAGTCCACCACCTCCCTTGGCAATCTGTTCCACGGCCGAACCGCCCTCACCGTCAGGAATTTTTTCCGGATTTCCAGCCGGAATCTCCTTTCTTGCAGTTTGTCCCCATTGGTTCTAGTTCTGCTTTCAGAAGCAGCTATGAACAAATTGGCCCCTTCCTCCCTATGACAGCCCTTCAGGTATCTGAAGAGGGCAATCATGTCTCCCCTCAGCCTCCTCTTCTCCAGGCTGAACATCCCAAGTTCCCCCAACCTTTCCTGGTAGGGCTTCCCTTCCATCCCACTGATCATTCTTGTCGCTCTCCTCTGGACTTGCTCCAGTTTGGCTGCATCTTTCTTCAAGTGAGGTGCCCAGAACTGAACACAGGACTCAAGGTGAGGTCTGACCAATGCAGAATAAAGAGGAACTAGAACTTCTAGTGACTTGGAAGCTACAGTCCTCTTAATGCAACCTAAAATGGCATTTGCCTTCTTTGCAGACATATCACACTGCTGGCTCATGTTCAGCTTGTGATCCAGGGCGACTCCAAGATCCCGCTCACAGGTTGTGCTGCCAAGCCAAGTATCCCCCATTTTATACCTATGTTTTTGGTTTTTATTGCCTAAGTGCAGAACCTTGCACTTCTCCCTGTTGAAATTCAGTCTGTTTGTTACAGAATGCTCTCTGCTCTTCCTGCCCTCTGATCCATTGATTTACTCATTCAGTAACTGAATGGGGTGAAAACAGGTAGATCTATCTGCTGCTACTGACCTGTGAGATGAGAAGCTGCACCTGCTGAAATTCCTTCCTCTATACAATTGTTAAAGGTCCAAGAGCCCTAAAGTTAAAAGTTTGGACACCTCTGTCCTATGTGAAAGTCAAGGAATTTTACTTTTTTCTTAATGAAAAGTCTATTTATAGGGCTTTTCTTTTTTGAAAAAAATCATTATTTTCAACAGTAACTCATGGACAGAGTTTCTTTAAGGGATGTTGTGCAAACATCGCCCTAATTGGTCTGCTGTTACCTTTTGTCCACATTTCAGAAAAAGGGATATTGAAACAGCCAGAAACAGTCTGAATGCTTTTCTTTTCTAAATTGGATTAATTAACATTATCACAAAAACAGAGGAACAAAGCTAGCAGTATGTGGAGCATTAATCATATCATGAGTAATTAGTGCCAGAAAAGAGAAATACAAGGGAAAACAGAGAAGCAAGAAAATTAACTTGACTAGTGGTGTAGTTAGAGGGGGTTGAAACACTTAAGTTTTGCAGGGAGCTTCTCTGCACCCTGCAAGTAGCCTCTCTTTCAGAGTCATTCTGGGTGTGGGAGCAAAACTGAGGCATGCATTCCCTGCCCAGAATGGCTTCAAAGGGGAGCGACCCCTTGCACATCATTGTGATGCTCCCTGCAACCTTAATGTTTTGCAGCCCCACTAATATGCCACTGGTATGAACATGCTCTGTCTCCAGAATGACCAAGGATTACCCACGTAGGCCAGAGTTGTGCATACTGAAACAGTTACAGGCAAGTTCCAGTTACCTGGATCATGGCAAAGATGAAATGAGAGGAGAAAATAAAGCAAGAAGCACAACTCAACCTACCGAGCAGCATTCCACAAATGTTTAATTTGGCCCAGCCATGGCTGTCAATGAGTGCATGACAAGATTGTGCATTCCGCTCTGACACGGCATGTTTCTCATTGCTGTAAATGTCAATTCCCATGAGCGAGCCAGTGTTGTGAGAGGGCACAGTTAGAGTGGCGTTCACTAGATTGTGCCCAATCTTCACGAGCCCATCCTCTGAATTCACCCAGAGTCACTTCTTTACCGTGTGGTGGTTGTAATTGGGTTGAATAATACTTTGAAGTTGCCAGATATGATGCACCAGCGGAGGCACAGCTTCAATCATGTGCATCAAGAGTTGCGGGGGGTGGGGGGTGGGGGGGGGTGAATCCCACTAAACACTGGCTCTAGGCAAATCTCTCAAATCAGAACACAGCAGCAACTGGTATACAAAAGAAGTAAATAGTTCTGTAATCCTGCTGGGAAAGATTTGTACCAAACCGGGATCTCAGAGGGGGTTTGTTGTTGTAGTAGTAGTAAAATTACACATAGAATAAAGACAATACAAGTAACACTCATGCAACGTTAACACTTACTGACTTGTGTTTTCACAGGAACAGTTGTCATATATCACCCCAAGGGTTCCAACAGTAGTTAGAAATCCAACAGCCATAGCAGTAGCATCGAGTTGGAAGCTGCTCAACAAGCTGTTCAATGGCTTAATATCAATTACAGAGTTTAATTAGCAAGATCAAGTGAAGCAATATTGGCCTCAATTAGAGTAAATATGCTGTTCAAGCTAGCATGTTGGTGGTCAGTAATATTTTAAGGCATATACTCCAGGCTCTCGGCAGGCTTCCCTCACCAAATGCCAACTGCCACATCAACAGCAGATGGTTAAACAGTTCTTTCCCATCAAATATTCAATCACAAATACTAAATAGGCATACCAGTCAAGTAGGCATACTGCTAAATTGGCATGCTAATATTTAGGCATACTAAAGATCGCTAGTCAAGGGAGCTTGGATTCACAATCGGTTGCTCCTGGAAGTCCCAAACATAAATGTTACATCATCATCATCATCATCATCTGGTAAGTCAAGGGTTGGAGGCCAGCCGTGATTGATGGGCTCAGAGGAAGAATAGATGACAGTGGAGAGAATTGAGTAGCAAAAGCCTACAAGCCAAGCCATCTCTGTGGGTTGATGGGTGAGGGAAAGGACAACTGTCTGTAATATAAAAAAAATTATATGTCCCTCATCTTCGGATGGCTCTGCTGATAGAAGAGGAGAGACACTTTGTTGACTATATATAATTGCTGTAGAACTACAGAACCTGGAAGATTCTCCCAGAATCCAGAAGTGACTTCACATGAAGACCATAGAGCTCTTAGAGGTCAATATGATGAGAAGAAAAATATTTAAAAATTCTGGATATTAAATTTTTAAAAATATCTGGTTAAGGCATCATCTCAAGCAGAAATTCATCATGTTGTTAGATTTTCCAGTGTCACCATCATCCTGGGCTGTAAGAAATAGAATGAATTTCAACAGGGAGAAGTGCAAAGTTCTGCACTTGGGCAATAAAAACCAAAAATACAGGTATAAAATGGGGGATACTTGGCTTGGCAGCACAACATGTGAGCGGGATCTTGGAGTCGCCCTGGATCACAAGCTGAACATGAGTCAGCAGTGTGATGTGTCTGCAAAAAAGGCAAATGCCATTTTAGGGTGCATTAAGAGGACTGTAGCTTCCAAGTCACGAGAAGTTCTAGTTCCTCTTTATTTTGCATTGGTCAGACCGCACCTCGAGTACTGTGTTCAGTTCTGGGCACCTCACTTGAAGAAAGATGCAGCCAAACTGGAGCAAGTCCAGAGGAGAGCGACAAGAATGATCAGTGGGATGGAAGGGAAGCCCCACGAGGAAAGGTTGGGGGAACTTGGGATGTTCAGCCTGGAGAAGAGGAGGCTGAGGGGAGACCTGATTGCCCTCTTCAGATACCTGAAGGGCTGTCATAGGGAGGAAGGGGCCAATTTGTTCATAGCTGCTTCTGAAAGCAGAACTAGAACCAATGGGTACAAACTGCAAGAAAGGAGATTCCGGTTGGAAATCTGGAAAAAATTCCTGACAGTTCGGGCGGTTCGGCAGTGGAACAGATTGCCAAGGGAGGTGGTGGACTCTCCCTCACTGGGGATCTTTAAGCAGAGGCTCGATGAGCACCTGTCGGGGATGCTGTAGGGGGAATTCCTGCTGCAGGCAGGGGGTTGGACTAGATGACCTACTGGGTCCCTTCCAACTCTATGATTGTATGATTCTATCCCTACTACAATATGGGGAAATAACATATACTGGCCTACCTTACTAGACTGATGTATTGATGACCATGCAAGGTCATGTTTTGATGTTTGAGCATTTAAAACTACTAAAGGTTGTTATGGGTTGTCCCATTGGGTTGGCAGAGATGGGGTTGAAATATTGTATAACAAGTATCCTGAAAATTCTTATCATTTTCTCAGGAGATGTTGAGAAAGAGATTAACATCAAGAAACCTCTTTGGAAGTCCGCAACTGAGCAACCTTATCCCGACTATTGGGAATTTTCAGTTCACTCTCAAAACTAGAGCTTCAGGGGTCACTGGAGGAAGAAATGAGGCTTTTTAAATGTGTAGGTTTGATATGGTACAAGTCCAAGGAGAAGCAGTGAGTAATGCCTAGCTTCCATTCACAGCTTTTATTGATGACTCCAAGTTTATACAGCATGATATGCTGTATGTATCAGGTGTGCCTAATATCCCTTATTAAAACTAACATAAGATTCAATACAATCTTATCTTACCATACCTCTAAGAAGGCATTAAACATCATTAAAGCACCTTTACAAACTGTGTGTGGGTTTTTTTAGTAATTCCTTCCTAATCCATTTTCTCCTTTTCCCCATTTAAAAATAGAGCATTGTGGCACCTACAGTACTTACTCACCAAGTCTGCCTCTTACTATACTGCCATTTTAAAAGTTTTAATTGGTGGAAGTGGTTAAGACACTGTGCCTGTTAACCAGTAGGTAAGGGTTCGAGACCCCGGTCGGTCCCCACAAGACAGGGTGAGCTCCTGTCCTTAGCCCAGCTCTGCGACGCCAGCTGGATCCAATCGTATCGGCTCTGCCTTTCTGTTGGACTAATTCAGTGGTGTGGAGAGGGGGGATTTGCTGCTTGGGTAACAGCCTATCCTCCGTATCAATATAACCCAGGCCTTCGTGCTTTGCATGCAGCGTATGCAGCGCAGAGCACAATACTGTAGTATTTCAAGACTGAAGGATGCCTGCTGCTTTTTTATATGCAGAAACATACTTCATGTTCAGAGGTCACGACAAGCATACATGGAACATAATTTTCCGGTTTTGGAGCTGCAAAATTTGGCTATTGGCTCAGACTTTTAAACAATCCCAAATCCTGCATTTGTTAAAATTCTGAATTTCACAATATTCAGTGAACTGACAGATTGATTTTGAAGTTTGAGCTCGTACAGAACTCTTCTGCTGACACCATTATTGGTGATAACTGTAACTGACAAATAATACCCTCTGGATTGATACAAATAGCAGAAACAGGCAGATGACTTTTTATGTGATATTAAAAGTAAAACCAGGCTTAGTTTGGTCTTTCTTTGCCTGGGTCTTTAGTGAAACAGATTTTTCCCTCACTGGAGTGTCATGTTCCCTTTGATAAGAGATCATTCCACATTCTTCATATCTTCCTGCCAAAAGGGACTCACCTATTATCTGCAATTGCAGACAATTCAAACTTTAAGCAAGTCTGTCTTTATCAACCACTATTTTAACAGCTGATTAATTAGGGCTGCAGGGAATCCAGTGGAGGGCTTTATCTGAAGAGCCGTTCAGCCATTAGCAGAAGAAACTTCCTTGTACACTCCTAGCTCAGATAACAGAGTATGATAATAGCCGGCAATCCTTTTCTGGCTAATTCAAATAGAGGCACTCCCTCTTATAACAACATAGAGGAAGTCAAACAAACCCCCACCATCATATGTCATTACAGTTTTGCATTCTCTAATGCAAGTAAATATGAATTTAAAAGACATCTGAATGTCAAATCATGGGAGTTACACAGCAGGGAATTACACTGGCTGACATTTGGAAAAAAAATAATGAAATGTGTCTCATTCACACAGCTGTTGAGTGCAAATCACATCTGGGTTAGGAAGGTCTAGTTGGGCAAGAAATGGTGGTCCAAAAGGAGACGGATGGATCAGGTTTGGGTAAAGGTCCGGATTATGATTTCATATGGGCCCAAGATACTTGGGCTTTGTGGACCATCCCCACTGTAATAAGATTAATATTTTAAATTTATTTTGATAGAACTTTAACTACTTCACCATTTGTTTCTGATTTAGACAATATTTAATAGATGTTTCTGATGTGAAAAAATTAAAACTTTTTATTAAACCCCAAAAGTAAATTTTTCCATCATCCTTCTGATAAATGAAGGCATTTTTTGTGTGTCCCTTAAAAGTATTGTGGCCATAGGCATTTTGAAGCATTCTAATGCATTGGTTTCCAAACAAATGGATCTTGACCCACCAGAGGAACCAGAAGAGAACTATTCCCCCTTGGGGAAGTGGCCCCAAAATGAATGCCCCAAAGGCCCTGTAGTGATTGGGTGCCGCTGGGATAAGGATTTTTTTTTAAATTGGGGGGGTTACCTCTCATGATCCATGAAGTTATAGTCCCTTCTGCTTGTTGGTAGGCCATGATCTGTACAGAAAAGAGAGCACTGAACATTTGCTGCTTTTGGGGGGCAGGGGCCATTTGATACACACACGTTCTCTAGCACCTTATCATTCATGAGACCTGAACAATACTCATTCTGGCAACATAATGTCTTTTTTCTACTAAAAGATAAATCTTTTTGTACTAAAAGATAAAAGTTTTTCAGTCCAGTCTAAAAATGTTTTGGAGCATACATAATTAAGACCAGTGGCATAGCTAGGAGAGTGCAGGGGGTGCAGTTGCACCAGGAAACAAGCTTTAGGGGGCTGACACGCTGAGCTTAACAATAGTGGATAAAACTGAAAAAATTGGTTATGTACTGTCTGAATTATAATACCATCTTATTGTATATCTTTGGAAAAGCAATTTAATGCAGAATGCAATGAAACAAATTGCATTTGAATATCTCTTTTCTTCCAAGAGTTATGGCCAATTAACCAGAAAATGATAACACAAAAGCCTGTGGAACAAAAAGTGGATTTTTAAAAACTCAGAGCTTTCCCTTGATATTGATTGCTCTGAGAGCCAATGAGATATAATTCTGATACTATAGGGTGCTAATAAGGTGTTAATATGAATCAGCTCTCATTTCCATATGCGTATATCATAATAAAGCTAACTGGGTATATAGGCACTTCTATGTGGTGCATCACTTCAGTTGTGACATCACTTCTTGGGCAACATTTTGAGCTTTGCTCTGGGCTGCATGATCATTAGTTATGCCACTGATGAAAACATCTCAGTAAGGACAAGAACAACCAAAAAGGAAGTTTTGCAACCAAGGAACACCCAAAATACCCATGAAGTCTGTATTTACTCGACTCTAATGCTCACCTTTTCCAGATGAATTCAATCTCCAAAATCAGGGTGAGCATTAGATTCTATGGTTAATTAGATTCGAGTAAATACAGTATTTTGATTATAAGTATTGGGTGCGCCTTAGATTCGATGGCACATTTGATTCAAGTAAATGCAGTATAAAGGTCTTTATTTGAAGTCAAAAGGTAGCAGGTGACACTCCTTAAGGAGAGCATTCAAAAACTGGGGCAATACAGCAGAGAAGATGAACACCCACATCAACTACAAAGGGGAGGGGGGTTGGAGAAGGGCTTCTGAGAATGATCTTCATAGGTAGATTAATGTTTCATGAGTACACCAGGACTGATTGACCCAGATTGCAACCCATTGACTTTCAGCCACATCCTCCCATTGGGGTCACCAGTCTCCTTCAGGTAGTAGGACATTTGCTGGGAATGGGAATCCTGGCAGGTTGTTAGCTAAGGACAAAATCCAGAGTAACTACAGGGAGTCCTTGCTCCGGTTTAAGAACAACTTACTCTGGATTCCAATATGAATTTCCCATAAGTTTTCATTAGGTGGAGCAGTAACAACAGTGCATGTAAAGTCTATTACGTGCTCCTGTAGTTACTCTGGATTTGGGGGTAGGATGGATTTATTGGAGAAACAAACATGGAGGATAAGCAGTCAGTGATGTGATGGGTTACCTTGAATCTGTGTCGGTACCTAATTTTGTTGCCACAAATCCAAGTGGGGCTGACTAGATGGGTTGAGGCCAGGAAGGAAGGATATTAGGGCTGCCACCAATACCACCTCCTTCACAACCTGAGTAAACCTGATCTCCGATCCCTGCAGCAATCTAGTGAGGGTTAGTGGGATGTGTGACAAAAAAGGTTTTCCACTTTAATACAGATGTCCCAGCCCGCTTTCTCCATGGATCCTTTTGATCTGTATCACTTTTTCTTGTGAGTAATCTCGAGAGTAGAACTTGTGGGAACAATCTGAATTTATTTTTTTAAAAAAAAATAAGGAATCACAATTTCTTTCCCCAACTGCAACACCAGTAACATTCTCCATTAATGCAAGTAGGTTCTTTATGGCAGGAAAATCTTATAATGAAAAATTATATTTTGAATTAATATTACCCATGAAATCCGTCAGTGTGCAACTCATTGATATTAAACGGGCTTTTTCTTCTACATTTCAAGCAAAGGCGAGGGGGGGAGCTATCCGTATGCTCTATAATTAAGCATTTCGAAGAACCCTGTTCCCCAGATATCTTCCGTGGAATGAGTGACATATGGTATCACTCTTAGATCTGCAAATCACAAAGAGAGGAAGAGGGCCCCTTTTATTATACCATAATAACACGCTTGGAATATTCCAATAGCTATAATGAAATGTGATAAGTATGACAGGCACAATCTGCTCCCAGAGATGTCTTGAGCCGTTGGTTGAATTACCACACTTCAGAAAATATGTCATGTCAGAGCTAAATGCAAAATTCACAGAGGTTTGGGGGGAGCAGGGGGAACCTTAATTTTCACATTTTGGTATATACAGCAATTTTCAAATCACACGTTGTCTGGAAATGATACAATTTTTTCCTGTTGTCGCTGGAGATGGCGGCTTCCTTATCATCTTGGGACGCTAGAAAACATTTTAAGTGCCAACCTCTTGAGATGTTGTGCAGACATTCATATTTGTTCATGGTGTAGAGTTTATGGGAATCTAGAAAACAAAGACCAGAGTTTAGAGCAGGGTTTCCCACAGTCAAGTACCTATGAATTGGGTGAGGGGAGATAGTATTATGTCTGCAAGGAAGGGGGGACTGTTAAGTGTTCTTGATGGAGTTTGCAAGGAAGTTGGAAGGAAGTTGGATGGAAGTTTGCAAGGAAGCGTCAATTTGTGGGATTCCCATTATGTCATATACATCACAGTCTCAAATTTAGGGCAAAGCCAGGATATTTAGGAGTGCACTTAGGGGTGAAGCCAGCAGAGGTTAATCTGCAGTGGTGATGAAAGTGGGGGTGGGGGGTGTCACAATTTTAGGAGGATTATGAAAAGCTGGACACCAAAATGGCACTGGCATCTGCAATCTTGGAATGGGGCACTCAGGTTGCACTCCATACTTTCCTAGCAATAAATCTCACATCCAAGTAGACATGCAGGAGCTCTGTCATAATAGTGACGTCACTTCCAGTTTGATGTTACTTCCAGCCATAACTTCACTCCCAGCTTGATGACATCACTGCCAGGGGGTCCTGGACAGATTGTCATTCTCAGAAGGGGGTCCTGGGCTGATATCCCTGAGAACCACTGAACTAGAGCATCAGTCCCCAGCTGATGAGTTAGGTCCTACAGCTGCACCAGAGCCTGACCTAAGGTGGTTCACATCACGGCTGATAAACTGATGTGGCTAGGGTTTTTTGGGAGGGGACAAATAGAGGATTCATGCAGGTTGAAGGTAATGTGGGCCCTGGGAGGTCAGCTGAGTTGTTATTACTGAATGGGCAACCTCCATGATAAGTGGGCTCTCCCCTATCTTGAAAATATGATCACAATTTGCATATATTCTTGTCATTTGGATCTAATGAGTTCCTGTCCCCCAAATCCAGAAAAACGATGGGAGCAACTATGGGAGACTTTACGTACACCTGCAGTTACTGCACCACCTAGTGAAAACCTTTGGGAAATTCATATTGGAATGCAGAGTAAGTTGTTCTTACACCGGAGCAAGGACTCCCCGTAGTTACTCTGGATTTTTCCCTAAGTGAGGAAAAAAAGTGTTTATTTCTGGTCAGTACCTGCTTAATGATGTCAGATCCTGTTTAACAATATCAGGCCCCCAGCTGGCACCCTGTAATGCTGTTCAGCTTACTGCATGAATTGGGTTTGAAGCCTAGCATGGGTCTTCAGGTGGGATCTAAAGCTATCCTGTGCACTGGTGATGCTATACAAACAAATTATATTAATTTTTAGAAAGCAACATAGGACAGACTAAAATTGAACCACTTTTGGAAGAAAACCAAAATTAAATACTGTCACATCGCTTGGTCAGAGTAAATGGTGGCAAAGCATAAAACAAGGTAAATAGGAATGGAGACCCCGGGATAACATCCCCACCAGTTGGGAATCCAGGAAGAACCAATAGATAAAATGCAATTAGTATCCATACAAAAGCAGCACTGCTCCCGTGAATAAATTTTATTGCCAGGTCCTAAAGAAGTTTCCCCTGTTGCATTCGAGTTTCTTCTTTCTTCCCAGCTGCCCATTGTAGTTTTGTTCTCCTCTGCCCTGCATGCTCAGAATAGATACTCCTTTGTTTCTAAAAAATAAGTCAGGGAATTGTTTTAAGATGATCAACTGTGTGAGGCCAATGAAGTTAGAGAGGAAAGTTATATCTTGCCCATCTGAAGGCTTCCACTCCACTTGAAAGGCACGTGGGTCAGCAGGGAAGGAAGTGATATTTTGAGATCTGGCTATGAAGATCTATGAATGGCCTGGAGAAAGAAGCTCCATATCAAACAGATGACCTTCCAGCACTTGCATCCTGCAGGTCAGCATCTTCATATTTTTTATATCAAGCAAAAAAATGCTGGGAGGTACAAGTGGTTCCCCACATTAGACATTGAATGTCTCCTTCACTCAAACACTGGCAGGCTATCCAGACCTCCGGCTTTCCCGGACACCTCCGGTATTTATTACCTTGTCCAGGGGAGTAGGGAAGCAAGAGTGCCTCTGGAATTTACGAGCCATGCACAGCTCAGATTTCCCTAGCCCTAAAACTCCAGCTCTTAACCCTTTCAGTGCGTCTTAACCCTGCCTCAGCCAACAATTCAGGCTGTGATCCACTTCTAGACCTGCAAGGTAACTCCTGCCTGGGGATACTCTGATTCCTCCTTCCCAGTCCTTTACATCCTGGTCCTTCTGGCTCCCCACAGTCTGCTTTTGCACTCTGCACACACTCAGGGGCACTGCAGATTTCTCTTGGTGGTTCCAGATCCCACCTCCCTGATGCAGAGATGTCCTCCTTTCTATCCCCCTCCATGCTTGATATCTTGCTTGTGTGTGTGTGTGTGTGCGCTTGTGTTTGTGTATTTGGGTCTGAACCACATATGTTGGAGTCACTGGCTTGTGTTATGCTACTACAAACAGTTGCTTTAATGTCTAGGTCTGAATCATGCATTTTACAAGGTTCTCAATTTTAAAGGGTTGAAATTAAGTACAGGAAAACAATATGAGTATTTCTGCTTTATTTTAACATGTCCGACATGTGTCCTACATTTTTGTGGTGTCCTTCAATTTTTTAAGCACATAGGAATTTTATGGGTTTAGGGATTTTGCATTTGTCATCTGATCACCCTGTGCAAAAAACTTAGTGTCTGGGCATAAAAATAAATATCCGCTTTAATTTTCCATAATGCCAAAACACAAGTGCCAATTTTTCCCCAATTCATTCAAACCTGAACAGAACCTACATGAAGCTGAATGCCTCATTTGGCAAAGTTGTTTGGAAAACTTTGGGAATCCCCAAAATTGGTTCCACAACCCCAAAACCAGACTGGGACGGGGTGAGCAGTGAGTTCATCAATTTTCAATTCAAAATAAGTAATATAGTGCAATATATTATGTTCAGGAAAGCAATACCAGTGTTTTTAGCTTATTTTTTAGTGTTTTTAGCTTATTTTAACATGTCCTACATTTTGTCCTATATTTTCCGGGTAGGGAGTAGGAATTTTGGCCTTAGATCAGGAATTTTGGCCTTGCCGTTCAGGGATTTTGCATTTGGCATCTGGTCACCCTGAACACTGGCGCAAACCCCTGCACTTCCATCTGGGCAAACTTCCTGAGATTCTTGGAAGTGCAGCTTACTTAACATTGAAGACTGACTGATCAACATCCAGCCAATTAGGTGCCTGGTGCCTGATGCACTGGGAGGGAGGTTTCAGATGGGGGATGTTGCACATGGGGATTTGATGCGCATGGGGATTTGATGCACATGGGATGTTGATGTGCATGGGGAATGTTGCATATAGGATGTTGATGCGCATAGAGGATGTTGTGCATGGGGGGATTGATGCTCATAGGAGTTGATGCACATAGGGATGTTGCGCATGGGAGGAATTTGTGCATGGGGAAGTTGCGCATAGGGGTTGATGCTCATGGGGATTGATGCACATGGAAGGATGCTGCACATGGGGGATCTTGTGCATGGGGATTTTGCACTTGGGATTTTGATGTGCATGGGGGAGACTGCACATGAGGGAAGATGCACATGGGGGGATGTTGTCCATGGGGGACTTTGCCCATGGGGGGCATTACGCATGAGGGTTTGATGCACATGGGGATTAGATGCACATGGGATTATGATGCGCATGGGGATGATGTGCATTGGTTACGTTGCGCATGGGGGGACATTGCACATGGGATGTTGATGCACATGGGGGTTGATGTGCTTGGGATTTTGATGCACATTGGGGAATTTGCACATGGGATGTTAATGCACATGTGGGGGTTGATAAACATGAGGGATGTTGATGTGCGTGGGGGGTTGATGAGCATGGGGGAATTATGCTCATTGGAGGTTGATGCGGATGGGAGATGTTGCACATGGGATGTTGATATGCACGGGGGGACGATGCACATGGTGAACGATGTGCACAGGGGGACATTATGCACAGGGGGACATTGCGAATGGGAGGTTGGTGCACATGGGGGTGGTGGTGCGCATGGGGGTGGTGCTCAGTGGGGGAATGGTGTACGGGGGTATTATACTCCTGCAACATGGGTACATTTTGCTAGTTAATAATAAACATGTTCATCAATTCTGAGGCAGTCAAGGATATGGTGGAGATCTGTTCTGCCCATTTTACCCTTTGTCAACCCCATCTGAACCACACACACTTATCTCTGTCGGCTTCACAGGACCGGCTGAGTTGGCATGGACATCTACCCCAGCCCAGGCCACCCAAGCCAAGCCATCTCTAGTATAAACTCTAGTATAAACACATCTCTAGTATAAACACAAAAGTGTGTTATGGCTTGTGTGCAACATTCAAATGTAGCACAGGGAAGTTAGTGTCGGCTGAAAGGAGGTTAGGATTGGGCCACTCAACTCCTTGCAAATAAAAAGATAGCATGTTATGGAGAAAGACTTCAGACTCTTTGCATTCTGAGCTGGTTTGCTATCTGCAGGAGGTTTTTAGAAGTAGTATCTTCAAATGTAGTGTCTACTCGCTTATAGCCTGGCATCCCACAGCACATTATTAACACCTTATCATTCATGTATTTATTTAAATGAATTTAAGATCCTGATATCACTTTCTTCAGAATAAAATGGCTCTCAGCATGACTTACAAAACTTTAAAAATGGTAGAACACACACACTAAAATTAAAAAAATAATAAATCAGTCAAAGCCTTAAACCAAGATTAAAAATGAAAGATCTGAAGTCTTAAAAGATCTAAAATCCCCAGAGAAGTGAAAGGTTCTTTGTTTTCTTTCCTGATTCTGCTGCATGTGTAGATTTTCTCCGATATTTGAAAAATGCCACAATCTTGGAGTGAGGGGGCTTTAGAGGATCTTGAAAACTTTAAATTCAAAATTACAACTTTCCCTTTCCCCCAAAGTAATGCTTTTCAGATTGTTTGGTAAAGCAGACATTCCGCCCCCTAATTTTTCTTTTAGAATTTCTATAGTATCCTTCCATGAAAAAAATTCCAGTACATTTAACAAGTTAAACTAAAGCAGGCCTCCATCAGTCTTGAAAGGATATGGTATCATGCTCAGCGCTGCATACGCTGCATGCGAAGCACGAAAGCCTGGGTTAGATTGTTATGGAGGATAGGTTGTTACCCAAGCAGCAAATCCCCCCTCTCCACGCCACTGAATTACTCCAATGGAAAGGCAGAGCCAATAAGATTGGATCCAGCTGCGTCGCAGAGCTGGGCGAAGGGCAGGCGCTCACCCTGTCTTGTGGGGCCGACCCGGGTCTCAAACCCTGGCCCGCTGGTAAACAGGCACAGTGACTTAACCACTTGTGCCACCCACTAGAGACTATTGGAAACAACAAGAAATAGAGCAAGAAAGAGCAACAAAAAACAGCAGCACTGATATAATCCAGTAAAGAATCTGGAGACCTGGGAAGAGGTCCTTACTTGGCATTGAAAGAATGGCATCCACACCAAATGAGCGCAACAAAGATGGGGCACAACTGCCTAAAAGGCCTTCTCCCCAGTCACCATTTTCCTCCCATCAGATCAAGAAGACAGCTTCTGAAGATGGCCTATGTGCAGTATCATTGCCAGAGAGGGTACATGGCAGTGATGGGATTCAAAGAAATTAACAACCAGTTCTATGCCCACCTGGCAGCCACTTTTAAATGGCTATTTTTAAACTTTATATGTCCTATCTCTAGGGCTGGGGTGGCACAAGCGGTTAAGATGCTGTGCCTGTTAACCAGCAGGCCAGGGTTTGAGACCTGGGTTGGTCCCACAAGACAGGGTGAGCTCCTGTCCTTAGCCCAGCTGTGCAACGCCAGCTGGATCCAATCGTATTGGCTCTGCTTTTCCATTGGACTAATTCAGTGGCGTGGAGAGGGGGGATTTGCTGCTTGGGTAACAGCCTATCCTCCATAACAATCCAACCCAGGCTTTCGTGCTTCGCATGCAGCGTATGCAGCACCAAGCACGATACCACAGTCTCTCAAGACTGACGGAGGCCTGCTTTTTATGTCCTATCTCTAGTTAACAACCGGTTCTATGGAGTAGGTGCAAACCTGCTGGAGCCCACTACTGGTGCATGGTAAATACTGTAATCACCACAATGCTTTGTATAAGCTTCCCCTTCATCTTGCTGTTGGAGCTATTCTGGGCAGTCATGGCCATGCCCCGATTGTGCATTGTCCCCCATGCACATCAAGCCCCCATTGCACAACAAACCCCCATGCGCCACAAACCTATATGTGCCACAAACCCCCTATTGCACATCAAACCCCCATGTGCATCCACCCTCCCATGTGCATCCACCCTCCCATGTACACCAACCCCCCATGTGCATCACCCTCCTGTGCGCATCACCCCCATGTAAACCATCTGCCCATGAGCACCACCCTCCCATGCACATCACCCCCCCATGAGCACCAACCCCCATGCACACTTTCCCCCCTGTGCACCTTCCCCTCATGCGCATCAACCCCTATGTGCATCATCCCCCCTGCATATCATCCCCCCTGCATATCATCCCCCCCAAGCGCATCATCCCCCATTTGCAACACCCCCATTGCACATCACCTCCCACACAATATCCCCCATGCACACCAATCCTCCCCCAGTGCACCCTCCATCTCAGTGCATCAGGTAGCAGGCTTGCTGTGGTGGGGTTCTGTGCAAAACTTAATGCATTGCACCCCTCTAGCTATGCCACTGCTGTAGCGTAACATTCTCTAACAGTGTTTTTTTCCATTGTTTTACTGCTGCTTTATAATTTTGTTCCATACGGGCTCAACTTTGGATTGCTTAATGGTATAGTTGCTATAGGCATTGTGCTATAATGAAAAGGTGTGTATACTTTTCAAAAATAAAGCAATTAAACTTCCTAATTGGAAGAATTCCATAATCCTAGTTTGTATACCTATAAGCAGTTACAAATACTACATCCACTGCTACTATTGGAGAACACCTGATGTCTTTTTGTTCCTATCTTTCCTCAAAACACTGAACTTTATTCTTCTTTAGCAAAACGTAACTTGCTTCTTACGTTCATATTTGATATCTTTTGGAAAAGGGCCAATGTATTTACAAAAGCTCAATCATAATGCTCTTTATTTCTCCTAGGCCTTGTTGACACATGATTAACAAATAATACTTGGTTAATGCTTTGTGAATAAGCATTTATTGATTTCAAATAATTAAGTACCACCTGGTTGATGAATATATCTAAATGCATGATACAGAAATTATTAAAAAATAAACAGCAGGTTTGAATATTGGCAAAATACAGAAACCCTGCAATCCAGAGTAACTACGGGGGCACATAAGAGACATTATGTGCACCCGTAGTTACTGCACCACCTAGTGTAAACCTATGGGAAATTCTTATTGCAATCCAGAGTAAATTGTTCTTACACCAGAGCAAGGAGTCCCCATAGTTACTCTGGATTGCGCCCTAAGATACCTCTCCGTGTTCAACTACACATGAGATCTCACCTAGCAGAGGCTCGACGGGCACCTGTCGGGGATGCTCTAGGAGGATTTCCTGCTACAGGCAGGGGGTTGGACTAGATGACCTACTAGGTCCCTTCCAACTCTAGGATTCTATGATTCTAGAGGAGACTGTGACACTATTTACCGTACTGTATTTCTTAGCATCCTCCCTGGGCTTGGCATTCAGATCTGAAGTGTGACAGCCAAATCAAGCGAGGCTGCTGAACTTGTGCAACAAGTCCATCTTCTGAGGGTTCACGAAAAACTTTTCTGCTATGCAATTTCACCGCAGTTGCCAAGAATTTTACATGTTGTCCCGGCTTTCATCACTCATGTCTATTTACCCATGTTCTCTTTCACTCATTCTCTGACAAAGTCTTTCATTATTATGCAATCACTGGACCATTCTAGGAATAATTAAAAATATAACAACATAATGATCTAGTAAATTGAGCTATATGACCTTTTCCTGGCTTGCAGATTTTTCTATATATACTCTTCTGATGCCATAGTATAACATGGAAAATTGCAGAATGCTAAATTTCACAAACTGATGCAAGACAACCAAGATGTGTGCAGATCACAAGCCTTTTCTTTATTTTAAAAGATCTACACTTCGTCTCATCCTCTAAAAAATATAACCTTGATACTATAACATACAGTAGTTAAAGACTATATAATCCATTTAAAACTAACATAAAATCATAAAGATAGGCCAAAACAAAAAGCCAAAATATAGAACACCCCCCCAGAATGTAGGACATGTCAAAATAAGAGCAAAAAGCACATATATACAGTGGTACCTTGGTTTACAAGGATTAATTTGTTCCGGAAGCAAGCTTGTAATCCAAAACACTCGTATATCAAAGCAAATTTTCCCATAAGAAACAAAATAAACTCACAGTGCGATCTTATTAGTGTCTACTCAAAAGAAAGTTCCACTGAGTTCAATAAGACTTGCCCCCAGAAAAATGCTCTTAGGATTGCAGCCTTAGACAATTGGTTTCACAATCCAAAAATATTCATACAAAAATGATTACAATACGGTAATATAAAACAAAATAATACAAATCAAAATATAAAGAACAATAAAACAAATTAACCTGCACTTACAGTGCAATCCTAAGCATGTTTACTCAGAAGCAAGTGCTATTGTATTCCATGGGGCTTACTTCCAGGAAAGTATATTTAGGATTGCAGCCTTAGGCTACAATCCAGAGTAACTACGGGAGCATGTAAGAGACATTATGTGCACCCGTAGTTACTGCACCACCTAGTGAAAACCTATGGGAAATTCATATTGCAATCCATTATAAATTGTTCTTACCCCAGAGCAAGGACTCCCCTTAGTTACTGGAGTGCTGGAGTGAAGTTCCCAATTGACCCTATGGGAATGCACCACCACATCCGTACATTGAGCACTACCTGCTGCCATCAATACTTAGGGATCTGGGGTGGGTCTTCTGGGGCTAGCATCGTTCTCATGGTTCTGGGTAAGGTACAGTAAGCCAGTCAGTCACAGATATCTGCATGGTGTTGAGGATCAGAAAAAAATTAATATAAAATTTGAATAAATACTTGATGGTAAAGAATATCACAGCATATTCTGATGGCGGGGGGGGGGCTCTCTGATGCCCCCCCACCCAATATTTTTAAGACCTTCAAAAAGTTTATTTTGGGAGGGGAATAGAGGGCTTTTAGAAGGTATTCTGAGAGACGGCAAAGCTGCACGCAGAATCCCCAAGCCTCACAACACAGATGAGAACAATTCTGTTCATATTTGGTTGAGGGGACCAGTAGCTCTTGGGGGACTAGAGGGTTGCTGGTCGCTGAACAGATAAGGGGCTCTGTATGGGCTGCAGTCGGTCCCTAGTCTGGATTTGGACACCCCTGTTCTGGGTGATACTCACCAATCTGCCTGAAAAGGACCACCTCAGCATGCATCGTAGGGGACTGTCCCAGTTTTAAATAATATTATTTGATATAAAACAGCTGTTTTATAAATTAGACCTGCTCTATAAATTAATAGTCCAATCCTTCTTAAACTGCTACATGGTGATGCAGTGGCATCATTGTGTCTTCTGTGGCATCCATAGGGGATTTTCAGCTATTGGAAATCTCTTCCAGGTAAGAGAACATATGTTCTCTTGCCCCATAGTGAGCCCCAGATGCTACTGTGGGGCAACA
Organism: Cryptoblepharus egeriae; assembly: GCA_030015325.1. NCBI lineage: Eukaryota > Metazoa > Chordata > Lepidosauria > Squamata > Scincidae > Cryptoblepharus > Cryptoblepharus egeriae. The sequence goes on along the minus strand of JAREYC010000019.1, from coordinate 4,239,446 downwards.
TGGAGGGAGTCGGGACTCAGCATGCTCTTGATGTCATTGTTCTCTTGTACATACCCTGGTATTCTGAAGCAAATGCATATATGTAGGTTAAAAAAAAGAAACCCACAGATTCCATCAGAACTTGTTTGTCTTAGAAAGCATATTAACATGGTAGTGTAAGGATGCAATTTTGTGTATATGTTTATCAGAGAAAGGCCTGGCTAATTATGTAACAACAGCTGCAATCCTCTCAACCCTTTTCTGAGAATAAGTTCCACTGATTATGATGGAATTTACTTCTGAGTAGACAGGCATAGGATTGGGCTCAAAATGAGGCAGTAAGAACACTGAGGCAATAGAATGGGATCTACCACTTTGGAATGCAAGTAGATAGCCATGGTTTTTAATGTTCCCATGCATGAAAAACTCTCTGCAAATAGGAAAAAGAAACATGCGCAAAAGAAGGAGGGAGAGGAGCATTACATCATCACTTTAATTTCAGGGATCGCAGTTGCCTTGGATGATCCCAGATGGATCTGAATTGACCCAGCATGGACTTGGCAAAGCCATGGCTATTGCAATTAGTGAGCTGATGTGCCAAAGGACACCTGTGAACGGTTCCCCATCTTTCGATCACCTCTTACTGCAGCCTGGGTCAGTTCAACCCACACTGCATGGTTCCAGCCTGGGACACATGAAAGAGCCCTTCAATCTGTGTATGCGAGAAATTGAGCGCGGAAGCAGTTGAGGAGTATAAAGGTTTAGGGGCCGGTTTGCTTTCTCGTAAAATCTCCCTATAATGAGACGCTATTGAGAGCGCTTGGTTATGAGAGCAAAGCAGGGCCCTGCGGTAGGGCAGCCGGTAATTTGAAAGGCTGCGCAACTCTTGGGCAGAACTTTGTGGAAAGAGCAATTGTGCAGCAGAGTGTCAGTCCCAGCTAGATAGACAGACATTTGTAAAAGGTACTGTGACCAAGTTCTGACATTTTTATTCTACAAGGTAAGCCGTACCAAGAAATAACCTGGGAGCATTAGTTATCTGAGATCTTTGCAGAAGTGCACGGAGCACTGAACACTGTGCTAAATCCAAAGATGGCTGGAAACTTCTCTGCTTGCAAAAGTGGTGAGCAAAGGGATGCTGTTATTGCAAACACACACACATATTTTTGGTTGCTCCAGACTTAGGTATAAAACATCAGTCCACCACAGGCAGAGGTAGCTCAGCAATGAGGCCTGTGAAACCCTTTGGTAAAGACAGCTCGCTGGCTGGAGATAACAAGTTGATACCAATCAGCCCTGTTCCCTCTGTCTGCTCTCATCTACTCAGATCTAAAATATCTCCATCCCCCTTGGATTGGGGTCTAGGAACCAACCTTTTCATGCCACCCCAATCCTCTGAGGATGGTGCAGAGACAGGGTTGTACTGGCCTTTTCAGAGTGGGCTGAATTGGGGATCCCCAATGGCCACCAGGCAAACCCCCCCTTTCACCAATTTGGTTTGCTAAGATCAAATTTACCAAACCAGTGAACCTCAATGAACAAGGTCTTGTGACAGTCAGGATATTTTAATCAAGCTTTGTGGGTTGTTTTTCTTCAAAGTAGATGCTAAGATTTTATGGGAAATATTTAAAGCACTTGAGGTCAAATTTAAACCAATCTGTTTTCAGACAGCAAAAGAATGAGATAAATGGTCTCTCTCCACCAGCCCACCCAAAATAATAGGTTTCAGCAGCATTAAAACACTAGGAATGTTATAAGTGACACAGGAAGAAGAAATAATGGGCAACATATCAAGTGCTGGTACAACCCTTCTGCTTTAGTATCTGGCATCTGCCTATTAGACTTGCACATATTAATTACAGTGGAAGAGAAAAGGGCAATCATTAATTTCAGAAATCATGGGAGGAAACATCGAGCAAGTGGAAGTCTGTGAGTTTTCAGAATTTTTTTTCTTTGTCTTTCAGGCTACGTTTTGAATTCAACCAGTTGAATTCCTGGGAAAAACCATGCAAGAGTATCTAGAAGAGTAACCTGCAGGTAAGATTCTCTGTTAACTGGGCAAGAGGCACTCTTTCAAGTGGGTGTTCCACTTTTATTTAGCAGGGGGAAAGTAACTGGCCCTACAAACCCCAGAAAAGTCTGTTCAAATGTCTGTTCAAATGTCTGTTCAAAAGTCTGTTCAAAAGTCTGCTGGTGTTCCATTTGCATTTTAGATTGTGAGCCCTTTGGGTACCTTTGGGTACAGGGACCTTTTTTAAAATTTTCTCTATAAACCGCTTTGTGAACTTTTAGTTGAAAAGCAGTATATAAATACTGTAGATAGATAACCACCATACAAAAAATTGTGATCAGAAGCCTTGTGGAACCATAAAAACTGACACATTGATGGCTATTACAAACAATGCTTGAAATAATTTAAACATTTGGGAATGTGGCATATCTCCGTGGGGGGTGCAGGCAAAGCCTCGTTGGCAATATGCTCCCACAACATTTTGCTCCCTCCAGTTTGCTCTTGCTTTGGAATGGCTCCAAAGGAAGGGCTGCTTGCACACTGCAGTGAGCCTACCTGCAAATCCTAGTGCTTTGCACCCCTTCTAGATATGCCACTGGGTAGGATGGAGCTATTAGTCCTTTTCTAAAACTAACAGCTCAATCCTATCCAGCACTGGCACACTGGAGCAGCATTACCTGCATGTATCATATAGGTCTCCTCGGAGACCTATACCTCGGAGTAAGGTACAATTGTACCTTATGCATGTACCTCGGAGTAAGGTACAATTGTGTCTTTACACCATTTCACACCACGGCTTGCTTGGATCTGCATGATCATTGGTGCAAGCCAAAGAAATCCTTTGTAGCACTTTCAGGCCCAAGCAGGGGGTTAGGATATGGTAAAGATGTCCTCCTCTCCTGTCCCCCTGTCCTCTCCAACCAAAAACACTCTTCTCCAACTCTCTTCCACCCTTCTGCTCCCCCTGGCACTGTCCTTTCTAGCACTATATACACTGGTGGTGAAATATTAATTTTCTTGTTGTTGCTGATCTCTATCATATAGAGGTTGTATAAATTTTTTAAGTGAGGTACAATTGTTACACTATTTTAAATAGTGACACTATTTAAAATAAATTTCTGTCCAATTTAATCAAATTTTAAGATTTGCTTAGTGGGGGGATCTGAGAGATAAAGGACAGGGTTGAAGGAAAAGAGAAAGAAATTCAAACCAAATCCCTCTTGCCATGATACAGCTTCTTTCTTAAAGGCACATGTGTGTGAAACATTTAAATACACCACCCATCTTTAAACAAAGTGTCGTCTTCCCCGGTATCTGATGTAATTCACTGTTCACATCACTATGATAAGACTATAGTCATCTTAAAAAAAATCAGATTTTTTGACAAGTTTCAGCCTTCTTCAGGATCCTTGCAGCCTTTTTTGTATTTAATACTTGTTTTATCTGAAGCCTGTGGAGGTTCGAAAATACTAGAAGACAGAAACGCACTTTCTGAGAACGGGCTTTCTAGTAGCCTGAAGGTATATCCTTGATGTTAGGCAACAAAGTTATCCTCTGTCATCCTCTTGATGTTGAATAAATGGCGGAAAGAGAGGCAGGGAGAGAGAGAGAGAGGATGATGCTAGCATCATCTGAACTTTGGGCAAACCATTGGCTCAAAAGCACCATCAAAGAGCCAAAGACCCATGTTTAAAAAAGAAAGGCAGACAGGCAGGCAGAAAATCCTCCTTGCACACCAAAAATGAAATTGGTGCCACATAAATCAAGTGTGTTTGGAGATTCGCAGACAAAAAAAATAAGAAAAAGACACACCCACAGAAGATGCTTCATGGGCATCTTTTCAGTGTGCCCTTTCTTCTCCCTGTTAAAGGATGAGCAGGCAGGGGGGTGATGGAGAGCCCTCTTCCCATTGTTCTGCCCCTATTCAACCTCCATTCCACCCTGCATTAATTATTGCTTTCTTTGGGCCTCCAGGAAGCTCCCCACCTGCCTCTGCCTCCAGAAAGGCACGCTTTCTGCATATGCAGAACCTGCTGCATTCCAGGTCCAATTCCGCTCATCTGTGCATACTGTAACTCTTTATATAGGGGAGGGGGAGAAACACCAGCCCCCCATTTCTGGATTCTGGGAGAGGGCTTTGCATCTCTTTCATTCACCCTTCCAGCTGTGACTGGCAGAAGAGGTTCTTTCACAGGATCCAGCCTGCAACCTCAGTTGTAATTTCCAACTTTCCTTCACTTTCTTTTATGTCTGCCATCATCTCATGCTACATTCTCCCCTCTTCTCTTATCCATCCAACCTGCTCCCTTTCTTTAAGCCATTTCTGGCCAACGTTGCGTATACAAGTCCAACCTTGTCATACACAGATGCACGGATTTAACTCAACCCAAATGCCCACTGCAAACTTCAGTTTAAAAAATTGCTTTTCTACTGTTGTAGAGAAACAACATTCATTCCATTTTATTTCAAATGATTCCATTTGCAGTCCTAGAATCAACCCCCTGCAGATATTGAGGCACTACCTTATTCAATAAGGCAGAATAGAGGAGCAAAAAATTCTGGAAGTGGGTCTTTAAACCAATTTTCCATTGTTTTCTTTATATACACATTTTTTTTATCCATGAGAGGTACCAAAACAGAACCCTAGTGGATATAAAGGGACACCTGTATACAACAGGGATCAGATGTTACACCTATGGGATGGGCAAAGATCCCATAAACAAAATAACTGGATTTTCTCTGTTACATCACTTGATTCAGACTCTTGGAGAATAAGGAAAAAACAACAGGTTGCAATCCAATGTTTATTTAGTATTAATTTAAGGGTGCAATCCTAATCTAGGCCAGCACAACTCATTTTTGGTCTTCCTTTTCCTGTGGTGATGTAGGGAGGCAAGCGCATATCTGTGCACTGGTCTAACCCTTCCCCAGGAGTGGGGCAGAAGTGTCATATGTGGAGTTCTTTTTGAGGGGGTACTTACTGGTACTGAGTACCAGCACCTCTGTGGTCCCCATATCCATGAAATGTTAATAAATCTGGGTTTATTCCTATGGAATAAAATGAATTTATTAAATAAAATGGTTTATTCCTATAGAATAAAATAGAATAAAATGAGAAAACAGAGTTTGCCCTTGCGTAAAAGATGTTCCTGAAAGTTTTCAAATTATTTTTAAAGCAGCTAAATATAAACCTGCATAGCTTGTAAGCAGAAGGTCAAAGAAGGTCAAATCTTTAATGGCTAAAGAGTAACCCTTGATGGCATTACAATTGAGGGCTTTTGCATAATCATAGCTTCTATGAAAAGAAGCACTTCCCCACCAAAGACATTGCTGCCCCATCCATTTTCAAATTGGTCTGATGGGCTGCAAATAACACAGGTGATTCTAGACAGATTCTGACACACTTTAATCATTTTTAGAAGTGTACACATCTTAAATGATGGGCATGTCACAAAGGTTATGGTACAAGAATATACTCAGAATAAATCACAAAATAGTAGATTCGTTCTTGACCTGGTTTCAACGCTGCTTTTTTGGTTCTCTAGCCTATAGATATACAGCAAGTCTTCAATTTGTTTCATTCAACACTATCATTTTAAAGTTGGTCCAACTTCTGACCTCCTCCATGGGTGTGCATTATAGTTACTGGGGAAGCCACTTTGGGTTCGCATGGAACCCACTTCCTTGGTCTGTCCCTTCAAATAAATTTGCAGGTTTAACCCTATTTATTGCTTCCTGTTAATCCCAGCTGGTGGAATTATTATTGACCCTTGAAAAGCTTGAGTATCAGTTTGCATTCTTATGAAGAGGAAAGACTCATCATTTTTATTTTTAAGTAGCAAAATATCAGAAAAAGAAAAAGGGAGAGGGAAAAAAGAAGTAGAAAGAGTAATTAAAGTCTTCCCCACTCTTGGAACAAAAGTGGGCATTGGGGCAATTCAAAAATGCTATTTCAAGGGCAATTACATTCTAAAGATCCTGGTGAGAAACAAAAGAAGTAATAAAATGGGCTGGACCTGCAGACAATTCAATTTTAATTGATGTCACCAAGCTGAATAGCATTTACTGCTGAGTAGAACATTGTAGAAGGATCTCCGCTATGGAAAGGGTCATATGTAAAACTGGATTCAATTCTGTTTGTAGCAAATTCTTTGAAATCAAGGTTTCAAAATACTGAAGGGTCTTAGCATGGTAGGAACCCAAATAAAATAATAGATTCACTAAGGCTCCAATCCTAACCATGCTTTCCTGGGAGTAAGTAATATTGAACACAATGGAACTTACTTCTGAGTAGACATATCATTGCATTGTAAACCTGCAATCCTATGCATACTGTTAGGAATAAGCACCATGGATCTACATCTGAGTAAGCATGCATAGGGTGAAATCCAGAGTAACTACAGGGAATCCTTGCTCCGGAGTAAGAACAAGTTACTCTGATTGCAATATGAATTTCCCATAGGTTTTCACTAAAGCAGGCCTCCGTCAGTCTTGGAAGACTATGGTATCGTGCTCGGCGCTGCATACGCTGCATGCGAAGCACGAAAGCCTCGGTTGGATTGTTATGGAGGATAGGCTGTTACCCAAGCAGCAAATCCCCCCTCTCCACGCCACTGAATTAGTCCAATGGAAAGGCAGAGCCGATATGATTGGATCCAGCTGGCGTCGCAGAGCTGGGCTAAGGACAGGAGCTCACCCTGTCTTGTGGGACCAACCTGGGTCTCGAACCCTGGCCTGCTGGTTAATAGGCACAGTGTCTTAGCCACTTATGCCACCCACAGCCCATGGTGGTGCAGTGATATAATGTCTCTTATGTGCTCTTGTAGTTACTCTGGATTGTGCCCATAGAGTTGTTCTCTAAGCCTTCAATCCTTTTCATGGTGCTTACTTATGAGTAGAGATGCATAGCATTGTGCTTTAAATTGACTTTTGCAAACTCTTGATCTCTCAGACTCG